>JAWWNJ010000233.1:0-225746 GCA_037176885.1 Favolaschia claudopus
CCCTAACCCTAACCCTAACCCTAACCCTAACCCTAACCCTAACCCTAACCCTAACCCTAACCCTAACCCTAACCCTAACCCTAACCCTAACCCTAACCCTAACCCTAACCCTAACCCTAACCCTAACCCTAACCCTAACCCTAACCCTAACCCTAACCCTAACCCTAACCCTAGCCGAAAAAATTTTGGATTTTGGTGAATTCCGTCGGGGGAGTGGGGTCGCTAACCTTAACGTCCGTGCTGTTGAGTTGTCGCCAACCTTAACGCCTCTGCTCTGGTGTTGCCTTGCTCGATTCCGTATAGCTTCGATAGGCGTGTTTGGGTCTACGCAGTGTCTATACCTGTTGAAGTCGATATCCCTAAACCTTGCCAGGAGACCAGAGACCTGTAATGCGTGGTCTTGAAGGCCTATCAGTGAGACGTATTCAATTGATCCAGTGCACTTGTGTCTGAAGACAAATGACCGTATATATTCAACGTGTCCCAGTACTTGAGTACCTCGACCCGGTTCGGTTGAGCCAATGATAGTCCACCCTTCTAGCCCCATTCAAACGCTTCAATTCGAGCCTACAACCAAGGCAATCGGTGGAGGATTGACTGCGCTACCAGAGTTTCGGTTTTTGCCTACGATTTCCGTTCGAGCCCATATAGCCTGTCAATGAGACCTGTCAGGCCATTTGCGGTGACACTACCATGGTTTGTAGACCATTTGGGACATATTTGGTTCCAACAATGTTTTTCCAAACTGTCATTATAGTCTCTGACCGGTGACTATAATAATGATTTTAGTTGGCATTTATTATAAGGGCTCGTCTGCCATTATAATGATTTGTTTCGGCGTTTGAGTTGTCCGGGAGGGTTTCCTTTGAGTCGCATTTATTATAAGGCTTGGCTTTGGGCTATAAGAGTTGAGGTTGTTTCGTTCGTTTCTTATAGTCGGTTGCCAGTTGTTATAAGTATTGTGTGTTTGTTTCTACTCCGATAATTCTGGGAGAATTCGAGTTGCTCCCGATTCCAGCTGTTGCCCCCTATTCCCTCGATTCTGGAGGCGTTTTTTTCGGTGTTGCCCCCTATTCCCTCCCACGCTGTCGTTGTTGCCCCGAATTCCCCTCGTTTTGGGACCCTTTGCATGGAATTGGGTGCCCAATTCCCGGGTAAGATAGCTAGATCAATAGGGATCCGGTGCCAAATTCCCTGTTACCGTAGCCAGAAAATATTCAAGTCTTTGCACTACTTGAGGCCTTTGACCGTGTTCGATTGTGCTGCCTATATACCACCCTTATAGGCCTATTCCATCGCTTCAAATCAAGCCTACAACCATGGTAATCGGTGCCCAACTGCCAAAGATATCGTGATTTCGGTTGGAATGATGAATGACCAATCTGCATATAGGTCGCTGTTGAGACCTATCTGTTGATGGTTGGAGACTCAAAAGGTGTGCCCGCTATGAGACATCTCTGTTCCTTATAGCTGCTCAGACGGATGTCTTTGCGGTGATACAAGTTGGCTTGGTGCGGGGTCGTTTTGTAGAAATCAAAACTGCAAGCCAAGCTCGTGCTACCGTGGACTATGGCCTAGTAGGTAGAGCACTCCGAATGTGTTCGACAGGGTCAGACTGGGTCGATTGGCTACTATAAGGCTCTGTGGTGTACCGTACTTGGTAATGTATTGTTGGCCGTCGTGTTGTACACTCGAGTACGTCCTTCTGTTCATTCGGTGCCCCGTGATTTCCTTTACGAAGGCGGGGAGGCTTGAGTGGCTAGTTCGCCAATGTCTTGCTGGATTCCGATGCTAACCCGTGCATTGCCCTGCTGGATTGCTTGGTCCGCGGTTTCCTTTCCGAAGCTGCCGAAAAAAATTTATATTCTGGTGAATTCCGTCGGGGGAGTGGGACCACTAACCTTAACGTCCTTGTTGTGGTGTTGTCGCAAACCTTAACGTACGTGCTTGGGGGTTGCCTTGTGTATTCCGTATGGCTTCGAACGCAGTGTTTGACCGAGTCGTAAATGTCAGGTGACCTGCGACTCGATCTCTGATAACACTATCTTATAGTCCTGCTCAAACGCTTCAATTCGAGCCTATACCCAAGGCAATCGGTGGAGGATTGACTGTGCTGTTGCAGTTTCGCTTTTTGCCTTACGATTTCGGTTCAAGTCAATATAGCACGTCAACGAGACCTGGTCGGGCATTTGCGGTGACACTAGGCTGATTCCCAGGCTATTTGGCACTCTTTTGGTTTCCACCATTTTTTCCCGATGCCTTGAGTCGGCCATTCAATCGCATTTCTTATAAGCCTTGGCTCTGGCTTATAATTGTTTTGGGCAGTGAGTCGCAATTCTTATAAGGCCTGGCTGGTGACTATAAGATTCTGTTGTCCTTTTTGATTTCTTATAGGGTGCTGTGTTCGACTATATTTATTGTGCATTTGTTTCTATCCCGAAAATTCTGGGAGAATTCGAGTTGCCCCCGATTCCAGCTGTTGCCCCCTATTCCCTAGATTCTGGAGGCGTTTTTCAGGTGTTGCCCCCTATTCCCTCCCACGCTGTCGTTGTTGCCCCGAATTCCCCTCGTTTGGGGACCCTTTGGCAAGGAATTGGGTGCCCAATTCCCCGTTACCGTAGCTAGTCTTTCTGCATTCCCCTCCACATTCCAGGCTATATCACCAAGGCTTTGCTCTATTCTAAGGCATTGACTCTGGCTGTTGGTACATGGGCTCAAAGGTGTTCACTTGGCTGGTTGGACACAGTCTTATACCGTATTGACTCAATTGAAGACCATGAGGCTCTTGTTGTATTCGGTACCATTCTGGCCTTATGGTGATAATGGTTGACCTTCACTGAGTGTCTGTACTGTTTGAAGTGTTCTATTGAGGCTCTGTGCTATCTGGCCTTATAATGGTTGGTCGCTGCTTGAATATGTCTGTTCCCTTCACTCCGATGACCTTGGTTTCCTTGACGTTCTAGCGGGCAGCTGTGAGCGGTTAGTTCGCCAATGTCTTGCTGGATTCCGTTGTTAACCCGTGCACTGCCTTGCTGCATTGTGTGCTCTTCGATTTCCTTTCCGAAGCTGCCGAAAAAATTTTGGATTTTGGTGAATTCCGTCGGGGGAGTGGGGTCGCTAACCTTAACGTCCGTGCTGTTGAGTTGTCGCCAACCTTAACGCCTCTGCTCTGGTGTTGCCTTGCTCGATTCCGTATAGCTTCGATAGGCGTGTTTGGGTCTACGCAGTGTCTATACCTGTTGAAGTCGATATCCCTAAACCTTGCCAGGAGACCAGAGACCTGTAATGCGTGGTCTTGAAGGCCTATCAGTGAGACGTATTCAATTGATCCAGTGCACTTGTGTCTGAAGACAAATGACCGTATATATTCAACGTGTCCCAGTACTTGAGTACCTCGACCCGGTTCGGTTGAGCCAATGATAGTCCACCCTTCTAGCCCCATTCAAACGCTTCAATTCGAGCCTACAACCAAGGCAATCGGTGGAGGATTGACTGCGCTACCAGAGTTTCGGTTTTTGCCTACGATTTCCGTTCGAGCCCATATAGCCTGTCAATGAGACCTGTCAGGCCATTTGCGGTGACACTACCATGGTTTGTAGACCATTTGGGACATATTTGGTTCCAACAATGTTTTTCCAAACTGTCATTATAGTCTCTGACCGGTGACTATAATAATGATTTTAGTTGGCATTTATTATAAGGGCTCGTCTGCCATTATAATGATTTGTTTCGGCGTTTGAGTTGTCCGGGAGGGTTTCCTTTGAGTCGCATTTATTATAAGGCTTGGCTTTGGGCTATAAGAGTTGAGGTTGTTTCGTTCGTTTCTTATAGTCGGTTGCCAGTTGTTATAAGTATTGTGTGTTTGTTTCTACTCCGATAATTCTGGGAGAATTCGAGTTGCTCCCGATTCCAGCTGTTGCCCCCTATTCCCTCGATTCTGGAGGCGTTTTTTTCGGTGTTGCCCCCTATTCCCTCCCACGCTGTCGTTGTTGCCCCGAATTCCCCTCGTTTTGGGACCCTTTGCATGGAATTGGGTGCCCAATTCCCGGGTAAGATAGCTAGGCTCTGTGCTATCTGGCCTTATAATGGTTGGTCGCTGCTTGAATACGTCTGTTCCCTTCACTCCGATGACCTTGGTTTCCTTGACGTTCTAGCGGGCAGCTGTGAGCGGTTAGTTCGCCAATGTCTTGCTGGATTCCGTTGTTAACCCGTGCACTGCCTTGCTGCATTGTGTGCTCTTCGATTTCCTTTCCGAAGCTGCCGAAAAAATTTTGGATTTTGGTGAATTCCGTCGGGGGAGTGGGGTCGCTAACCTTAACGTCCGTGCTGTTGAGTTGTCGCCAACCTTAACGCCTCTGCTCTGGTGTTGCCTTGCTCGATTCCGTATAGCTTCGATAGGCGTGTTTGGGTCTACGCAGTGTCTATACCTGTTGAAGTCGATATCCCTAAACCTTGCCAGGAGACCAGAGACCTGTAATGCGTGGTCTTGAAGGCCTATCAGTGAGACGTATTCAATTGATCCAGTGCACTTGTGTCTGAAGACAAATGACCGTATATATTCAACGTGTCCCAGTACTTGAGTACCTCGACCCGGTTCGGTTGAGCCAATGATAGTCCACCCTTCTAGCCCCATTCAAACGCTTCAATTCGAGCCTACAACCAAGGCAATCGGTGGAGGATTGACTGCGCTACCAGAGTTTCGGTTTTTGCCTACGATTTCCGTTCGAGCCCATATAGCCTGTCAATGAGACCTGTCAGGCCATTTGCGGTGACACTACCATGGTTTGTAGACCATTTGGGACATATTTGGTTCCAACAATGTTTTTCCAAACTGTCATTATAGTCTCTGACCGGTGACTATAATAATGATTTTAGTTGGCATTTATTATAAGGGCTCGTCTGCCATTATAATGATTTGTTTCGGCGTTTGAGTTGTCCGGGAGGGTTTCCTTTGAGTCGCATTTATTATAAGGCTTGGCTTTGGGCTATAAGAGTTGAGGTTGTTTCGTTCGTTTCTTATAGTCGGTTGCCAGTTGTTATAAGTATTGTGTGTTTGTTTCTACTCCGATAATTCTGGGAGAATTCGAGTTGCTCCCGATTCCAGCTGTTGCCCCCTATTCCCTCGATTCTGGAGGCGTTTTTTTCGGTGTTGCCCCCTATTCCCTCCCACGCTGTCGTTGTTGCCCCGAATTCCCCTCGTTTTGGGACCCTTTGCATGGAATTGGGTGCCCAATTCCCGGGTAAGATAGCTAGATCAATAGGGATCCGGTGCCAAATTCCCTGTTACCGTAGCCAGAAAATATTCAAGTCTTTGCACTACTTGAGGCCTTTGACCGTGTTCGATTGTGCTGCCTATATACCACCCTTATAGGCCTATTCCATCGCTTCAAATCAAGCCTACAACCATGGTAATCGGTGCCCAACTGCCAAAGACATCGTGATTTCGGTTGGAATGATGAATGACCAATCTGCATATAGGTCGCTGTTGAGACCTATCTGTTGATGGTTGGAGACTCAAAAGGTGTGCCCGCTATGAGACATCTCTGTTCCTTATAGCTGCTCAGACGGATGTCTTTGCGGTGATACAAGTTGGCTTGGTGCGGGGTCGTTTTGTAGAAATCAAAACTGCAAGCCAAGCTCGTGCTACCGTGGACTATGGCCTAGTAGGTAGAGCACTCCGAATGTGTTCGACAGGGTCAGACTGGGTCGATTGGCTACTATAAGGCTCTGTGGTGTACCGTACTTGGTAATGTATTGTTGGCCGTCGTGTTGTACACTCGAGTACGTCCTTCTGTTCATTCGGTGCCCCGTGATTTCCTTTACGAAGGCGGGGAGGCTTGAGTGGCTAGTTCGCCAATGTCTTGCTGGATTCCGATGCTAACCCGTGCATTGCCCTGCTGGATTGCTTGGTCCGCGGTTTCCTTTCCGAAGCTGCCGAAAAAAATTTATATTCTGGTGAATTCCGTCGGGGGAGTGGGACCACTAACCTTAACGTCCTTGTTGTGGTGTTGTCGCAAACCTTAACGTACGTGCTTGGGGGTTGCCTTGTGTATTCCGTATGGCTTCGAACGCAGTGTTTGACCGAGTCGTAAATGTCAGGTGACCTGCGACTCGATCTCTGATAACACTATCTTATAGTCCTGCTCAAACGCTTCAATTCGAGCCTATACCCAAGGCAATCGGTGGAGGATTGACTGTGCTGTTGCAGTTTCGCTTTTTGCCTTACGATTTCGGTTCAAGTCAATATAGCACGTCAACGAGACCTGGTCGGGCATTTGCGGTGACACTAGGCTGATTCCCAGGCTATTTGGCACTCTTTTGGTTTCCACCATTTTTTCCCGATGCCTTGAGTCGGCCATTCAATCGCATTTCTTATAAGCCTTGGCTCTGGCTTATAATTGTTTTGGGCAGTGAGTCGCAATTCTTATAAGGCCTGGCTGGTGACTATAAGATTCTGTTGTCCTTTTTGATTTCTTATAGGGTGCTGTGTTCGACTATATTTATTGTGCATTTGTTTCTATCCCGAAAATTCTGGGAGAATTCGAGTTGCCCCCGATTCCAGCTGTTGCCCCCTATTCCCTAGATTCTGGAGGCGTTTTTCAGGTGTTGCCCCCTATTCCCTCCCACGCTGTCGTTGTTGCCCCGAATTCCCCTCGTTTGGGGACCCTTTGGCAAGGAATTGGGTGCCCAATTCCCCGTTACCGTAGCTAGTCTTTCTGCATTCCCCTCCACATTCCAGGCTATATCACCAAGGCTTTGCTCTATTCTAAGGCATTGACTCTGGCTGTTGGTACATGGGCTCAAAGGTGTTCACTTGGCTGGTTGGACACAGTCTTATACCGTATTGACTCAATTGAAGACCATGAGGCTCTTGTTGTATTCGGTACCATTCTGGCCTTATGGTGATAATGGTTGACCTTCACTGAGTGTCTGTACTGTTTGAAGTGTTCTATTGAGGCTCTGTGCTATCTGGCCTTATAATGGTTGGTCGCTGCTTGAATACGTCTGTTCCCTTCACTCCGATGACCTTGGTTTCCTTGACGTTCTAGCGGGCAGCTGTGAGCGGTTAGTTCGCCAATGTCTTGCTGGATTCCGTTGTTAACCCGTGCACTGCCTTGCTGCATTGTGTGCTCTTCGATTTCCTTTCCGAAGCTGCCGAAAAAATTTTGGATTTTGGTGAATTCCGTCGGGGGAGTGGGGTCGCTAACCTTAACGTCCGTGCTGTTGAGTTGTCGCCAACCTTAACGCCTCTGCTCTGGTGTTGCCTTGCTCGATTCCGTATAGCTTCGATAGGCGTGTTTGGGTCTACGCAGTGTCTATACCTGTTGAAGTCGATATCCCTAAACCTTGCCAGGAGACCAGAGACCTGTAATGCGTGGTCTTGAAGGCCTATCAGTGAGACGTATTCAATTGATCCAGTGCACTTGTGTCTGAAGACAAATGACCGTATATATTCAACGTGTCCCAGTACTTGAGTACCTCGACCCGGTTCGGTTGAGCCAATGATAGTCCACCCTTCTAGCCCCATTCAAACGCTTCAATTCGAGCCTACAACCAAGGCAATCGGTGGAGGATTGACTGCGCTACCAGAGTTTCGGTTTTTGCCTACGATTTCCGTTCGAGCCCATATAGCCTGTCAATGAGACCTGTCAGGCCATTTGCGGTGACACTACCATGGTTTGTAGACCATTTGGGACATATTTGGTTCCAACAATGTTTTTCCAAACTGTCATTATAGTCTCTGACCGGTGACTATAATAATGATTTTAGTTGGCATTTATTATAAGGGCTCGTCTGCCATTATAATGATTTGTTTCGGCGTTTGAGTTGTCCGGGAGGGTTTCCTTTGAGTCGCATTTATTATAAGGCTTGGCTTTGGGCTATAAGAGTTGAGGTTGTTTCGTTCGTTTCTTATAGTCGGTTGCCAGTTGTTATAAGTATTGTGTGTTTGTTTCTACTCCGATAATTCTGGGAGAATTCGAGTTGCTCCCGATTCCAGCTGTTGCCCCCTATTCCCTCGATTCTGGAGGCGTTTTTTTCGGTGTTGCCCCCTATTCCCTCCCACGCTGTCGTTGTTGCCCCGAATTCCCCTCGTTTTGGGACCCTTTGCATGGAATTGGGTGCCCAATTCCCGGGTAAGATAGCTAGATCAATAGGGATCCGGTGCCAAATTCCCTGTTACCGTAGCCAGAAAATATTCAAGTCTTTGCACTACTTGAGGCCTTTGACCGTGTTCGATTGTGCTGCCTATATACCACCCTTATAGGCCTATTCCATCGCTTCAAATCAAGCCTACAACCATGGTAATCGGTGCCCAACTGCCAAAGATATCGTGATTTCGGTTGGAATGATGAATGACCAATCTGCATATAGGTCGCTGTTGAGACCTATCTGTTGATGGTTGGAGACTCAAAAGGTGTGCCCGCTATGAGACATCTCTGTTCCTTATAGCTGCTCAGACGGATGTCTTTGCGGTGATACAAGTTGGCTTGGTGCGGGGTCGTTTTGTAGAAATCAAAACTGCAAGCCAAGCTCGTGCTACCGTGGACTATGGCCTAGTAGGTAGAGCACTCCGAATGTGTTCGACAGGGTCAGACTGGGTCGATTGGCTACTATAAGGCTCTGTGGTGTACCGTACTTGGTAATGTATTGTTGGCCGTCGTGTTGTACACTCGAGTACGTCCTTCTGTTCATTCGGTGCCCCGTGATTTCCTTTACGAAGGCGGGGAGGCTTGAGTGGCTAGTTCGCCAATGTCTTGCTGGATTCCGATGCTAACCCGTGCATTGCCCTGCTGGATTGCTTGGTCCGCGGTTTCCTTTCCGAAGCTGCCGAAAAAATTTTATATTCTGGTGAATTCCGTCGGGGGAGTGGGACCACTAACCTTAACGTCCTTGTTGTGGTGTTGTCGCAAACCTTAACGTACGTGCTTGGGGGTTGCCTTGTGTATTCCGTATGGCTTCGAACGCAGTGTTTGACCGAGTCGTAAATGTCAGGTGACCTGCGACTCGATCTCTGATAACACTATCTTATAGTCCTGCTCAAACGCTTCAATTCGAGCCTATACCCAAGGCAATCGGTGGAGGATTGACTGTGCTGTTGCAGTTTCGCTTTTTGCCTTACGATTTCGGTTCAAGTCAATATAGCACGTCAACGAGACCTGGTCGGGCATTTGCGGTGACACTAGGCTGATTCCCAGGCTATTTGGCACTCTTTTGGTTTCCACCATTTTTTCCCGATGCCTTGAGTCGGCCATTCAATCGCATTTCTTATAAGCCTTGGCTCTGGCTTATAATTGTTTTGGGCAGTGAGTCGCAATTCTTATAAGGCCTGGCTGGTGACTATAAGATTCTGTTGTCCTTTTTGATTTCTTATAGGGTGCTGTGTTCGACTATATTTATTGTGCATTTGTTTCTATCCCGAAAATTCTGGGAGAATTCGAGTTGCCCCCGATTCCAGCTGTTGCCCCCTATTCCCTAGATTCTGGAGGCGTTTTTCAGGTGTTGCCCCCTATTCCCTCCCACGCTGTCGTTGTTGCCCCGAATTCCCCTCGTTTGGGGACCCTTTGGCAAGGAATTGGGTGCCCAATTCCCCGTTACCGTAGCTAGTCTTTCTGCATTCCCCTCCACATTCCAGGCTATATCACCAAGGCTTTGCTCTATTCTAAGGCATTGACTCTGGCTGTTGGTACATGGGCTCAAAGGTGTTCACTTGGCTGGTTGGACACAGTCTTATACCGTATTGACTCAATTGAAGACCATGAGGCTCTTGTTGTATTCGGTACCATTCTGGCCTTATGGTGATAATGGTTGACCTTCACTGAGTGTCTGTACTGTTTGAAGTGTTCTATTGAGGCTCTGTGCTATCTGGCCTTATAATGGTTGGTCGCTGCTTGAATACGTCTGTTCCCTTCACTCCGATGACCTTGGTTTCCTTGACGTTCTAGCGGGCAGCTGTGAGCGGTTAGTTCGCCAATGTCTTGCTGGATTCCGTTGTTAACCCGTGCACTGCCTTGCTGCATTGTGTGCTCTTCGATTTCCTTTCCGAAGCTGCCGAAAAAATTTTGGATTTTGGTGAATTCCGTCGGGGGAGTGGGGTCGCTAACCTTAACGTCCGTGCTGTTGAGTTGTCGCCAACCTTAACGCCTCTGCTCTGGTGTTGCCTTGCTCGATTCCGTATAGCTTCGATAGGCGTGTTTGGGTCTACGCAGTGTCTATACCTGTTGAAGTCGATATCCCTAAACCTTGCCAGGAGACCAGAGACCTGTAATGCGTGGTCTTGAAGGCCTATCAGTGAGACGTATTCAATTGATCCAGTGCACTTGTGTCTGAAGACAAATGACCGTATATATTCAACGTGTCCCAGTACTTGAGTACCTCGACCCGGTTCGGTTGAGCCAATGATAGTCCACCCTTCTAGCCCCATTCAAACGCTTCAATTCGAGCCTACAACCAAGGCAATCGGTGGAGGATTGACTGCGCTACCAGAGTTTCGGTTTTTGCCTACGATTTCCGTTCGAGCCCATATAGCCTGTGAATGAGACCTGTCAGGCCATTTGCGGTGACACTACCATGGTTTGTAGACCATTTGGGACATATTTGGTTCCAACAATGTTTTTCCAAACTGTCATTATAGTCTCTGACCGGTGACTATAATAATGATTTTAGTTGGCATTTATTATAAGGGCTCGTCTGCCATTATAATGATTTGTTTCGGCGTTTGAGTTGTCCGGGAGGGTTTCCTTTGAGTCGCATTTATTATAAGGCTTGGCTTTGGGCTATAAGAGTTGAGGTTGTTTCGTTCGTTTCTTATAGTCGGTTGCCAGTTGTTATAAGTATTGTGTGTTTGTTTCTACTCCGATAATTCTGGGAGAATTCGAGTTGCTCCCGATTCCAGCTGTTGCCCCCTATTCCCTCGATTCTGGAGGCGTTTTTTTCGGTGTTGCCCCCTATTCCCTCCCACGCTGTCGTTGTTGCCCCGAATTCCCCTCGTTTTGGGACCCTTTGCATGGAATTGGGTGCCCAATTCCCGGGTAAGATAGCTAGGTACCCCACCGTGACCCGCGTCCGACGCACAGTCTCCTACGCCCGCCCTTCGATGGGGAAGCAGCGCACTATCGAGAGGCGTATCTATTGGTAACCGCCTCCCACCGAGCCTCACATCCATTCATGAATATATCCGGCAATTGACGAAACAATGAATGTGTCGAATGAAACACGCGAATAGTCCCTGTTAGAATGCACCTAATTTTAGCTTCCCCGGATTCTTTCTTCATTTTTTTTTCTTACCGGCACTTGTATAGATACGATCCTCGCATACTCGCATTTGTACCTCTCACGAAATTTCTGAATCACTACCCAGACTGCATCGCTGGGCACTTCCAAATTTGGGTGCCCCTTGATTAATGGGAATGGCGCTCGCGGCCAACCAATCTCATCCCGAAAAACGGGACTGAATGAAAGTGCATCATCTTTAGAGCCCGCGGATGAATAAAAATAACGAATAAAGAAAGAACTGACATGTGTATCTCTGGAACGATGACTAGCAGGTAAGCGAAAGGGGAGACGGGAACTGAGGATACAGTACATTAGAGAACGGATGCAGTCTACATTTCAGTATAATATTAATAGAGGTATAGGCAAATCGAAATATCTGAGAAGAACGCTAATCGGCTTCAGAAGGGGACATCGACGAAGTTGGCGGAGAGAAAGACGGGATCGTCAGAGGAGAAGACAAAAACGTCGTCGTCATCGACGCGACCGCCTCCACCCCCTCATCCACTCCACCCCTCATCTGCTCGTAAAAGCATAAACAAGAACGAAGGGACAAGAAAACGCACTCACCCTCCCAAACATACTCTGCCGCGTACAACCCCCACCCGCAATCCGCTCCATCTTCACCGCCTCCAACGCATCGCCCGTCCCTAACCACTCCGCACTTCGCCTCCCCGGATCCCCACCTCCACCTCCACTGCAATTTGCCCGATCCTGAAACCCAATCCCTCCACTCCCCCACCAACTCCTCCTCCTCCTCAATCCTCCCCGCGTCCAACACCCGCCTCACCCTCGCCTCAAGCCTCCGCACCCACACCACAATAAGAGCAGTTCGCACGAGACGGTTCCGGTTTCTCGGAAAGGATGAAAACCTGTCTTTTACCGAGCTGCGTGGAATCGACGAAATGATGGTGAGCGTTCAGTAAAGGTGGAGGCTATTGCGGCCTTAGAATTATCGGTTATCGGGGGCGATTTAATGCGATATTCAGTACGTTCGTTTTTGACTTTTTAAAGTGACGGACTTCAAGCCGGGGGAACAAGCGAAAAGACAAAGACGGTGACAGAAGTAGGCGTGAGTCGTTGGAAGTAGCTGTACTTTGCCGAGCTGCGTAGAGTCGATGAAACGATGGTGAGCGTTCGGGAAGAAAGGAGGATGCTGAGTCATCAATTCGACAGGCGGAGATTTCGATATCGGGTAACTCTTGCGTGTTGTCGTCTCCGTTCACCTCACTCTCCCAATCCACTGAATCCCAGCTCGGGAACAACGCAGGCGACTGCTACCTATACGCTCAACTCCTGGATGGCCTCTGATACGGCCACGACGACTGTGGGGCCCGATAACGATGCCACCTCACAACCGTTCTCAATCGCTGTTTTCTGCTCTTCTGGCGAAGGCATCGATTTCGTGGTCTAGAAGTATCGAGGGAGGCGTCGTAGGAAGTGCCGGGCGTTGTGAGCGTCATCGTGTCCGCTCGTTGGTGCAACAAAGGTGCGTCTCTCTAGCTCAGCTGTCATCACGTCGTATCTTGCCTAATTCGCTCTCTTGTCAGCGGCTCTGATTACCTTCGCCACTCACTCCATATCGACTATCCGCCTCCAACTCCTCTGCGCTTCCGCTTGTACATATTGTTCTTGAACTCTCTCATCGCCTTCTCCCCAAACGCAAAGTCCGCCGTCGCGTACAGTCGCCTTCGCCTTCTGCCCTGCATATGCATGCGCTCTATGCACCATACCTCGCATCGCCGGGCTCTATCTCGACTCCCTCTTCACGGGCCGCGAATCTCTCTATCAGCCAGCGACAGATACGCTTCGACGATCTTCGTCCTGGACGACGACGTCTCTTTTTTTCTTCAATGAATCAATCGGTAAGCTTTACGCCCGCCGCTTCATTCAATGATTCTCATGCTTTGCCTAACTCTAGACTATGACTCGACACTCTAGCCTTGACATCGACATCGTCATCCTCGTCCCCGTCCTCCTCCACATCTGACATCGCCGCTCCCTTGACACTTTCGTCGGCACCCCACCCGCTTCTCTCCGCTCCGCTCCACACCGTCGCCATCCAAGAAAGCTTCGCCCACTCTTCCAATGCGTACTCCGCCGCCATCGACCGTGAATCCGCTCCCATGTCCCTCGAATGGTCGGGGGTGGAAGTAGAGTAGACGGCGAAGAAGAATAACCGTCGAAAGTGGGGCGGGATGGGCGGAAGGAAACGGAGGGGGAGAAGCGAAAACCACTGAGTGCGCAAGGTGGATCGGCGGGACTCGCAAATACACAAGACCTCTTTGATCACTCAAAGATATGTACGTGTACACCCTGCCTTGCTGCGCCTACCCGACTGACGTAGAAGCAGAGTCTCGAGCCTTCGGCGGTCGTACACGCGGGGGTGACACAGGAGGCGAGGAGGGGTGGGGGAGGCAAGGGGGGGAGAGGAAGATGAGGGGGCGAAGAAGACTACATACCGCCGCGCGTCGGGGAGGAGGAAGGAGTTGTACAGACGACGGTCGGGGACGTACGGGAAGAGGAAGATGTCCCATGTACCCCTGCCTCCCACCCCGCACGTCATCATCCTTCTCGTCTCGTCTTCATTTCTTGCGACGATACGACGCGCTCGGCTCTCACTTCCTTCCCTCTTCCCTATACCCAAACGTCTGCTTTCAATCCCAGAGACGGCGAAGGGGCTCCGCTCATCGTCTCTCCCCTCCCCTCCCTGCACACGCGTCCCGTCACTCTTCTGAGACAGCCCGCCGTGGTTCTATGCTGCGGCTCCCGGGGCGTACGCGTCTCGCCGCCGTCCTCGGAAGTGAAGGGGAGAAAGGAAGGGTGACATTGTCTGTGGCGTCACGAACGCGCAAGAACGTGAGCTCGACCGTGCTGCAGCGTCGACGTGGTCTACCGAGCATACGACGCGTCGGGTGCGTTCTCGTTGAGCTCGGGTTTTGCGACAGAGTACGCGCGCGTCGTCGTCGTCTCGCACGCCCCGTCTTCATTTTCCCTCCCCGGTACGAGTGTGGGGAGCGTGGGCGACGGTCGGTGGGAGGAGGAGAGGCGTGCACTGGGAGGGATAGATGGGATGTGAATGTGGGGATGGATGTGAAGTAGCAGGATAGGCGGCGAGGAGGAGGGGTCGGCGGCGACGCAGGTTAGAGGTAGGTCCATCTCTCCCCTCCAAACGCGTACTTTGCCTGAAGAGCATCAAGCTGTGGATGTACCCGCCGGGCACGCGTAGATGGTCTGAGCGGATGGAACGGAAGGTTGGGGGTGGAGGAGCGAGGGAGAGTGAATGGAAGAGGGGGAATAGGGTGGAGACTCTTTGTACGCGTACAGGAGGGAGAGTGAGGGTTGGAGGGACGGGAGAGCACGGGAGCGTGGTCTAGCGGCAAGATGAGGAAACGGAGCGTATAACGTACTCGCTCATTCTGCGAGGACTGTGCTGCCTATCCTCTTCTCCTCGTAACCGAGCTTCTTCTATCCCCTTCCCCGACCACCTTCATCGTCGCGTCCCCGACCTCCACATTCATCGCCTCCTCGCTTACCCCTTCCGCGTACCAACAAACCCGCTGGGTCTTTCGCGGTAGTCTTTCGATCCCATTCCCGTCATGCATCTGCCTCGCTGGCCCCGCGCGTCGACGACGTCCATGATCTTCAAGATCGGGCTTGCCTCTCCACCGTGCGCTCACGGCGCCCTCCAATTCGCCGCTCCTCTCGGGCGGAACGTCTTGCGTCTATCGCATAGCTATTCGACTTAGGAGCAGCACGCGTAGCGCGTCCGCAGCGGGATTCATTACCCCCTCTGATAGAATACGTTTCAGGATTTGTGGGAGGCTGTGACGTGGCGCGTGGGCGGGAAGGAAGAAGATGCTGAGGTGGAGGTGGAGATAGAGACAGAGATAGAGGTGAAGCAGAAGACTTCGGACGATTGGATGAATGTCTGAAAGGTATGCACGTTCTCGCGGGCCCGTATTCCTACTGATGACGGTACAGGTGTCGGTGTAGGTGCGGGCGGCGGGTAGGGAGGATGTATGTACGGATGCAGCGCGGCGTGAAAGGAGCGAAGAAAAGAGTGGGTAAGTAAGGGAGGGGCGGAGGCGGAGACACGGCTGTGAGGTAGGATAGTTTGGGGAAGGAGAGGAGTCCGCAAGCGGGGGGTATTGTAAAGTAGTGCAGGGGGTATGGGCAGACGAGAAGAAGCGCGTCTCTTCTGCGTCTCGACTCGACGAAAATGCGAAAATGACGCTGCCCTTCGCTTTCTACCGAGTTTGTGAACCCTCGACCGAACACAACCTTCTCAATTCAAGCCACTCCCTTGAAGACAAAGTCGTCCTTTTTACTGCATACAGGATGGTAGAACGAGAATGCTGCATTTGTTTGGCCCACTTCGGTGCCTCGGTGTGTTTCACGAGAAACGTGTTTTGCAGGAAGGCTGGCAGCTCGCCTCAGCGCGGAGCGGCTACGCATGCATCCCGCCATGCGTGCACCGTATATGCCTTTGAATATGGGAGCCTGATAATTGGAATACGTTGGAGGTCTGCGAGGTCTGCCTCGCTACGATGAAAGCAGAACATCGAGAGGCTAAGCAGGCACATTTGATTGGGATAGTTTTGCCGGAAATGTTTGGCCTCCCGGACCGGAGAATTAGAGAAGATGAAAGCGGAGGCGTTGAGCTAATATACGTTTCATATCAAAGGTAATTTCTCTTCGAACTCATACGTTCGCCGTAAGCTGAGAACTGATGGATGGATAAAATTCGCCTGTATTGAGCGAGATGATAATATTAGCCAAGCTATATTGTTCAGCTACTTTCTACGAAAATGATTTTGATCCCTTGAATTGAATGCATGAACAAGACGAAGGCAGCTCAAAGTGGTGTCTGTAGGTTGATTCGATGGCTTCCGCAGCTGCCAGCCATGGAGTTGGACTGCTAATAGACGAAGAGCGGGAGGTCGACTGAAGCTTGAATCACGAAGCGCAACACGAATCGGCCCATTGGAAACGTTGCAAATTCATGGTAAGTAAAATTTAGACCAGTATAGCTTGACAGAGACGAGCCCTGTAGCGTGAATTTCCGTTCAAGAAGTATTTGAAGTCACCTTGAGCTGGAAAGACCGAAATAAAACGAATGCAAATCTCTAGCTTTTCGACTCTTGAATAGCCAATCCCTAAGGGCCGAGATATCGGGTATGTTCACTACCTGCGCTACACGTTCAGCTTCCGCAAGGAATTACCGTGGACCAGCCGTGGACAGAATTTTACATAAATGACATATGATGAATTCGGACGTGACACGCTGCATTTCGAAGACGGAGACCTTGCCCAAAATTGAAGTTTCGGAAACGAAGAAAAGGGGATCGCATTGAATCGGTAAATCACAGATTATTATGGAACAGCGCAGCGGAATTTGCGGGTATACGGACAATTTGCCTACCAGCGAAGGGGATTGGCATTGACATCAATATGAGGCGAACCATACAAAGCGGCACACACCATACTACTCCAAAGCCTCCGTTTTCATCTTCTCCAACTCACTCCAAGCACGAAGCCCAAAAACGTGAGGGAGGTCATCCCAGACCGCTTGCCTTGTCGATTGCTCTTGATTCTTCATGTTTCTGAGGCAGTGATGACAGACCTCCGACAGCATATTCCAACAGCCCTCATCCCAAATTTCGAGGGGCATGGAGTCTTGTCGCCACCGCTCTGCCACTCGCCTCCACGCAAATCGAGAGGCTGAACACCGCTCGTGACCCGCCACCACCGTTGGCCAGAGAAAATCGAGGATCTTGCTAGATAGAGCGGTCGCCAGGGTCCAGGAAGCTGTCAACAACTGAGATTGTTCGCTCGTGCTGAGATATTGTAGGGGTTCATGACAGTTCTTGGAGAGGTCTGCACAGCGCCAATAAAGTGCAAGAGGGAGAATCCAATCAATCGATAGATCGCGAGCGAGGGAGAGGACGAGCGGCAGTTCTGACACGGAAGGCCGGTCAATTTCAAGCGCATCGTATTGAAGGAGTGTTGTCGGGAATACGGATGATAGGTGAAGTAGTGCTCGTTTGCGGAGAGCGTCCACCTGATATTTATCGCTCATCCTGAGCACACTCACCACGACAGGGAGGGTGGCATGTCCGGGATGGGGCACAAAGAAGCTGTTGAGCAAGAAGATTTTCGAATTTAGATGACGCTATCTATAAATGATATACCACTCACTCGTAGTAGATCAGAGCCTTCAAAAAGACCGTAACATCCTCCGCGCGATCGGGAAGTATCACAAATGGACAACCATCGATCATGTCTGTTGGTTTGGGTGGGGGAAGCAAGAGCATGTCTTTGAACACAGGGGACTGAAGGGCAAGGAAGTCGCGAGAAACTCTGAAGAGTGTGTTCTCCGCTTGGATGATAAGTCCGCAGTCTTCGAACTCGAAAGCTCTGGCTGCGCCAGCTGAAACCTTGCTTGTAGAAAAACAAAATTTCACTGTAACCCGGTTTTCATGATCTGCTATGCATCCTGACGAGTCTGGACTCTGTGCTCCTCCTGCTAAGCACCTCTTCATCAAATGAATGTGATCTGAGCTTAACGTGCCGATTCCGTTTTGAACAGCCGGACCCCAGCGGCACGAGGCCAGAATGTTGTTACTGGTACTGAGTGTTTCTTTCAGACCCGATCTCATGTTCCACATCGTACAACTCGCCCCATTGGAGTAGATTTATTCCTGGGATCTTTCTGTGTTGTGTTCGGAACACTGATTGAATGAGATTCCGAGGACCTTCCGTTCAGTGTCTAATGATGGTTTGATTCGTTGAGGCAAAGCAGAACAGGTCGAAGACTTGCCAATGAATTGCCGACTTGATTCGAACGTTAACGATTCGGCCCCAAACCGGCACCGTCCGGCAGCTGCTTTGGCAGTGGCTGTGAAGAAGCATAAGGAATTTCGGGAACGCTGAATAAACCTTGGCAAGCAAGGTAACCAGAGACCATCCGCGCGAATTAGCTCTTCGCTATCGACGTAGGGGACAGATGTCCCTTCGATTTCCATTTTACAGTACGGGGACGTGGAATTTGTTTCCCTCGTGGGAGGAGGAAGGAGGACCCCAGACGTGACAGTGACACGTTGACGAAGCCTGAGGTTGACGATGGCTCACACGGTCACGGATTGCCGGACATTGCCGGTGGCTCTTTGTCTGCTTCCATCACCACAATCGACGAGCCGAAACTTGAAACTTCACAATGCATCCTGCGCTGACCGATGAAAATCTGAGAAAACTACCTTCGACCCTACGCGTAAGTGGTTCATGCATCAATGCATCTCGGGACATTTGCTGATGGTTGGCTGATGGCTACAATTCATGCTCCAGACGCTAGCGCTTGAGGCATATCAGGGGTCACGCTCAGCCCTCCAGGAGATCGTGAACCTATCACGGCGTCGCGATACTTCTATCGAGCGTGCTCTCTTTCTGCCACTCGTTTACCACACCCTCCGTCCCCCAACACACCATGATGAATGTTCACTGGATCATCCCCGTGCGATCGCAGCGAGGATCGTTCTCCACCTTCGAGTTTTCAATAATGACATGCCAAGGGAGGCGCTCGTTGAACTCTGTCCACGCTACTGGAGCTGGTTCCAGATTTCCAATCCCATCGAAACCGATGATACGGGGAAACAGGAACACAATCTCGTCTCTCTGGTGCTGTTTCTTTTTGAGATTTTTGAGCACCCTGACTCTATGGCGATATTCCGAACCCCTGGGCTTCGCCTCTACGTATGTCAGCTCTGGAATCTTATGCTGTTGGAAGACATTCACGATCCGTCATACACGTTGATTCACAAGGCCATCTGGGCCTTCCTTCGGTTTAGCTGTGATCTGGATAAGTCAGCCTCGAGCACCGCTCGTCTCGAGGAACTTCAAGAATTCATCGATGGGGCGGGTGGGGTTGCGGATTTCGCAGCTCTCGTGATCCGACATATAGCTCTATTCTCCAGCGGCAGACAGCAAGATGTATTGCCTCTTGACAGTTTATTTTGCCTCTTGCGTTACATCGATTCCGGCGATGGCCCCTTTCGCTGCGAGATCATTTCACTATGGGGAGGGAATCTACTCCGGTCAAGTAGGTAGACCCACTTGGCTTGAGTAGGTAATGCACTCGGCGTGAGTGGGTACCGCCTCAGACGGAGTAGGTGACCTACTTGCGAGGAGTAGGTTTCCCTACTCACCATGAGTAGATTTTGGCAATTTTTCAGTTCGGATGGAGTGGGTCACCCACTCGAGCTGAGTGGGTTTACCTACTCAACGGGAGCGTGCCGGCCTACTTGGGCTGAGCGGGTATTCACTCGATTCAAGTAGGTCAATTAAATATATTCCGGCTACATATCTACACATATATACATTGATCCTATGTCCATCACCCCTCGTAGTTGCCGTCTGTTTCGCTCGGGCCCTGTATTCCATTGGATTGAGTGGCCAGTACACAAATATAGATTAACCCGGACTTACCTCGTATGCTATGTGAAGTTCAGCCAGAACAACTCGAGTGTGCGCCAGAGGACGCCGACTCTTGTGAACGATATGAGTTCGGAATCAACGAAGAAAGTCGCAACATACCCAATCAAAGCATTGCGGAAGGCAGTCACAGAACAGAGCCAACGGAACATGCACCGACGGCTCTGACTTGAAGAAAGTTCACCGGATTGGCGGTAAGCGTGAACAGTATGGAGACTTGTATCTGGAACAGAATGAGCGAAACAAAGAACCGGGGGGAATTATCAGACTCCAACGTACCGGCGCTTCTTGAGCAGTCCGATCGATTGGAACTAAAATCTGGTTCATTTTCAAAGAAAAGAATACGAGAAACAAGATCCCACACCGGTGAGTGCATTCAACTCTAACTTCTAGCCACTGTGGATCGAAAATGAGTCCGTAATTTTTCGTAGAAATTCAGTCGCACCTGAATATGCGCTGAACCCAGTGTCAAAGCGAAGTGAGGGAACGATCTGAGGAGAACAAAACAATTCCAGATTACTGTACGATATTTTCCTGTTGAGACGTCAGAGCACGAGCCTGATGAAGACAAGAGGATTTGAACATACCCGCATTCTACCTTGAGCATCTCTGGGGAACGAAGTTGAATTGGGTAGGCGTGTACAACCTCGAGACATGGAGAATGTGATTCATTAAAAAGAATCTGGGTGTTCACATCGGAAAACACGCACTTGTTTTGCCACACGCACTTGTTTTGCCACGCGCTGCGGACCACAGGCTTGATAGGCCGCGATCATTTCATAGAGACGCTAGAAAAACGAAGGTAAGAATGAAAGAAAAACGCTCGTTGCTCGATTCCAGCGGATGGAGGGACGAGAGCAAGAGTAGAGCGGGTAGTGGGTCTATACTTAGCGGCGTCAATTAACGAATCAAATTGAAAGGAACGAACCACGCACTTGTGAAATCCAACTCCTGGGTCCAATCGAACACGGCGAGCTTAGAAGAAAGCGATTCGCCAAATAGCCTCAATAGATTATCAGCTTTGTTGATATTCGAGGGGATCACGCACCTGTGATTCGGGTCGCATTATTGATATACCGAAACTCAAACAAAGAAGACGAGTCTGCTGCTGTATGCCTCTGAATAATGGGGATGTGAATGAAGGTCAAAGTGAAAACAAAGTGCACACCGGATTAAACCTTGTACACAGATACCGTCCCACCGACTGAGGCAAAGACTCAAGAGTCTAAGAAGAGGGCGTTAGCGATGGTGAAAATGAGAGAAACAATGAAGCACTCACCATTGCACATACTACTCATGATTCTATCGCAGTGCGTCTCTGAGTCCAAAATTCCAAAGACCAAATAACAAGGAACTCACCAAGTCAACCACGAAACGAGTTATTCAGAGAAACGAAGCTGCGGAAAATTCTGGAATGAGATACATCAGAAACAGAACACTGGCGCGGGAAGGCAAGGGGGCTGAAAGAAGAACAAAAGGGAACAAGGGAAGGAGAGACAAGAGGTAGACGCACGTCGGTGTACTTCCTTGTTAGTATATACATGTCGATGCCGGCAACGCGCACAGCGGCGGAGTCGGCGGGCGGGCAATAGTCGGAGGGAATGCACGCGAGAGAGTATCGCGCGCGCGCAGGCGATAGTGATCGGGAGTGGGCAAGGGAAGTGTGCTAAAAGGAGCTCGTCAGCGCGGACACCAACAGGGAAGGGAGAACGACGCAGATTCATTAGCGGTGTGGATAGGGACAGAGGAGAGGGTAATGTGGCATGTGGTCGAAGTCGAAACGGCGGGGCGGCAGATATCGAAGTCGGGAGAGTTGGCGGAAGCGACCCGCCGGGCAGTCTGCGTTGAGAACGAGTAGTCGACTACATGTCAGCGCTGAATTCGTGACCGTTGACGGCGGCGGCGGGCCAGCGAGTCGGTGGGTGCAGGTTACTGAGTTGGTGGTCCAAAGGAAGGAAAGGGTGACAAAGGGCAGAGAGCGAGGTGATTGTGTTGGCGCGCGTAACAAAGGAAGAAGGGGTACCCGCGCACATTCGTCGCTATCTGAGCGCATCGCCGAGGCGTCGGGGAATGGTGTTGGGCGGGCGGGCGAGGCGGAGTTGATTGTAACGGAGGGGTAGGGGAGACGTGTCGTCGGCGTTGAGCCGTACGGTGGGCAGATGGAGCTGAAGGCAGTGGATTAGACCGATGAGATGGAGAGAACAAAGAAACACACACCTTTAATCGGTACATAAGGTGTCCGTCTCAGTCTTGGAGCTAGGAGCGAGGTATCAAGAGTGTGAGGCGCGCGTGAACCAGCGCTGAAGAAGGACTGCAAACAATGGGGGAATAGACACAGTAAAGAAAGTGACGACTACAACCGTACCTGCGGATGCTCCATCTCCCTGGACCGTGTTCGTACAAAGTACAAAGCGCGCCAGAAGTCATTTCTGTGAATAAATTCGCCTCAGGCGTCGACGTTCTTCGTGCAAAGACCCGAGGACCGGCTCATGGTCATACCATGCCTCGTGCGAGTCGGAGAGAGGCGGAAGGGGATGGTTGGCAAGCCTGAGGGTGGTAAGAGAGGGTTCATAGTCGTTAAAGAACCCACAGAAGACAATCGGACGCGGCTAACGCGTCCAATATGGTGATGTTGGTCGGAGACGTAATCGGCCTCAGAGGCCGATATTTGAGCGTATTCGAGGCATTTCGAGAGCGCAGGACGTGTAAATGGCCTTTGATAGTTGTCCTGTATCGTATGCGGGCGCGTAGAGGCACGGGACGGCGCGGGACAAGCCAGAAGATGAAGGAAGAGGGAAAGGAGCTATGTGTTACATGTCACACAGTAACACATCACATGACTGACGCGACGCGTTTTTTCCGCTAAGTCCGAAAGTCGCGTTTCGAACGACTCGGCCGAAAATTCTCAAAAATTCAGATAAATTTCAAAATTATTTGTCCGTTAGGCTGGGGTCATGATCAATTCAATCTGCTACGAGTAAGCATGTGTCGTACATTGTCTCACAGCTAGGTCTTGACTTGGTCAAATTCCGGGTTTCAACAAATTGAAATGGCGCCCGAAGTGAAGCAAGTGGCAAACCAATACGCCCACACTGTGAGCTAGGCCTGGTACGGTGCTCTAATCATTCACTGAGATAGTTTTTGGAGGGAACTGTCATACATGAGCAGACCGTTCAGTCCTGAGCGAAGCTTCAACGACTCAACGAGTACGATGCAAGATTAAGTTGAACCTTGTGCCGTCGATTGCCGATACGGCTGAAACTCTTCGACACTTATATAAGCAGTGGGCGGCGTGCACTGAGTCCGATAGTGACTAGGTAAGAGGGCAGATCTAATTAAGGTGTGTACAACACAAGGCCAGAGTTTGAGCTGGAAGCTCATATGACTTTCACAATAACTCGAAACGGCGCAGCATCGCGGCACATCACATCTGATCGCTTGGATAGTGCCGATTAGGCCAGCATCAGCTCGGAGGCTATGCCGGTCAATTTACGGAAACCCACTCACGGTGAGTGGATTTGTGCCGAGTGGGTTCGGCATACTCAGGTTGAGTAGGTTAAAACCTACTCAGATCCAAACCTACTCCCGCTGAGTAGGTAATTCTCGGTCTGAGTAGGTCCCTACTCAGACCAAGTAGGTTTTCTTCCCACAGTGAATATTTCTCGAGGCGTGGTTCAGTTGGTTGTCAGAGCTCTTGCAGCATTTCAAAATCTAACGGCCGAATCCCTCGTCACTCCCTTCACATACGGCTTCGGCTTCATACGCTCCTTGCTCAGCACCCATCCTGTGTACCCATGGGTTAAGCAAGCTGTGAAAGCTGGCTTTCTGCCTCTACTTATGCACTGTAGCATGCGCCGTGAAGACCTGGTCAAGCCTCGTCTGTTGGTGGAAGTGATCAATCTTCTTGCTTCTTCGTGCATTTATCCCTCGGTCTTGCCTCGCCTCGGAACCTCAATGACTGGTTTGCACGAAATCATGGCCGGTCCTCAGTTTCACAATTGTCCAGTCCGTGCTCAATGGCTCAAATTTAAAGCGATTCTCTTCGGTCAACTTTCCACTCTGAACAAGCTAGAAGCTACTGCTCCAGTCACCGAGCGTGCTTGTGACAACCTCGACGTGGGTGCATCCCCTCTCATCTTTCTACTAATCTTGGAAATTAAGTCAGTGCGGAAAAATACAAGACAAACTCATGTTTCGTCGTTGTGCAGCCTGCAAGTGCATGTATTATTGCTCGGATACATGCCAAAGACACGATTGGGCTGGCGGCAGCCATCGAAGTGAATGCGGAATCTTGCGAAACATTCGCCTTGGTATGCGCTATCTATTTGGTCATTATTCTCTATTCAAGCATCTCAATGCCGCACAGAGAATCCCCCCGTATTCCTTATCGCGCGCCAAAAACGATTCATCCTTGCCCTGGTATCTGAGGGATACCAGCAGCACCGCGATGCAATTCTTGCCACGCAGACGCCTGGCCGCTCCCTCATCCAGTTCAAATACCTCGGACTGGATAACGAGGTGGGTATTGTCTCGGATCCCAAGGGACGTGAGATCAGTGCATTACCGGGCCTGCAACAACTATTGTTGAGAGCCTCGAGAAAGGATGGCCTCATGGTCCCAACCGTGGTAGCGTTGAAATCAGGTCTTCCGCACACATTGGCTTCCCTCATCATACAAACACGTTCAGCGCCGAATTCCGACAAGGTGGTGCACTCTTTTCTGTTTTAATTCGCTTAGAATCTAGCCGCGTTCGGTCAATGAATTCGCGATCCCAGAACTTATTTTACTAGTATTCGCCCAAGACAGTACTATTGTCCACATTTGCTTTATTTCATCAAAGCGAACGTATCTCTCTTGTACATATCTCTATCTCCAATTGACACCTTTGTATTAAGGCCCGGTGTGTATCTCGGGGGGCGGATCTGCTTGTAGCTTTGGACTAATTTGCCTCTCGAGGGCGAAACAACTTGGGCAAAACTCGCCGCGGTATGACTTTGCCAAGCGCAGAGAAAAGTGCACGATAGCTCGCATTTGCGTTTGCGGGTGGTTCGGATGGGTCGGAAGCCGCTTCGGCTCCCTGCGGTGCTCGAGCCTTGATGAATGCATCAGCTAAATTATCCCATCGCACTCACATTCAATATATCCTTCTCACCTCCGAACCCGAGCGTGGGGTTTGTTGGTACAACACTTCGGATTGCGCCCACTATAAAGACCTTGCGAGGCGTTGCCTTCCACATTCACATTCTTCGTTATGCTTTTCACCCAATTCTCTCTCCTTTCTCTTGCAATGGCATTGCTCCCTGGCTCACAAGCCGGATTCGCCGGGAAGTCGTGCAGAATCATGCCTCTAGGCGGTGCGTCTGAAAAGCTTCCCATAGAATCTTTCCTTCGAACACCAACACGAACACTGCGCACCCAGCATCCGTCACATACGGCAAAGGCAGCACCGACGGCAACGGCTACCGCGGTACCCTCTACAACCTCCTCCTCGCCGACGGAAACGACGTCGACATGGTCGGCTCCCAAATAGGCGGGAACATGTCCGATCCGGACAACGAAGGCTACAACGGCCTCATCATCACGGAAATCGACGCCAAGGGCAACGTCGCCATGCCCATCTACCGGCCCAACATCGTGGCGATCGTCGCAGGGACGAATGACATGAAACGCGATATTGACGTCGCTGACGCGCCTAATAGGCTGAAGAAATTGATTCAGGATGTGCTTGATGCGTCGGAGGAGACGGTGGTGGTGGTGTCTACCCTGCACCCCAACGCCGATCCGCCCTCGGAGGAGCGCATACTTGCGTTCAATGCGGCGCTCCCTGATTTGGTAAAGAGTTTTGTGGACGCGGGGAAACCGGTTGTTTTGGTTGACTCGCACGCCGTTATTGCGATTGGTGATTTGGTGGACGGGACGCACCCGAATGATGCTGGGTATGCGCGGATGGGGAAGGTGTTCTACGACGGGATACAGGAGGCGTACAATAAAGGTTGGATCTTCGATATCTGAAGCCCTGTGTGATACACTTCCTGCCGTTGATACTTTTATTTCGCGAAACAATCAATTTGTAACGCACAATTTGTTGATTGATCCATTGAGAAAGGTGTAAATGAGGGATAGAATCGGCGCAGAATAAAGGCAGAGTATCATACATACAGAGTTTCGATGCCATGTTTCCCACCAGGCGGTGAAAGCTTTGAATTTGAATACTGTGAACGTCGGAATATTCGCCAGAGAGGAAAGGTTACAGTAGTTGAGTACGCAACTGTAAGATCTTCTGGCATTCGACCGTGGTTTCTCCTGTAGGCAGTTTGTACTGCGATATCGTCCCAGCTGAACCCGTCTTTCGAGTTCGGTGAGCTGCTCAGTACCTGATTCACGAAGAAGATTAAGAATCCGAAGGAAACTCTAAACGTCTCCTTCGGCGTCCGAAACTCCCTTCAGACGAGCTTGCCGCCAATCCACGCTGTTTTCGATTCAAAACATACTACCAGATGCCAGATGGCTTGTTTGACTGAAATGTGCAATGTAAGAACAGTCAGTGTGCGAGAATGGTGAGGTGGGTGAGTGATACCTTCTACATAAAAGATTTTGCACCATCTTCGCGGCCAACCTGAGCATGAATGAGCGGCGATGGATTGATTTCAGTAATCGAGAAAAACTATATATCCCACGTACTGTATGAGCAGCACAAGAGGAACGTTGGAGATGGAGATACAATTTCGCAAGATTCAAATAAAAAAAGTAGCGTTGGGAAAGGACCGCGACAGCCATTGAGTCAATATCGCTCCGAGGCGTAGACCCACGATCTGGGTTAACGAATCCGTGGTTGAAGCATGTAGAGCGGAGAGAAACATCCGATCAAACTCACCATTATGAAATAAGCACCGCGTACAAGTGCACGTTCCTCGCTCGACATTGGGGTGCAATGTGTCAAAGGATCATAACTTAGTAGTAGTTACTAGTCTCGCTCAACGTTGAACAGTCGCGCAATTGCGCAACCATGCAGCTTCGGGCGGGCGAGCTTACGGTGCTGCACGATACATACACGAGGAACGCGATGAGCAGGAGCGTTGTGATTGACCAGCGCCGGATGCTGGGCTTGCGGAAGGAGATTCACTTTTGCGAACGTTTTATGTAAGCAGCTGCCAGTGAGATCTCGGAGTCGGCCACCGGGGTAAAATTGTGATCACGGTACTTGCGTAGGAGAGACGATACGTATTAGCCGCGAAAGCCATCGTTTTGTGAAGAACACGGTCAAATACCCAGCGTCGCTGGGTTTTTCGCACTGCAAGCCGTCTGCAAGGTTGAAGGAAGTGGGGGAGAGGAAGCAGGATTCGGCTAAAGCCGACAAGCAACGCGTGGACATGGCGGTCCCGGACGTCGGCCATCATTTTGATGCACCAATCACAAAGCACACGTTTCGCACATGATGATCGTCAACACCTCCGCGCCAGCGTTTTAAGCGACTTGCACCTATCGAGCAGCTCGACAACGGCTTTCTCCCCGCCTCTTCTTCCGCCTCCCTCATAATGGCCCGCCTTGCCGCCGTTCTCCTCCTTGTTTCTTCCGCCCGCCTCGCTTCGGCGGCCTCGGCCCAGGTCTTCGCGCCCCCATCGCGCGGTCCGCTTGTGCAAACGGCCAACTACACGAGCTTCTCGAATTCCACGCTCAATGACAAGCACAAAACCAAAGGCAAGGCGTTCAACAGGTTCATTCAAGTGTGGCTTGAGAACACCGACTTTGCGGTATGTTTTATCGCCTCAGCTTACTCTGATATTCTTACTGACTCGTTGGCATCCAAAGACCGCTGCTTCGACGCCGGTTTTCGAATCTCTGGCCGAGCAAGGCATTCTTTTGACCAACTCCATGGCTGTAACTCACCCTTCTGAACCCAACTGTGAGAAATTTTCGTTAGACTTCCTACGGGTTCTCTAATTTCGTTGCGTGGGTAAACAGACGTTGCTGCGATCGGAGGGGATTTCTTTGGGTGAGTCCCTTCGTGCGTTATGTTTAGATCGGCCTGATAATGGCTTTCTAGGATGCATGATGACAACATGTTCGCGCACTTCTCTTCGCTATTCGCCAAGTAAACTCATTCCCTGCCTGCAGGTACCACGTTCCTTCGAATATCTCCACCGTGGTCGATCTCCTGGAGGAGCGAGGAGTCACTTGGGCTACATACCAAGAAAATATGCCCACGACATCGTTCTACGGCTTCAGGTGCGTCTCTCTTCCTCCTCCTCTTCCGTGTGCTCGTTCTTAGCGTTTCGACCCCGTCCAGTCACAGCTCCAATAACTACATCTCCCCAGGCTCAGCCGACTATCCCTACTACGTCCGCAAACACAACCCGCTGTGAGCATCTGCCGTCTTTTCTATCTCCTAGTTTTGCTCAATAGACGGTTTGGATTGAATCGGCCAGCATGATCTACGACGCCATCTCGCAAGACCCGAAACGCGTCAAGCGCATCCGCACGTTCAACGACTTTGCCAACGACGTCGTAAGTCACTCTTTTCTCTTCTTTGTCACTGCTTTGCTTGCTCAACATCACTCAATTCAGGTCAACGGAACGCTCCCTCAATGGGTATTCGTCACTCCGAACATGGTGCGCCATTCTCTTCCTCTCCTGCTAAGTATCTCTTATTGATTCTAAAACACAGGTGAACGACGCCCACGACACCACCATCGACTTCGCCGCCTCCTTCCTCGAATACTGGCTCCTCCCCCTCCTCACCGACCCCCGCGTCAACGACGGCGAGACCCTCATCATGGTGACCTTCGATGAGGCCGAGACGTATTCGCAGCAGAATAGAATTGCCAGTATCTTGCTCGGTGCGTTGCGCGCTGCCGACTTCTATTCTGGTTGAATCTATCCTGACGTACTTCGTATTTTTACTGTAGGTGGTGCCATTCCGCTGAAGCTGCGCGGCACGACGGACGATACTCTGTACACGCATTACTCCTCGCTGAGCACTGTGCAGAATAATTGGGGGTTGAAGAGTCTTGGGAGGGGGGATACGAATTCGTGCGTCTATCCATCGAACCATCCATCTCCTCGTATTGATCCTTACATACAGCGCCCTCAACAACGTCTACGCGTTCGTCGCAGCCAAGACGGGACACAAGAATACCAAGATCCCTGTTGATAAGGTCCCGCAGTTCAACCTCACTGGTGTCGCTCCTGGTGCTCTCAGTACGTCGTTCCCTCCATCCCATCCATCCCACCACTCCACTCACTCAAATATTCATATATCCCAGCATCCGCCCTCTTCGTCCCCTTCGCCGCCCCCAACCTCAAAGCCACCGGCGCCGGCGGCCGCGGCGTCTTCGTACGTCCGGGGCTCGACAAGACGCTGACGCCAGACAAGCTACCTGCGCCGGTGAATATGCTGGGGTTGAATAAGACGACGCCGTGGCAGATGAGTCCGCGGACGACGAGTGGGAGTGGTGAGTGCTTGTTTCTGTTTTTGGTTCTCTTTATTTCGTTCCGTGAGAGCTGATGACTCGATTGCTTTGTTTTGCAGCTATCATTCCCTGCGCGAATTCAGCCTGCGCTTGATTTCGTTGGTCTTGATTCGATGTGGAGGTGGGAGGCGTAGGGAGTGTTGGGTGTCGAGTTAACTGAGTTGAATGTTTGCTTATTTGCTTTCGAGTTATCGATCGTTCTTTCGTCGTTCTTTGTTGGCCCATACTTATCAGACTAAGTACTTATCAGTTTCAAAATTATCTCGTAGATCGAAGTAATCGATCTATCGGTGTCGCTCGTTCGTCCTGCGATTTCAGTGATGGAATTGGTGCTATTCTTCATGGTCAATGGGACGGACTGGTAGACTTGGAACCGAATCAAGGTACAACACGAGGATTAGGATCAAGCTGCCCTCAGTATCGTAAGTCTCAAGTTTGGCATTGTTCACTTCGAAACTCATTCAGCTTCGATCCCACAAATGTGCGCAGCAATTTGTTATTTGAAGTACAATACATTTTTCGGAGGAGAAAGTAAAACCGATGCTGAAATTTCCCGACCCCCAAACCCGACGCAAACCAATGCCGTTCTGGTTGAAAGTCCGAACCGACACTCTACTGGGCGCTACCTTGGGCGAACGTCGAACCGATGGGGCCAAACTTGATGTTCGAGTAGGTGACCTGTGCGTTGGCGTTGTTGGACTCGACGTCCTTGGGAGCGCCGGAGCTGGGGGAACATGTTCCACGGCTAATATAATATTTCCATGCGCCAAGTGAGAAATTGTATGTGCCTTATATTGAGACGGATGGGACTCACGTAACACCGGGAGAGCTGGCAGACTTGTTCGGGGGGTAGGGTGCGTCGAGCCAGAGCATGTTAGCGGCATGGTCGTCCTTGAAACCCAGATTTAGATTTCGTGGCATGCACGAGAAATGGAAAGGCGTACCCAGATGGACATGACGAGGACCATTCCGGCGCTAGCAGACTTGGAGATACCAGCCAATCCACCCTTCTGCGAAAAGGTGTTGCTGTCCTGTGGGATTTCCAAAAACATTCAAAGTTTAATTCGTTGAAAACGCGAAAGGAAGACTGACGCCGAACGCGGTCTTTTCTGAACGAAACGATTCAACAACAAATCAAACAGTATAAAAACTGAACTCACGAGCAGCGCAGAAGGAGTCGGTGATGGAGTTACCGCTGACACCTACGGTATCCCAGTCAGGCTCCATTTCGATGCAAATTCGAGAGACACCCACCAGAGATGGTACTGTTCGAGTTGGAAATCACCTTGCCGTTTTGAACGTAGAACCGCTTGATCTGGTTAATCGGATTTCCAATGAATTGGGTGACCTGTCAGAGCCGAAATTAGCACCGTGTTCTCGATTTGCACATTGTTGCGTGGCAAACTCACCACTGAGCCGCCGTGATTTGAAGGAAAAGGAGAAAGGAACGGAGACAAAAGTGAGCCGGGTTCTGCCGAAAAAGTCGAATAAATCACGGACCCGTGAACTTCTGCTGGGTGTTGACAGTCTTGCCAGGGCCATAAAAGGCGGTGTTGCCCATGCGGTACGAGTTGAAGTCGCAGCCGGCTTGGTCGCAAGTACCCTGGGTGCTAGAGCGCGTTGTTAGTATTCGCTCCTCAGTCTGATTGCAGAAAATGCTTACGAGTTGGGCTGAGAGCAGCTGGTTCCGGTGCAGGTGCTCTGTCCCTGAGTAGCTGAGGGCTCGTCAGTCAATTGTTGATCGATGTTTTAGTATAACCGGCGACGTACTGCAAGGGTGCGGGGTGAAAGCCGCAGAAACGCTGTTGGCTTCCCAGACATCCATCTCGGGGCAGCACGTTCCTATGGCGAATATGAGATCGTTCGACGTCAATATTCGAAACGTAACTGACCCATCGTTCCCTAGAAAATATCAGAATTATAGCAATATGACACCCTGCGTGAAAATCGACTCACAGTTCCGGCATTGGCTATAGAAAGCGAATTAATTAAAGCGCATTGAAATCGCTGAAAGAGTAACGCACTATCGTTGGGGCTGGCTTGCCAACCAGCAGAGTTAGCAACTCCGTTGATGAACTTGATGTCGCGCGGGCATTGAGCGTCGCAGTAGCCAGTTCCGTACTTGGCTCCAGCCTTGTTGGCGCCGTTCGATTTGGCGACACCACCGTCGGCGTCCATTTGGGAGAAGTAGAGAGCGCCGTTGAGACCACAGGGCAACTAATAGCGGCTGAGCTTCCCGTCGCGTTTAGGATGAGAGGAAGTTTCGACGAACCTGGGAGACGTCGACGTCGAATCTTTGAAAATATTAGAATTGATTCTTTCGACGGTCTATTTTCGGAGACTCACGTCTAGATGAAAGGGAAATGAGCCGAGCAATAAACGTAATGGCAATAATGAGGCTTACGAATTCCTGGTTGGCGAATTGGAAAGTCTGGTACGCGGTTTGACTTCCCGGAGCCATCAAGTAGACACGGCTACCAATGTTGGGTTGCTGGCTGACTGTAAACAGAATGAGGAGAGCGAATGACTGGGGACGAGAAAGCTCACCAGTGACGAATTTCATCGTGAGTGCGTTTCCGCTCGTGCTGATTCCGTAGGTGCCTATACTACGTTAGACAGCGAAAATCATTCGAGGAAGTGACTCAACCGGAGTAGTCCGCGCCTTCACGAAAGCGATCAACGTTTTGTTTGAGATGGATGCTCGCTGGGGATGCTTACCGTCGAGAGCACAGTTGGCCGCACAGGTCTTGCCGTCAGGGCAGATCGAGGCATCCCAGGTGTTTCCTATTGCGAGGAACTCTTAGTAAAGAAGCCAAAAATGGAGGAAGCGGCGGTCGAACCGGTGTAGCAGTTGGTGAAGCCGCTAGCCCCTTGGTGCAGCCAGCGCCAGTTGGCGTCGATGACAACGGAGGCGGACTGAGTGGTGCAAGAGTTTCCTGATTATCACGGATGAGACAGCGTGAAACAATGAAATGAAGTCGTTAACATACCGCCAGTTCCAGTACATTTCTGCCAAGTCATCGTCGGGTGGTTCTCTGCCTGGTTCGTTCCAACCAATTGACCGACAGCGAAAGGGAGGAGAGCAGCGAGGACGAGTAAGCCGGACATGGTTGCCAGGGAAGTAGTACCGTTTAACAGGGGTCTGAGGACTGAACCGACAATGAATTCACTTGCACTCTTTATACTGCGCGTAACCAAGCACATTACCGACCGCGTGAGACGAGTCTTCAGAGCACAAGGACTCAGGACCAGTCGGGCGCTGCAAAATTCATTCCATCGAGGATATTTGTCGGACCGCAAACTACTGACCGGCGCTTTTACCTCGGAATCAAAACAGCCAACCAAGTCACAGGTGGACGGACAGTGTAGGGCCGTCGCTCTCGAGCCCGGATCCCAAAAGAGGGGTAAGAGCGTCCATGAATTCTACCAACAGCTGAAGCTTGCCAAGACGACTGCCGATTAAACTCCGTGAAACGAAGGAAGGAGAGCCTAAAATCCAGTAGAATAGAAGTCGAGTTCGCACACCCCACCCTGCTGGCTTGTCAGATGATTCGATGGAGGAGGCTGGGGAGTGGCTACCGTGTTGGAAAAATATTGGCGGACCGCTGCTTCGATTTTTCCGGCGGGGGAGGAAAGACCGAGTGAATGTTTTCGCGGGGCGACGGCGCGAAGCCCAAAGGAAGGTTGAATCACTTGCCAAGCCTCCGACAAGAAGAGTTAAAGATCGGCTGAATCGCGCGATGACCGTCGGTGGTAGAGAAGCACGTTGTCGGGCGGATGTCTCAGCGAAACAAGCGCTAACATTTGCGTTTTGGACTTCGCGTTATTTCTCGCAAGACACTCCAGAAAAATACTGAATGCAATGACTGTAAGTTGTACTTCCGAATTCGAACCATTAGATTGAGATAAATAAACTTAAGACATATGTAGCGGGAAGGTCGAAAAACACTCCTCCCTTTCGTAAAACTTTTACTTTGTAACCACCAACGAACAATCCAATCCACCCATTAATGCATCCATTACCTACTTCTCCTCCTTGTCCTCGGTGTGGGCAACGCTGTGGGTAGCAGTGTGGTCGTGGTCGACGAACTGCACCTTCTCGATGAGGGGCGCGGGCTTCGGTACGTTGCGGAAGAGAATGTAGCGCTTGATGAACCACGGCAGCCATACGGTCGACTCGTACTTGATGTACGTCGACGTGGGTACGGAGAATACCTCTGTATTATTGCGAAGTAACGGAATGAATGAGAAACGTGCGGACGGAATAAAAGAAGAGACGAGACTCACGGTCGATTTCCTCAAGTGTAAGCTCCTTCGTCTCGCGCACGAAACAGAAGATCATGCCCCACGCGATGAGGTTAAGTGCCGCGTAGAACCCGACTGTATTGAAACGGAACGGAGACAATGTCAATGTCAGCGCTTCGGCACAACAACGGAAAGCAGAAACGACGCACAAGCTCCGGTGGGGGTGAACACGGTGGTCATACGGGGGAAGGTCAGGCCGAGAACACCAGCTGGACGCGGTGTTAGTATGGGCGAGGATATATGTATGAAGGGGGAGATGGGACGACGACGTACCGAAGGTGTTGTTGATGCAGACAGCCCAGGCCATGCCCTGCTCACGCTGGACGGTGGGGAAGACCTCGGCGGAGTACTGGAAGGCGACGGGGCCTTCGCCGAGGGAGTACATGATGGTGAAGAGGTACACGAACCTGACGAAGTATAAGCACCGAACTCCGAAGTCATATAAAAGATACTCACAAGACGAGGGGGCCAAGACGCTCGCCTTGAGTTCCAGTGGTCTTGAGGAGCGAGAGACCGGCCGCAAGCAGGAACAAGAACATGAGGGGGAAGGTCTGCGGGAAAAAGAACGTGAGAACCATACAACGACGAGTGGATGGGAGCAAACTTACCATCAGCGTCAACGTCCGGCGGCCCTTAGTGTCGATCAAGAACACAGTAGGGATAGTGAAGACGAATTGAAGCGCGCCGTAGCCGAGGGACGCGTACAGAGCCTGGTCGGCGGTGTATCCAACATCACGGAAGATACTTGAGCTGTAGAACGAGATAACTGGCAACATCCGATCAACGAGCCACCCACGTCACTCGACAAAAATAACACTCACTGTTGATACCGCACATCTGCTGCGCCAACATGACAGTCGAAGCACCATAGTTAGCGCGACGGATACGGGGAACGGTGAAGCAGTCGCGCAGACGCGCAAAGTAGCTGGCGCCCTTGGCGTTGGCGATCTCCTCGAGGTACATGACATACGAGATGTACAGATCCCGCGCGGCGATGATGGGGTGGCTCCGAATGCGCAGGTACGAGTCGAACGCCTTGTCGTGCTTGCCGTGCTTCATCAACCAACGGGGCGACTCGGGGCAGAAGTAGATGCCGAGGGCGAGGAAGAACGCGGGGATGAAGGCGGAGCCGAGTTGCAGACGCCATGCGATACGGGGCACGTCCTTGACGATGACGTTGGCGGCAAAGCCGGCGAAGATACCTATCGCGCGTGGTTTATCAGGACGAGGTAGAGAATGAAATGATATGGAGGGATGACGCACCGAAGGTGACCCATAACTGCCAGAACATGACGAGGGCGCCACGGATACGCGCTGGTGCCAACTCGGACGAGAAGATGGGGACGGTAGCGTTCTTGGCGCCGATACCGATACCGAGGATGAAACGAACGGCGAAGAGCGCCTGCCATGAGTGTGTGAAACCGGAGCCGATGGGGGTGGCGAAGAGGATGAGAGCGGTCAAGAAAATCTCGCCACGACGGCCGAGGTAGTGATTGAGGGGGTCAACGATGAACGCGCCGCTGTGGACGTATTGTTAGTCAGCGGCGAAAAAAAGGCAACGAATGAGGGAGACGAGTGAAATGAAAGACGCACATCAAGCCAGCAGTCAAGAAAATAATGGAGTTGACGACACCCACAATCCACTCATCTCGGCCCGTACCCGCGATACCAAACTCCTCGGGGAACGATAAGTTCGCGCCGTTGGAGCCAGTCTGATCCCATCCCTGCGTCGCCGCACCAACAGCACAGAGAATGATAGAGTACCACATCTGGAATGGCCCCGCCCATTTGTGGTCCCGCTCGTAGTGGAGCGCGGCGAGCTCCTCCTCCTCGAGCTCAGAAACGTTGGCGAAGTTGGTGGAGTCACGGGCGACGAGGGCGGCACGGCGGAAGAGAGCGGTGTGCTCTGCGAGGTTGTGGGTCTTGCAGAACTCCTCAACGTCGGAGAGGACGCGATCCTTGGAAACGCGCTGAGGAAAAAAAGAAAATTGGTCAGCGCTATCGCGAAAAAAGGTAAGCACGCGACCAGACTCACCTGCAGAGGGTTGTCGACGACGTTCATCGCCGAGGGCTGCGACTGCTCGACCTCGATAACAGGCTCAGACTTCTCTTTTTCGGAGGACATGGTGAGCGCGTCTGTCTTCGTGGGAGGCCTGAACGAAGAAGAGAAGACGGAAAGTCGGAGGCCACCTGATGTTTGAGCCCCATATAAAAGGCCCCGTCAATTTGCAATCTGATCGATGTGGGGCTGACTACCCCGCTTAATGGGGCCGCGTGGAGAGACAGAACTTCTTTACGACACTTAGACCCCAGACAACCCATCCGGAGCTCTTTCTTCGCGCCCTAAAGCAAGCATACGGCTTGAAGCGTAGGATGGAATAGACCAACGCTGGTATTGAGAAGACTGTAGCCAGCGTCGCTGAGTCGACTTTGGCTGAACCCCGCTTGAAAGAAAAAGCGAAAAAAGTGTCTTAGTCGTGGGAACAGTTTCAGGTCATCGCTAACGTCATCACGATCGAGCCGATGCTCCGGTCGATCGGCTTCTCACTGTCAAGCGGAAGATTCAGATCTCGTCGTAAACACTTTTGCAGAGGTAAGCAAAGTCTCTCAGTTGCGACCAGAGCTCTGCCCGCCATATCCACTCGAGCTGAACTTCATTCACCACCTCAGCGGAAGAAAAAACTCCCTCCGCTCCCGGGCTCGTGATTGTCAAGCCTAACACCATATGTCCGCTTATGATGGGTCTGGATCATTCCGCTTCTTGCGGTTACGCGCATCGCGCATCGCGACCGAAGCGCGACAGCATCATCACGCTCGGCGCGATCGATTAAAAACGGAACGCGAAGAACGACGTCGAAGCGAACGAATCACCGTCTGAACCCGCGTACCTTGTTCGCGTTCGTTTCGTTTCGAGGAGAAGAGAGGAGAAGCCGCTGGGGCATATACGGTACCCCACACACCCCAACCTGCCAATGAAAAGACTCCGAGTCCGAGAGACTCCGAGAACTTTAACTTGATTTGAAAATTAGGACGCAGCTGACACCGAGGGCTGAGCAAATTCACATCCAAACCAGAGGACACGAAAACCGAGCACCAACACACCTCGAATGAATTCAGCTGCCAACGAATCGGAAAAAGCTAAGAAAGTGAGACGACTTTTCCTTTCACAATCCTTTCACATTCAGCTTAGCGAGCAATATATTCTGTCGTCGAAAGAGCGCACGGACCTGTTTGTTTCGCACGCCGAGTGAAGATCTTCATATGGTTACGCCCGGAGCTTCTTTTTCCGCCTCCTTGCCGAAACGACCCGCCGAGCGTTCGCCTTCGGGCGATGCCGGCTGTCAGACCCGGGTTTGAGGAGAGCGATCGTCGAGGACTGGAGGATCTGAGTCACGACCAGAGTCGAGAGACGAGTTTCCCAAGTTCAACCTGCTCAATGAATGAAAAAATAAGCAAAGAATCAAATACCTGAGACCAGAGGAGCGTGCAGCGTCGCGAACGCAAAGAATTGAAGAACGAATTTCTAGACGAGCCCGAATCGAGGTGAAACGGCGCTACACATCAGTTGAAGTAAATATTAATATCAGCTAACCTTCGAGGCGACGAGTTTCCTCGGCGATGAATAGAGGTGTCCTACTGTTCAGATGTGGAATGTTGAGTTCGCGCCAAATCAGGCCTGCAGGTTTTTTTCGCGAGGCGGCACAAGACGAGAGCGACCCACTCAGAGTCTGAGCAGTGAGCACTTGATAAACGATTGAAAAAGAAATATCGGTTCACTCAATTCACCATCGAAAAGGTTACCCCGAAGCTTGGTGACTCTACCGGGTCGTCGTTAAATAGGAATTTGCGGTTGCAACCAATCCCTGGAGGCCTAAAATCTGTCGTCATGACTCGTGAGCGGAATTTCAACTCAAGGAAACGGACGGAACCTGTTCAATATGTCTCCCCGCAAAAAGGAGTTTGCAATAATTCACTCCTCCACAACGAAACACGATGATGACAAGAAAGCGGTCAGGTGTTGTGGTTTGGATATTGATTGACTTCAGGCTGTCGTCAATCGACGAACTCCTGAGTAGGGGTAGCGCCACTGTGCTCATAGTTGGGGTATGAAATAATATGGTATACGCACTTTGTTGATTGCTCTCCGAAACGCCACAGGGGAAGAATTTGGAGAGTTTGGCGCGGATCGACAGAGGTAGTAAAAGAAGCAGGAATGTAGCGAATCCGAATGCGCTCAGGTTGGCAACTTGAAGCCAGAAGTCAAGAGTATCGAAAACAGGGCCGAGCAAAGTAAAGAAAGCCTCGAATCCGATCGTGTTGTTCGGAGAAGCTGCAGACTACTTAGTCTCGACGCGCAGGCATGGCTATCGCGGTGATGCTGAGAATCAAGAGATATCTTACATGCGGTTTTGGTCTCTACCATCCAGGCTGTACGCTTATCGATGGTGGCGGTCTGCAGAAATTCGCGGCCACTCTGGAATTTAGCAGTGATTTGGAGGTTATCGACTCGAGCTCATCGCAGCGAGCGGCGCTGAGAACGAGTTGAGGGCCCAGATGCTCGTTGAGTCAGATCTAGGTAGAGTAGGGCAAGAACCAGTCTTTGAGTATCGAGTGCACGGCGGTGGTGGTACAAGTCGAAGCCGGAAATGCGTGCTTTGTTTACTCGTGTTCTGATCAAAAGTTGATGTTCTCACGCCTGTCATGGGTCATCTCAACCTTGGTTGAATTTTGCTAGTGGATTCAACCGGAGGCATACTGACTACGAAGAAATGAAGTAATACCGTATAATTACGTTCAATTCGGATGTCCCGCGTCACGCACCCCCGTGTCGATCCGAACTTTGGGTTTTGGTCCCGCGTCACAATGGTCGTTGTCGAACGTCTTGGGCGTCACGGTGAGAAAAAAAGCGTCCAAGTCGTGCAAAAAAGAGAAGATTTGGCGGTTTTGAAATGTTTTTCTTCGAAATTTTGCGCCTGGTCACGCAAAATTTTCCGTTTGTCGAGTTGTCGAATCGGTTCCGCGGGGTCACGCGTCACACCCCCTGTCGAATTGAACGTAATTGTACGGTAGAATGCTCAGTGAATGAAGAATAGGTAGCACAAGTAAATCCCCTGTCCAGCTTGATTTGCACAATGCAAACCAATCGGCGAATTTTCAACTCAGTACGGCGCTCTCTGAGTCAAAGTTATAGTGCGATCGATAGGATTGAACGTAGTCACGACGTTATGAAGGAAAACATTGCCCCTAAAGGATTCATCATTTTAATTGTTACTCCAAACCAAAGCAGCGCAAGAAAACGCACAAGATAAAGTTATTCCCAGGAACATCCGGTCCGCCGTCCTGCGTCCCACTATAACACACCTTATTCCCATCCGCGTCTTTCCCAGCAATAATCTGATCCCGTGGGTCAACCGTAAACTCTTTCCCGCCAATGACGACCGTGAATGTCGGTGCGGTTGCATTACACTCGACGACATAGCGCGAATTCTCGTTCAACGTCGCAGGGGGGATAAAGAGGGCGTTGAACGCGGCTGCTACTCGGGAGGGAACCTCGTTCGTGGGTGCGCCGGTGTCGAGAATCGTTTTATTGCTCTTGGTGACGAGAGCCTCGCTGCCAGGGAAGATGTACGAGTCGATGTCGATGGTGTACCAGAAGAATCGGGCGTCTGAGGCGTTGGAAGGTATGAAGCCGTCTCCATATCCCTGAATCGGTACGGTAACGCTCGTGTTCAGCACCGGGACGGGAACAGAGGTGCCGAAGGCGAAGAATCCCAATTTTGGATCGAAGAGGTCGTTCTCCTCTTGTTCGAGGGATGCCCGGTCAAGAGAGATTGAAAAGGCTGACGAACACGATGGCAGCAAGATATGATTAGTATTCGATAGATTGCCCCACTGACAAGGTTCGGTAATTTGATTTTGTTCCACTGCGTTGAAGAAGAACGGCATGTAGGGAGATTGAGTCAAACTACCATTCTCCGCGACGGTATACACGCTTGTCAGCCCAGGATACGCCAGTCCCAGCACACCCTCCGGCACCTCATCTCCCAGAAAATGGTTCAAATCGGGAATCCCGAATTTCTGCTGAGTCACAGAAACACCCGCGATTTCGACCGTGTCGAAACCCACAGGGCCGCGCAGAAATTCGCCCGACCCGTATTGGACGAAGAACGTCGCGTTGGGTGAGGCAGGTTCGAATGTGGTGGATGCGCTGGAATTGAATTTCGCTGGTCCGAATTGACACGTTTCGGGGGGTACGACTGTGCGATTGGCATCGACGCAGCTGAAGTTTGAGTTCGTTATCCAGAGGTCGGAGCTGGATTTAACGATGTCAGCTAAAGAATCAAAACTAGGATTGATTCAGATTCAGAGTTACGAACCTGCCTGTGTCAAGAATGACTTGGAAGAGTTGCCCGCCAACAGTGACGTTTATGAGATACCTATTCAGAATCAAACGAAGCGCCATCGAGGTGAACCACAGATTGAGCCTGGTTGCGAAATTTTAAATTGGGGTGTGCGAGAGTTTTTGATAGTCGGCGGGGGATCTTGGATGATAAGGGGAGAACGAAATTTGCGCCAACCAAGGACTCGGAAATGGCTGAAGTCAGAAGGAAAAAGAATACTGCAGCGCGCATGATGTTCGACGGTGACGGATTAATTTGGTGAGTGGAGAGATTTATATAGATGAGACTCACCACAGGAAACAGCTTCTCAGTAGCGTAGCGTATGGAAGGCGCGCAGCGCATCTCTCTACAGCATCTCAAAGCGACGAGAACGCCGTATTCAGTCAGCTGTTTGAAGCTGTTCGGGCGTTGCTCTGCAACAGCACTTACGCGGTGGAAGCCGGATTGTGATTTCATGTTCAGTGTCAGGCTTACCCTGCTATACAAAACTAAGAACTTAGAAGTGCCAATTGAGAGTGCTCACTGTCGAAAGGATAGAGTTTCTTACCATTATTGCCCTGGTTGGTTATTGAGACGCTTACATTAAGTAAATATAAGTATATACACAGCACTATCGCAGAACAAAGCCGCGCGGCTATTATGCGAGGAGTAAGTACGGTAGAGCCAGGGAGGAAAGTTAGGGATGCTCACTTCGACAGCAATTATGGAGATTTTAGGGAAGGCATCGTGATAAGCTTGTGTGGGAAGAACGGACTGCCTGATATGCAGCTCCTGGAGCGCGCATCCGGATTTCGCGACGAAGGTCTTGAGCCAGCCAATGGGGCCAGGGAAACGGACACCAAGTATGGTTTCTGGAAGCTCCAGCTTGACGAGACTAGGAGTAACCAGACTGATGAAGAAGTCGTCGTCAAAGTGACCACCGGGCTCCAGCGTCAGTCTCTCGAGACACAATAGCATGACATCCGCGGTGTCAGAGCGGGGAACATCCCGATCCCAAGGGTAGAGACTGCAGTCTACGAGCTGAGAAGTCTGGCGTAAGATTGACCTGCATTCCTCGGTGGCTATAAACCGCAAGGTGAGGGACGTCAATTGCGACCAGGGTAGATTCTCGACCATACAGTCGTCAAGTAGGACAGTGCGCAGACGGGGAACATTTCGGCTAGATTTGAGGGAAGGGCTCCCGAGGTACCGCAATTTCAGGCTATGCAGCAGAGGCATGAATCCCGCTGCTTCAAGCAGGTGCCAGCCCCTGCGACTCAGAGCGAGATGCTCCCATCGCGCACGATGCTCCAAAAGAGCTGAAGAGAGGGGTGGATTGAGAGAATCCACTATATCAAGAGAGAGAGGCTGATGGCCAGATCTTGCCAACCACAGCGGAGCCAGCACCCCTGCTTTCTTGACTTCCTGAAGAGTGTCCCCGAAGATTTTCATAGCTGTGGAGTGCGTAGAGCAACTGCTCGCCAGTGGCGACATACGTGCGACAACCGCGTTGGTGAATGCCGCCCGGAAAGAGGAGCAGGATCGGGATACGGTGGAAGGGAGTGAAGAAAAATCTCGGTCGTGATTTCGATTGGCAAAGACAAGATCGGGTAGATGTATGAGCGGAGGCGCTGCTCCGCGAAGCTCTTGGCCTCACGAAGTATTGATAGCGAGTTCTGGATCTCCAAAATCTGCGCTTCTAGCTTCAATATCTGAATTGCACTTTGCGCCACAGTGAATCGATCTGTTTCCATGAAATACAGCATGTCGAGTGGGGGAGTGGGGAGTCTTAACCAGCGAAGGGTGTTCGAGTACTTTCTTCGTCGCAAGTCGGCCCACTTCAGGGCAGGCTGAGAATGTGAAGGAATGGAGCTGGAGAGAAACCAAAGAGAAACGTGGCAAGATACAGCATTGACGTGATGTGATGCTCGGAAAACACTTTACCACGCCCTACTGAGTACAGCGTCGATTTCCGTCCGACCTCGGAAGGAGAGGTTCGATGGACGTCGTTATGTCAGGTTGTATGAGCGCAAACGAAACGATTACTTCGGAGGAATCGGATGGAAAAATCAGCTCCGTATGCTGAGGCAAATTGAGAAAAATCTCAGGCTCCTCAAATTCAACGGGGAAATTAAATGTCGTTAACGATGAATTAATTCAACAAAAAGGAACTTGGCACATCTACTACACTATTTAACCCGTTATTGTACAGTAGCCAATCAAGCGTCGTACATCATCTACGTATGTCTTTGCGTTCAATCTAGGTTTACATCTTTCTATCTTGCTTGTAAAAGTCCAAGAGAAAGACCGTATCACCTAAACCTCCCGCTCGACAGACTCCTGACTCCGGAGTTTGATCTCAGAAGGACTGGTGTATGCGCTGGGTTGCGGTTCCGCGGCGAGGAAGACGCCTGGGTGGATGAAGTTGAGGGTGAATATGGCGAGGACGACCATGCCTCCGTCTGGTCACGCAAAGTCAGTAAGGTTTGAAGGGGATTCGCAGCAAAGGAGAGAGGAGAAATGAAGGGAAGAGATGAGATGAGATGAGGAGAGAGGAGAACGTACCAAGAACATTGAAATAAACCTCCGTCTCGATGATTCGCCCGTTCCAGCCGTCGCTGAGCTCGATGAGCCGGTAGACAGACCTACGACGATGATGAGCTTGCGATCCCCAGCAGTACCAGTCGTGAACTCCGGGTACGCACCGAATGAACAACACAACCGTTGAGAACCCGAGCGCGATGAGCATGACTTTGAGTTTTGGGGTCATGGGCTTGCGGGAGCTCGTACTGCTGTCCGCCCTGCGCACGGGGCGATCCAGGAGATAGCGCGTGGTGAAGTCGATGGCGAGAATGGAGAATATGATGATGACGGCTGCGAGGACAATAGGTAAGATTCGAAATCTATGAATGAATCAAGGCGAGATTGAGATGAAGGACGTACCGAATTGGAATCCGATACCGCCGAGCATGACTTGCGCACCCTAAAATAGTGGGGAATTAGTTTGGTTTCATGAAAGCGGAGGATGCGCGACGCACCTGTTCAGCACCGGCTTGGTCGTCAGCGCTGGATGCAATGCCGCCTCCGACGCCTTGCACCACGAGCGCGATGATGTCCTACATACGTCGGTCGGTCAGAACACGGAGGCAACGCGGTGTATGATGAGAGCGTACACAGGGCAGGAAAATGCGGGTGTCTGATCCGTGATTAATATTCGTGCGTTAGCGTCGTCGTGAGGGACATGAGAAGGGACGCACACCAAGAGGGGGTGAGCCACGAGTAGGAGGAGCCGAGGCGTTGGATGAGACGCGACATGATCATGAAGCTGGCTGCGAGGAGTGGGGTTGGTGCGAGGATGGTAGTAGAAATTCTGTGCGGTTTGGCGGAGTCAGTTCAGTTGGAGGAGGAGGGGGAGAGGGGATTGCAGGGAAGGGTGAAGACTGACTGAATGATAAACGGCGTGTCTTCACGTGGAGAAAAGGATGACCACAGCCGACCGCCTATAACAGATGCCAGTTGTCAGATGTCTGAGACTGAAATCATTGTGTGGATTCGAATGAACGAAGACGCACCCCAGCCAACGAGTTCGCCTACACCGCAGAGCGCGGCTGTGGGCAGGAGCCACCATAATCGGAAGTAGACTGATTGTCCGATGTGGAGGACTGGCGTGGATTGTTAGTTGTTGTGTATGAGAAGAAAGGGAAGGGAGTGAGAGCGCACCTGTGCTGATACCGTACAGAACGAGAAACAGAATCGCGACACTCTCCGATGGGATATACCCATACTGAGCGTTGTCGAGCTCGGCGTCTGTCAGCCCCGACTCCGAGTCGTCGCGCGTTACGAGTTGCGATACTACAGCAAGAAATTCGCAAGTCAGCAAATTGAATTTGCATTTGAGTTGGGAGAAGTGATTTGCACTTACAAAGCGAAATGGTGGAATTCATTGGAGGAGGGGTGAAAGGAAAAAAAAGAATTGGAGGTGGAAGAGAAGGAGAAGGAAATAATGGTGAAGTTGACGCGGTGCACCTGCGGTTTAAGAGTTGTTCACATCCGAGCCTGCGAAAAAGATGACAGGGTGGAGATGACGGAGGAAACTACGGATTTTCGTTGATCACTGCGGCGAGGCGGTGTTCGCGTCGAGGGTCGAGAATGTGGATGGCGAGGGCTGCATGCGATGGATGGTAGCTTCGAACCTGCAGATTGTCGTCTGCAGGGGAGGAGAAGTGGACCGAAAGAAAGAAAAAAGAAATTGAGGAGACTATTTTCGAGTGATGACTCAACGACAAACGCGGAGGAAAATTCGGAGATGTCAACGGACCCCTGCCAACCCCTGCCAAGATCGACGGCGTTATCGCAACCCAAACACGATAACGCGTTGGCAGTGCAGCTGCGGCTCGGAAGCGCGGAATGGTACCAGGAAAGTCGAGGTTTGCCGTACGTTGACAGCGAAGGGATGTGAGCACTGCGCAAATCCGCGTGCGTTAACCGAGAAAGGCCAGAGAGGACAGTTTCAAAGAAAAGAGCTGGGGTAGCAAGCAACTGTAAGTCTGTAATTCCCATGATTCGGAAAAGCGGAAAGATCTGAGTTCGGAGGGATTCCTTCGAGTTAACCATAATGCTAGAGAGGGCAAGAGCGCCGGCTAAAAGCTACAGGAAAGCGCGTTCGAGAAACGAGGACGTGGAGTGTTTCCGGGAGATGCCGAGCATCAAATGATGGGTATGACCGTGATGTCACGGTGACTTCCCTCTTGACCACGACGCTCTTGTTCTGAGTTCTCGTCTTCCAAATCTTGGATCTTGTTTTCTCGCTGCCTACATTCACCTGTGAATTTTGCCCAAACTTGACTGTCGGACTCATCGCGAATTTGGAAATCCCGATCCCTTCGCAGCGTTCAGCTACTTACTTCGGTGTCGGCGATTCGGAAGCTCGTCGCTTTGAAATTATATTCTGGCAAGCCTGAGGCGACGACTCTGATGTACGCCCCTAGAAATTCTGTGGATTTCTAGATGCCAACTGCCTCCTCGGCCTATCCTCTGTTTTCTGATTCGGGACGGAAATCCACCCGGTATCACTATGAAGTCTTATCGTCCTCATGTCTTCCGCCGCTATTTCGAACAATTATTCAATCCTCTTCTTAATGAGTCTGAGTTCATTCTGATTTTGTGAGTTTTTCTAACACTGGGGACGCATGGAACTTACGGCTGGATATTAATATGCAGAGTACGCTCATCTCTGTCATTATTTGGCTTCACCCGATGCTCAGCGGTGAGTTTGAACTCATTTTGGGAGTAAAGTAATTATAATATCTTCGTTCCGTCGCAAAATTGAGCTTAGACACGGTTATATCTCTAGCTTTATCAAGAGACACCGAACCCGATTTCAAGATTCAATACGTGGTTGCGCATGCTCGTTCAATCGGAGGCCGTCTTGGCGCTGGGCGTTTCTAGTACTATTCATGGCCGTGGTGCATATCTTACAAGTCGTTGGCAGGTTTTGTTGGGATCTTGCTTCCAAAATTCTTGTTCTTGAGAAGATATTGCACTCTATGATACTGGTATGTGGACGTCCTTATTCAACACGTTTGCGTATTTGAATCAAAACAAGAGTGACGCTCTTAAGCATAGTTCCTTTCGCGCTAAACTTCAACTTTGAATTCTGTACAACGCTCGCCAAGTGATGCGGCAGTGAGTTATGTTCCTGAAATTCTTCATGTGCATATCCTCGCTATTCAGCGAGTTCTCCTTCAACCTTCGTGACGGGTTTCTCCCATTTTCTTAGGACTAATACGTATTTGTGCGGCTACCTACTTTGATTCCCGTTTCCAATAATCACTCTTGACTCCGGACGTCGCAGATTGGGGCAAGTAACACTTTCTCGATGTTTACTCACTCAACCGTTACGACCGAGAGACTTTCATTTAGATTTCGTCTATCATGCATTGAGCATTGATTATTTGCGAGTCCTTTATTCTAGACTTATTCAAGACTGCGAGGAAGAATGGCATGATTGTCGGCGGAAGCTTGCGGTTGAAATTCTCTATTCTACTGTTTCTGGCTTCGATTGAAATCGGTGGCTACCGAGAATGCTCAATTTCAGATCAATATCTCTCTCTAAGAATGCGGCATTTCCTCCGTCAGCGGCTTATGCGTTGCCGCTCAAACGACACCCGTCAGTAGCAGCATGCCATAGCGGGAGTTGCGCGATGGGATGACCTAAATATTAATTTCCTAACAAACCGAGGCATGGATAGGGTTCAATCGCCTCGACGACTCCCTGTGTTTGCTGGGTTCAATACGAAATGTAAGACAGCGACGCACCATAACCGAATACTTATGCAGCGAACGCCGAGGTTCATGAATCTGTTCAAGACTTCAAGTTGACTGGGCGGGCGACGCGTCGCGGGTGGCAGGTATGACTTCCGGAGCTGATTTGATTGCAGTGAGTTGGAGAGAAGTTAAATCGGTACAACAAAAAACAGGAATATTTTGAAACAAGAGGCACAAAGACGGAGCTGGGAGTCGAACCCAGATTGAACACCGTCGGTTAAACAGTGGATATCTGACGTATATATATGATGTTCTGTCGCCGCGACACCCCTTCGGTTGACTCTAGGCGTGTTCGGATTAGAGTAGTTTGGAGTCTAGGTTGCTCTTCGGAGGATTCATTTCCCTCCGTCTTTTACGCAGTTTGGAAGCTAACCTATTGTTAATTGTCCTCTCTGGATACGTACCACCAAAAAAAAAAAAGAGTCTAGGTTGCTATCGGATTGTGGTTGAATTTCTGGAGACATCAACATTTATGTGGGCTAATATAACTTGATAATATTTGAAGCGACTCCCCTGGTTATATTCGTACCGAATGGTTTGGGGGGAAATTGCCGCAATGGAGAAAATGTTAGACTTTGGAGGATGAAGAGGCCGCCGGGAGTCAGACCCAATCGACCATTCGTAAAAGTTTTGAAGAGCCAAAGCTTTGTTCGAGAGGCGGTAATTGTCGATACAAGAGACGACTCAGACGAGCAGGCGCGAGGAGCTCCGACAAGGCAAGATAGAGCTACAGGTGCCACTAAAAAAGGGTTAGGGTTAAGATTCAGAAGAAACTTGGAAGAAACACAACAAAAACAAGATTCCACGAACCTGAGAGGGTCCCGAGAGTCGAACTCGGAACGAGCGCGAATGTAATGACGAAGGTGCGACATGGTCGGCGTTGGTTGGCTGGTGGACCCTTGGGTGTTTTAGTATGCTAGTTTGATTTGAGAGGAAGGAAAGTATGTATTGTGTTTCAAGGGAGATTGAACTATGTGAGTCGGAGCGCCAAAGATCCGCCAGCCAAGCGTTGATTGGAGGGTTGGACAGAATAATGAAGCGAGATTGACTCTTTAGTTAGATAGTAGAGCTAAAAGACTGAGGCGCACGATAGGACTTTCGGGTGAGGAGGTTGCCGCCGGTGGAGTGACATGTAAGCAAAATATTTCATTCATTCGTTCGTTCGTTGAGCCTAGTTTTTTCGTTCCCAGAGCCGGTATTCGCAGTCGTTTTAGTCGCATTTTCATCGTCGAGGCTTCAATAAGTATCCCTCAGCAACTTAGTACTCAGCTGCAGCTTAGTGCGCCAAGACCCTGATGAAACAAAAAAAAATCCAAGGTAAAGTCAAGAAAACTCCAACCCAAGTCCATGACATTCAGGGCTGCGCAGCATCCCCTGAAAATTGCCCTAAATTAAAGTCGAACATCCACCACGCCCTGGCTCGGCCGCCAAGACCCGAAAGCCAACCGGAACTGCGGTGACGTAATCAGTCCCACACAGCCTCGCTTCTTCTTCCCTGCTTCCTCGCCCCCACATTTCTTTCCTTCCCTCCCTCCGTCCTCGTCCCCCACATCCCTTCCCTCCCGTTCGCCGCCATGCGCGGCTTGCTCTCTTACTCGCTCCTACTAGCGACGACGACAACAACGACCCTCGCCCTGCCCCAAATCACTCGCACAGGCCGCTACCTCTACAAATCCGACGACAACTCGCGCTTCTACGTCAAAGGCATTGCATACCAGCAACAAGGCCTCATCATCTCTGGTCCCGACAATCCTTTGAATCAGCCCAGCACCTGTACGTCCCTTCGTCGTCTCCGCGCTTCTCCTGAGTCCGAATCTGACTCTGACTTTGATTTGATTCACTCGATAGTCGTCGACCAACTCGCAGACAGCGCGGGATGCTCGCGGGATATCCCCGTCCTGCAGAAGCTAGGCGTGAATGCGATCCGGGCGTATAGCGTCAATGCGTCGTTGAACCATGATGCGTGTATGAGTGCGTTGGATGCGGCGGGGATTTATGTCATGTGTGTCTGCTTCCCACTCTGAATGAATGCGCGGCTCTGAGTCTGACTTCGACGACGTAGTTTGGATCTGACTCTCCCGCTGAACGGCTCCATTGATACCACCCAGCCTACCTGGAGCACGAATCTCTTGGATCAGGTATGTACTCTACCCCCGTTCCTTCCCTTCCCACTCAACTACACTTCTCCAATCGCTAACAACTGAATTCGTGCAGTACACCACGACCATCACCGCCTTCTCCCGCTACCCCAACGTCCTCGCATACAACATCGGCAACGAAGTCCTCACCAACGGCGCCACCAACGCCGCACCGTTCCTCAAAGCCGCTACGAGGGATACGAGGGCGTTCTTGTGAGTCTCGCCTCACTCTTCTTTTCCTTCCCCTTCCCCCTTTCCCCACATAAATCTGCGTTGCTCCTTTGTGTCACTTGACCAGGCACTGACTTTCCCGCTCCAGAAAATCAATGAACTCCACCGCCCTCATCGGGTACGCCGACATCGACGGCGCCTCCGCCTTCCGCGACGGCGTCGCCCAGTACCTCTCCTGCGACCCCTCGAATAGCGGGAATGGGGATACGAGTATCGATTTGTTTGGGTTGAATAATTAGTGCGTTGCTGTTCTTTTTTTCTTTGTCTCCTTCCTATTTTCGTCCACTTCTTCGACTCCCAATTCCTTATCTCATTTCGTATTCGTCTTCGTCTTCCACTCGTCCACCGACTTCTTCTCCCCTTTCCTGCTGAGCGAGGCAGATGTACTAACGAATACCCTTCCAGCGCGTGGTGCGGCAACGCCTCGTCCTCGACGTACGACAACTTGAATGCGGAGTTTGAGAATTATAATGTCGCGGCGTATTTGTGCGTTTCTTTGCTTCTCTTGTTTTCTTGGGTTTCCGTTTCTTCTGTTGTGTCCTCTTTTCTGTTTTTTTGGGCCTTTCTTCCTTGTGGTCGAGTCGCGTGCCAGCCGACTCCACGGAACGGAGGTTGGTGAGGTGCGGCTGGAGCACTCGAGGGTGCGGAGTATGCGGAGCATGCGGGCGACGTGCTGGGGTGGAAGGAAGATGGATGGTGCGGGCGGCGCAGGGGTGGGGGCGTGAGAGGCGGATTCTGTGAGGGGTGGGAGGGTTTTTGCGGCGGGGTGGGAGGGCGATGGCTCTCCTTTCACGTCGTGTTAGTTGGACAGGGGTGCGCGCTGGAGAGTAGCGCTGTCGCATTAAGGCGGCGCGGCGGGTGGGGGCAGTGTTGGTGCGATGCGGCGGCGCTCACCCAGCATGGGACACTTGGAGGGACAGTAGACCCCCCTGGGCGAGATATCGTATCCAGCGGACCTTCCTATGTGTTTCTTTCGGGCTGGACATCCGCGGGGCGGGCGCCGTGTGGGGCAGTGGAGGCGCGGCTGGAGCGTTTGAGGATGTGGAGTATTGCGTGGGGTATGCGGAATATGCGGGTGATGCGCTGGGGTGGAAGGAAGGAAGATTTCTCGTGTGGGTTTGGAAGGGGCGGGGTGAGAGCGATGGGGGCTCGGGAGCGACGTGGATGTGTCCCGCCTCTCGGTGTTGTGGGAGTAGCAACGCCACTGTGACGCTGGGGAGGCGACTGCCTTACCGCCGTGTTAGTTGGACAGGGGTGCGCGCTGGGGAGTAGCGCTGCGACGGCGCTCATGCACCACAGCCAGACGCGTCCACGGACCCCTCTACTTTTCCTTCTCTCCCGCGCGCCAATCTCTACATCACTAATACCCTCCCCCAGCTCCGAATTCGGCTCCGAGAACTGCAACCCCGGCGTCCGCCCCTGGACCGAAGTGGGCACGCTCTTCGCCTCCCCGATGACGAACATCTGGTCCGGCGGCCTCGCCTTCTCGTACTTCCCCGCCACCTCCGCCGGACACGAATTCGGCATGGCCACGCTCTCCGGCTCCTCCAACGAAACCGTCACCACCAACGCCGATTTCGATAACCTCGCTTCCCAGTTTTCTAAGATTCAATTCGTCAACTCCCCCTCGAAGGATAGTGTACAAGCATCGACGTTTGGCGCGTGCCCGCAGACGGGGGTGCAGGCGAGCACGACGCTGCCGCCGACGCCGAATGATAGTGGGTGTGGGTGTGTCGCGCAGAGGCTGGCGTGTCGGTTTAAGGTGCCGGGTGGGGATTATAATGCGGTGTTGGGGACGTTGACGGGGACGGTGTGTGGGTTGTTGGCGGGGGTGAATGGGACGTGTGGGGATATTGCGGCGAATGGGACGACGGGGGTGTATGGGTCCATGGCGATGTGTGATCCGGTAACCCGTCTTTCGTACGCCTTCTCCCAATACTACGACCTCACCGCGCGGCATGCGGCGTCGTGCGACTTTGACGGGAACGCGACGCTCGATGCGAGTGCCACCGACTCGCCTGCGTCGGCGCTCAGCGCGTGTATATCGAATCCGAGCGCGATATCGACGCCTTCGGCGCCCGCAGGTGTGGCCGCGCCGAGCAGCAGTGCGAGTGGTGCTGGTGGAGGTGGGGGAGGAGGAGGAGGGGGTAATGGGGCGGGGAGGATGGGGGGAGAGGTCGGGATGGGGCTTGTATTCGGGGCGGCGGTGATGGTGGTTGGGTGTGTTTTGGGCGGGGTTGGGATGGTTTTGTAGACGGAGGGGAGTAGAGGGGAGGGAGGACGATGCGTACTGACTGACTGACTTGGATTGGATGCTTGGTATTTCGACGGACACAGAGACTATCGATAAAGTATAATATATTGAATACCTAGCGTAGGCTATCTACGTACGAATATCTTCAAATTCATTCGTTTTCGTGTACTGCGAGTTATTCCAAATATGGGCATGTAAAGGTGATGTTATTTGGTGCTGTTTATTCTCACTTGGCTTTTGCTTTCATGTCGATTTCTTCGTACTCAGAGTCTGTTTCTCTTACGGTCGTCTTTGAAAACTGACTCACTTGCTGGCTGCTTCAAAATCTACGCTTCTTCGCCCAAGCATTGGACTTAGAGAAACTGGTCAAAAACATTTCACAGTAATCATCCGCTCACTTTTCTCAAAAACAAATCTTGGTACTCGTTCAAATTTTCTCTCACCGAAATAGTGCGCTAATACTACCTACCTCAGGTACTCTTCGCCATGAAATTGTGCTTCCCTCTGTTTTAGTTTGCTTGGCGCTTTGGTTTGGCCATTTCGACTATTTGACTCTACTACATGAATCCCAGTGTGGCGCTCGCAGGTAAGGTTCGTAAAGATCCATGCCGCTCCCTTGCATGTCAGTGACTCTTTCTACCAGCTTTCTGTAATCGCACAAATGTCGTTCATTCCAACCCAATACCGCGACTTGCTTGTCGTCAAGGACGGCCTTGCATCTCGCCTCTTTGCTCGCTGATCGCTGTTAACTCGAAGACTTGAAGGCTCGACGCTTCCATGAGCGCTACAGCGATTTTGATGGAAGATTCACTTACCCGAGGCGAGCATCGGTGATGGAGTTCTTTTTCTGCGCCCAGCAAGTGTTTTCTATTCCCGTGAAGATGTGAGTTCAGTGATTTTCATCGGAAAGCGCCTCCTGCCACCTAACGGAGGACAAATAAGGGTTAGGCTTGATACTTTGGTATTGCTTTCGGCTGTATTAACCGCTACGATTCAAGGTACGGGCTATTCTTGTCCTCAAAACAGGCGCTTATTGCATTTGAAACGCCGTTATGCAGCGCTCTAAACCTTTACAAATTGATTCAATGGCGCCTATACCTAATCCCGTTCGACTGATTCGTTCGGCGCGTTCCAGATGCTACTGTAGTGAGTCCACTCAACGCGTACGGTGAGATTTTCTTGTCTTGCCCGCTATTCATACGCACACTCGGATGGTACCTGTTCCACAAAACAAGTTGAACAACAGATCAGCTCAAGATTGCATCCCGACCACCGAATCGAAATGCTGGATTCGTCTCTGATATGTCTGATGAAACCCGGATGTTCTGAGATTATGATAAATTCACTTTGCGGGACGCCACCCATATCAATTCAATCATAGCTTATAATTCAGCACCGGAATGCAAGGCAGTTCAAGCTTCTCTTCTCCATGCCCCGTATCGTCCTACCCTCCTCAGACGGAGGATTCGACTCATTCTCCTACACGATCTCCACACCGACTGACGCTTCCGCCTCGCACATCATTCAGGATCTCCCTACCATCGTCCTGCTACTTCCGATTTTCGCGGCATCCCCTTTGTTCCACCGTAAGTCTCATATTTCGTCGTCCCAGTGGCCCCGCTTCATCGACCCCCCCCCACTCTCTGGCATCTACAGGCAAGCTCACAGGACCCTGCGGGTCCTGATCGCAGTCGCTCGCGTTACTCGCTCCCGTCTCATATTTCGTCGTCCAAATTAGCGAAATCAAGTACATTCATTCTCCTCCAGCCATATTCGCCGAGCGTCAACTTAGACGATTTAATCTCGTCACATTCGATCCGCGAGGACATGGAGACACCGAGGCGAAGGTGGATGCGAATTATGGGAGGGAGCTTCTGGCGGACGATGTACTGAAAATCACGGTCTGTGCATTTTTTATTGTTTTTCGAGAGTGATTCCGAATATTTTATTCATCGCTTTTCGCAGGAAACGCTCAACATCTCCAGCTTCCATATCGCAGGAATCGCCACCGGAGGCTCCGTCGCACTGCAAGTCGCGGTCTGCGCTCCCGATCGAATTCAGTCCGTATTTGTTGTCTCCCCGGCGCCCCAGGTCGAAGTAAATACCCCCTCAATCTCGTCTTTCCGTCGAGTTGAGCTGACGCTACACCGTGATGAATAGCCCAAGGAGGTTATACAAGGCCGACAGGAAATCGCTGACTGTTGGATTCGCGCTCATGAAACCAACTCCACCGAAATTGACGAAGTCGCAGCAGAAGACGGTGTCTACGGGGCGCTTCAATTCATGTATAACAACGTTGTCGAGACTCCACTCCTCAAAGCGTACGTGATATCTTGCTCTAACCCTCATTGACTCTCAACCTGAACGATTTATGTATGGACAGTTTGACCTCCTACGGCGTCGACAAAGTGCGGAAAACGTGGACTGGGGATAACGCACATCTGATTCAGCTCATCACGGTGCAATTCTTTTTGAACCAACACCCGTTCGAAGTCTCCTCGCTAGAGCGGATCCGCGCACCGGTGTTGTTGGTACACTGTAGCGAGGATATCGTGTATCCACGACGCCATGCGGAGGCACTGCTTGAGCTCTTGCGTGCCGCTAATGTGGATGCAAAGCTGGTAACTCTTGAAGGAGCTCCGCATTGGGGTAATGCTACGCATCCAGAAGAGTGAGTTGCCTATTAATCTGTTATTATGCTCGAGACGGCGCTGTGCTTACTAGGATTAATCTGATAGGACGAATGCGTTACTGTATGACTTTGTCATGAGCAGCTGTGATACATCCAAGCTCCCGCCGCCGCCGAGAATTGTGGAGTCACCATTCCTGGAGGAGTTGGCGCAACATGGGCTTGTGGAGGGGGAGGCTGATTTGGAGTAGGAGGAGGTTGCGTGAAGGTATTAGTATGATAATATCCGCTGTCTTGACATCGAAACCTAGTGACATTTTTTGATTATCTTCTACCGCGGGCCCACCGTGTAAATAAACGCTGTGAGTTTCTCGCTGTAATAAGTATCTTCGAAGCTGACAATTTATATCTTCCTTAGGTTACACTAGTACCCTTATTATTTCCCTCTTGTCGACCCAAAAATGCGAGGAATCGCTTTCTTAGTCAATCAACTTATTCCAAAATCCTCGTGCGTCACGAATTATTATTGATTTCTTCACGGAATAAACGTATAGAAATAACAATTGTATCACTCAATATCGAAGATCCAACCCTTCTTGTACGCCTCCTGGATCCCGTCATAGAACACCTTCCCCATACGCGCATACCCAGCATCGTTCGGGTGCGTACCGTCCACCAAATCACCAATAGCAATAACGGCGTGCGAGTCGACCAAAATAACCGGTTTCCCCGCGTCCACGAAACTCTGCACCAAATCAGGGAGCGCCGCATTGAACGCAAGGATGCGCTCTTCCGAGGGCGGGTCGGCGTTGGGGTGCAGGGTAGACACCACCACGACCGTCTCCTCCGACGCATCAAGCACATCTTGAATCAATTTCTTCAGCCTATTGGGAGCGTCAGCGACGTCAATGTCGCGTTTCATGTCGTTCGTCCCAGCGACGATCGCCACAATGTTGGGCTGGTAGATGGGCATGGCGATGTTGCCCTTGGCGTCGATTTCCGTGATGATGAGGCCGTTGTAACCCTCGTTGTCCGGGTCGGACATGTTGCCGCCTTTTTGCGAGCCGACCATGTCGACGGCGTTTCCGTCGGCGAGGAGGAGGTTGTAGAGCGTGCTGCGGTAGCCGTTGCCGTCGGTGCTGCCTTTGCCGTAGGTGACGGATGCTGGGTGCGCAGTGTCAGTGTTGGTGTTGGAGGGAAAGAATGAATGGGAAGTTTGCTAGACGCACCTCCTAGAGGCATAATCCTGCACGACTTCCCGGCGAATCCGGCTTGTGAGGCAGGGAGCAATACCATTGCAAGAGAAAGAAGAGAGAATTGCGTGAAAAGCATAACGAAGAATATGAATGTGGAAGGCAACGCCTGGCAAGGTCTTTATAGTCGTCGGATCCGAAGTGTTGTACCAACAAACCCCACGCTCGGGTTCGGAGGTCAGAAGGTTAGGTCTACTGCGAGTGCGTTGGGATAATTTAGCTGATGGATTCATCAGCGCCAGCACTGTACACGCAGTCGAAGCGGCTTCCGAGCCGTCCGAGCCATCCGCGAACGCGTCAAGTGCGAGCTCGCTCATGCGCTTGGCGAAACTATACCTAATAGGCCTGTGGCAACTGTTGCCCGATTGTTTCGTCGGCAAGAGCCAAAAGTTAGAAGTATACGACTGCAACACAAAAGTAACGCGGTGGAAAAGTAGGAAAGCAACTGACGAGAACCGCCTGGAACTTCACTGGTAGTCAACTTGAACATGTACTATGTACGACCCGCTTACATGTAGCATGGCAGATAAATCTCTCACACATCTTGAGATTCCAAATGTCGCTTCGTCAACTGTGGAGATGGTAGAAGACAAGCGGCACCGGCAATTCCCGCCGGCCTACCGTGCCGTGCCGTGCGAATTGTTGTCACGATGTTACTGTCACCTTCCTCCTCCTTCCTCCCACAGCTTGGGCTTCGGCGGTTCCGCGGCCACGCAGTGCAAATGGAAATCGCAGGCGCATCTCCTAGTACCTCCCCGGATAGCGAAGAGCTCATTCGTGCGGAGGGTCTCTGGTTCGAAGACTGTGGGCTCATCATCCGAGCGGAAAATACGCTCTTCAGGATTTCTCGCGACTTCCTTGCTGTTCAGTCGCCTGTATTCAAAGACATGCTCTCCCTTCCCCCGCCCAAATCAACAGAGATGATCGATGGTTGCCCGTTTGTAGTACTTCCCGATCGTGCGGAGGACGTGACGGTCTTTTTAAAGGCTTTGATATATTACGAGTGAGTGTGATAGTATCTGTGGATAGCGTGGTCTAAACTCGAGAACTCTCTGCGCTTGATAACAGCTTCTTTTTGCCGCATCCCGGATATGCCACTCTCCCGACCGTGGCGAGTGTACTCAAAATGAGCGATAAATATCAGGTGGACGCTCTGCGCAAACGAGCGCTAGTTCACCTTTCATCCGCATTCCCGACAACGCTTCCTCACTACGAAGCGCGTATATTAACGCGACCGTCTGTCTCCGATGTCCAACTCGTCCTCGCCCTCGCTCGCGACCTCTCGATTGACTGGATCCTTCCTGTGGCGCTTTACTGGCGCTGTGAGCATCTCTCCATGAACCGCAATCAACTGGAAGAATCATTTAGCATCAGCGAACAGTCTCAGTTGTTGACAGCCACTTGCAGCCTGACGTCCTCCGTAGCGTCTGCAATCCTTGATTTCCTCTTGCCATCAGCGTTGGAAGAGGGTCACGCTCAGTGTCTAGCTTCTACAATCCGACGTCGGCGAGACGCAGAGGCCTGGCGAGCAGATGTCATGCCTTTCGAAATTTGGGATGGGGACGATTGGTATCAATTGAATGTTTGTGCTGAATGCAAGAACAGCATGCAGCGTGAGGAACGACTGGCAAGACAAGCAGTCTGGAATAACCTCCCGGAGGTCTTCGGGCTTTCCCCTTGGACTGAGTTAGAGAAGATGAAAACAGAGGCTTTCGAGTAGCATGGTGTGTATTGGCTTTCTATCTCTCGTCTCAAGACTCACATTGACGTCAATCTCAGTCCTCTGTACGGTCGGAATTGATCATTTCTTGCGGTGTTCGACACCCTCTTGTTGAGCTACACTATGCTTTTATTTCAGGCACCCAGCCGTAACTTTTGTGATACTGAAGTGCGCTCTGTATCTCACCTCTTGTCTGATCCTCATGCAAATGCAAAGAAAAACAAGACGAACACAAGACGGACCTCCGCTCCGCTCCAGTTGGCGGAAGCCTCGAAAGATAGATCGAGCTGAAGGTGGGATTCTCAAGTTCGCTAAGACGGGAATTGCGAGTTGATAATTCAAAGTGCATATCAAGCCCGACGAGCCGTTTACGGTACCGCTAAGTGAACACAATCGGAAACAACGCGACCCAAACTCGCGACCGTTGAATGAGCCGGAGCGTTGATTAGACGCGGCTATTCAGAAAGTTGTCTGAAACGTTGCGAATGAGCTCGAGAACTTGCTTCCGTTGAGAGGTACTCAAAGTGAATAGAGGAAGGGGAGAAGTTCATAGCGACGCTCCGAGTTGAAAGATGCAAATACCAGGACAGTACGCTCGAGGGCAAATATAACAATATTGCGGAAGGTTGATCGTTGAACACTGAACACAGCAGAAAAGGTACAATGACAGCCGTCGGGAGACTAGTACTCTCGTTAGCCTGCTTGAGAAAATGAGAGTATAGACGCAAGCAAGCGCCATATTTTATGTGAAATTGAGCCCTGCGCACTAACTGTGCATTACTTGAACTGCCATGCCCAAGTATCAAATGAAATGGAGTCCGATTAATCATTACGCGATCGCGAGTCAGTGGGGCGGCTGATATCATCCCTGTGTTTACCTACGACAAAGTCTTCGCCGCCTTTCGCAGCGCACACGGGAATTAAGATGCAGTGCCAGCATGGCGGAAGAGAGATTGGAGAAGAGGGGAAACAATTTCAAATGGGGATGCTGCACCCGATTGAGGATGCCGTCCCATGCCGATGCTACGGCCTGATCCAAACAAGACCGATCATCTAAGACCATCACCCTCTTTCACCCTGCGACCACGACTTAACCACGACCACCACCCCTCATCATGGACGTCGACTCGCAAGCTCCGGATCCAGCTCTTTTTCTGGAGGACCTCACCCGCACTGGCGGCCTCACCCGCGCCGATGGCCTCTGGTTCGAAGATTGTGGCCTCATAATCCTGGCCGAGAAAACGATCTTCCGAGTTTCACGAGACTACCTCGCCGCACACTCGCCAATATTCAAAGACATGCTCGCCCTTCCAGCGCCCAGAGATAGGGACATGATGTTTGGCTTGCCATTTGTCAGTCTTTTTGACAGCGCGGACGACGTAACGGTGTTTCTCAAGGCGCTGATGTTTCCCGAGTGAGGAGGATCTTGAAGCTTCTTTGCCCTTTGCTGATATCTCGTGCTAGCTTCTTTGAACCTCATCCTGCGCCAACTTCCCTCGCGGTTCTCACCGCCGTTCTTCGAATGAGCCACAAATACGATGTCGAGTCGTTGCGAAAACGCGCTCTCATTCACCTTTCCTCCCAATTTCCAACTCAACTTCATGATTACGACTCCCTCGCATCCGAAAAGGATCCCCTGTGGATTGCGGAGCTGAAAGACGTGGATGGCCCAGGGTTTCACTCCCTCACCGCTCTCGCTCGCTCTTTATCAATTGTGTGGATTCTCCCCATCGCTTTCTACCGTGTCTGTGCATTCTCATCGGAGGAAGACATCCTCACAGTCGACCACACTCTCAATGATAAAGTCAATATCGTGATTGCCTGCCGTACCCTCGAAGGCGCCGCCGTCACTAATATGTTGGATTTTCTGTGGCCTAGCCCCGTCGGTGGGTGCAGTACGCCTTCAGAATGTTCGGCGTCTAAATTTGCTATGCGCCGGCACATGGAGTCAATTCGGAATCGTCCGTTTTCGCGCGCACCGACAATGCCCTTGAATCTCTGGAGGATGAGTGACTGGGAGGGATTGCCTGTCTGCACCGCTTGTCTCGAAAGCATGAAGGCGAAGCATGAAGAAGCTAAGCAAGAGCATTGGGACAGTATCCCGGAGATGTTCGAGCTTCCCTCGTGGACCGAGTTGGAAAAGCTGAAGGCGGAGGCATTGAACTGATCCAACTCGACCCAGAAGGTACGCCTTTTTCGGAATTGATTCTACGATTGCATTGCACTGAGCGCCAAGGGGTAGACGAATCAAATCGTCAAAGTACATAAAGTAGTAATCCGCAATGCCGTGTATGCAAATTCTCAAAGTGCGTAACGCCTCGCGACGGGGAGTGCCTATCGTTCAGCTCAGTCGCAAGTTTTCTGTAGTATCTACCCGGTCAGATTTTCGACGATAGCGACTCCTTTAACAAACTTCATTCAGAGTACCTAGTCTCTTCATGTTATCAACCTGCGACGGTCATATTCATGCCTTGCCTAACGAAAGTCGACTTTCTTGACGAGTAATTCTATCGACTACATTACATGGAAACATAGAACCATTCTCGAGCTCCGGATTCTCTGATGCCTCACCTCAGGCTACTTCTCAAAATTTCGAGCGATTTCCCTCGCATCTTGAATCACTACCCTTTCCATGATTATTCCGTGTACACGAACCAAACAATCCACCTGGGCAAAATTGGTTTCACACCAATTGACATACATGCAGAGTTTCTCGCACGACATTCGCGCGCACTGCGATGAAGTAGCATATATATGCGAAGTTGAGAAGCACTCGGGATAGGAAAAAATAAAGACTTACAAGAGTACATCAAGGAGCGTATATCGCTCGGATTCTGCGCCGCGGTCAACGATAAGCGCATATACTGCGATTACTGGACTCACAGTTGCGCATATATAAATAACGCTGAGGTCTCCCTTATACTTGTACGTAGATAAAAGTTGACGGTGAATACTTTTAACCTTCTGAGATACATCTGGAATGAATTTACTGATGGCCAAGAGGAGGAGGACAATAGAGACGAACAAGCAAGTATCGCGTCTGCGTCGTTTGGCTGATCCAAATACGACGTCATATATTGGGAGAATTGCTTTCCAGACCGAATTTTGTGTCTTAGGATATCGATTTTGGTTATGCACTACGTTACAAGCCTTGATTAGGACTATCGGAAAGAAGCAAAGCAGAGCTCACCACAGTAAGGTTGACGGATGCCAGCAGGTTGTTGCTACAAATGGCTCGCCATTGCTTGAAGGATTGCTCCTGTCCCGAGCATCGGTAGCTGCATATTTAAACCTGAACCACAGCCTACCAGAGGATTGAATTCGATGCCGTTCTCTTGATAGACTTCGTCGAAAGCTTGGAATCAATTAGTCTCATATGTATAGCCATGGAAATCGATCGTGGCCGTCCAAACCTGAGATAGGGATGAGAAAGAATAAGCATGTCACTTCGACATGTTCATGAGCGCGTATTAAGTAACTTTCTCAAAGAAACCGACCATTATCAACGAACTGCGCCCACGGAGCTGGAGGTCGGAATATCAGTTTCATACAAGCTGGGTAAATGAAATGGTTCAGCATACCTTGTTCACTAGTCGTTAATGCACCCCTCATTTCGTAAGCGGTCAAAGTTCCCGCTTTCCAAGAAGCTGATTCAGAGGTGCTGCGTTAGCGAAGGCTGGGATCTGTCTGTGGATACATACATTCTCCTTCAATATCGTGCTTCTCTGGCCCATCCGCGTAGGGGTTATGTACTCTTGTCCGAAGAATATCATCTGTTATTCGGCGTACATAAGGGAGCGAGTGAGCGAATTAATAGCCCCACGTACTCGTTGTGGGGATATAGTTTTCATCGCAGATGCGTTGCAAATCATCCAAGACACTAGGCGTAAACGATCAGTAACCGAAAATCAAGCGACCGAGTAAAGGCTCACAATCCAGGCTGGATTTTCATTTCTATTTTGTGCGCTTCCAGTGACATTTGCATCTCACTCGATGTCCAAAGTTCTTGCATATCACTGGCACAAACGGACAGTAGCTGACTCGCTCGTTCCTCTTCCTCCCTCATATGTTCGCGACGAAAAGGAATTAGTACGTTTGGCGAGGAAAACTCGGCGACTCTGCTGAAACGATACCAGCCTGCCTGTAGGATCATCTCTGGTGGAGCTATGCAGCTGAACAACGTCTCTTCAACTTTACATGTTTCTGGCGCGAGTTTGATTGCCAATCGTTTCAGGTCAGTCGACAGTGGGGAGCTTTGCGAATGCCGGAGAACAAGACTGATTACGAAGTTCATTAACCGCACAAGATTGAGCCGAATCACAGGTCGCCATGCGTCAACCTGGAATGTCGAAGGTCGATGAAATCGAGGAGGTAGATTTCCGAGTACCGCCTACCTCGGCACGGAAAGCTTTCGGAGCGAAGCAACTCCGAAGGCCTTTCAAGAGGGTGGTTTTCCCGCAATCTTTGGGACCTGGGAAGGTTGAGCTTGAGTAAGATGACTTGGGAAGCAAAATCTACGAACCAAGCACAATAATCTTCACATTACGGATTTCTGTCTTTCGTCGAAGCCCCGCTTCAAGCGCAAGAGATTTATCGATAGCCCTACTCAGATTATTGCGCCTTTCCAACATCATCACTCCAGTAATGGCATGGACTATCGACCTTACCATATGCGTGGAGGATGCTGCGAAGTTGGCGCGGGTAACGAAATCGGCGGCGTCAGTCCATTTGCGTTTTTGGTATCCCCAAGAACGGATAATTGTGAGGCCAAACTCCAAATCTCACTATTCCCCGATTTCAGTAATTCGGGTATTTGCGTCCAGACGGGCGATTCCATCACTGCCTGAAGTTCGTCACCGTGACTGCCTCCCACATCAACTCGGTCAATGAGTTCCGCCAGAATCGCGATCTTGGTGGAAACGGAGACGTAGTTTAATCTGCGGCCACCTAGCATCAGTACGAAGGCTTGAGCCAATGCCCAAGTTACACACGGAAGATAACTTGAGAATATAGAGAGAATATCGCTCGAGAGCGGCGCCCCGCGACTTTGCGCTATGAATTCCAGTGCTTGACGATGATACATCAGTTTCATGAGGGGCTTTGCGAGAGCGTGGAGGTTGAGAGTCGGGCCGGAGAGGTTGAGGATAGAAAAAGCTTGTCCGCGTCGCGAAGAGGAGAACTCGCACCCGCGTCGTATCGAGACAAGGGCGAGCGAGGGAGTACGGTACGCCCTCCTCTTCTTCATCTTGCCCCTCCCCGCCGATCCCTGGGTCGGCCACGCTCCCGTCTTCCACGGTCCCTCCGACCCTCACTCTCCTTTCTGTACGCATATAAAGCGTCTCCACCCCACCCATCCTCCTCGAGTTTCTTCCCGCCATATCTTCTTTCCCTTCCGCTCCGTGCAGAACCCTCCCGTTGCATGCCACTCCCCTTCCCACCAACCGTCGCCCGCGCCCTCGTCCCGGTGAGATGGTGAAGCCGGGGCGCGGGCGCACGCCGCAAGATGACGACATCGACGTGCGCGTACCCCGCTCGTAATCCGAGCTCAACGAGGACGCACTCAACGCGGTGGATCAGCCCTGCCCTTGCGAGCGAGTTGAGTGGACCGACGCTGCATCACGGTCAAGCCCACCGTCTTGCACGTTCGTGTGGCGCCACCCACAACGCCAGCCTCCAGGGCTGCGGCGAGAGCGGTGGAAGCGGCGCAACAGCACGGTGGGGTGTCTCATGCCCAAGCGGGACGGGGAGGGGAGGGGAGAGACTTAGGTGCGTGCGATGCGATTCGCCATTTTTTCTTTTTGATTGAGCGTAGACGTGGGTGTCGGGCTGGGGTAGGGGAAACGTCTACCTCTTCATTTACCGCCCCATTAGCAGCCCATCTCATCCACACCACGGTCTTCCTCGCTTGATCCCCAACCTCGGCCTACATCCTCCTTGCCTCCGGTGTCTCCCCCGTCCCCATCTCCTCCTCCTTCTCCCCCAAAGAAAGTGATCCGAAAGTTTACTGTTACACCGTCAGCCGGGTACGCGCAGCGAATGAGAGTGTCGATGTACGTACCTTGCATTCATCAGTGCGTATCTGCGCTTCGGTCATGATCAAGCTTTGCTTCCTCTCCCACCGCCGCTCCTCCATTCGGTTCCTTCCTGCGCATCCCGCCCCCAATTCTTCTTCGTCGCCTACTCGTAAGTGCGCATTGGAAGAATCGGCGAAGGTTTCTTAGAAGGAGACGGTGTGGAGCAGGGAGAAGTGAGGTGGCGTTGTATGCTGGGTGAACCAGCCCAGCCGACGCGTGCGCGAGAGCTGCGTCACCGTCTTGCACGTTCGTGACGCCACTCAGAACCGCCCTCCCACCCCGGTCTACGGCGAGACGCGTACGCCCCGGGAGCCACCGCACAGCACCACGGCGGGCTGTCTCAGAAGAGTGACGGGACGCGTGTGCGGGGAGGGGAGGGGAGAGACGATGAGCGGGAGCCCATTCGCCGTCTCTGGGATTGAAAGCAGACGTCTGGGCATAGGGAAGAGGGAAGGAAGTGAGAGCCGAGCGCGTCGTGTCGTCGCAAGAAATGAAGACGAGACGAGAAGGATGATGACGTGCGGGGTGGGAGTGGGCAGGGGTACATGGGACATCTTCCTCTTCCCGTACGTCCCCGACCGTCGTCTGTACAACTCCTTCCTCCTCCCCGACGCGCGGCGGTATGCAGTCTTCTTCGCCCCCTCATCTTCCTCTCCCCCTTTTGCCTTCCCACCCCGCCTCGCCTCCTGTGTCACCCCTGCGTGTACCACCGCCGAAGGCTCGAGACTCTGCTTCTACGTCAGTCGGGTAGGCGCAGCAAGGCAGGGTGTACACGTACATACCTTTGAGTGATCAAAGAGGTCTTGTGTATTTGCGAGTCCCGCCGATCCGATGTCAGCGTTCAGTGTTCGCATCTCCTCCCTCGTACCCATCCCGCCCCGGTTTCGACGGTTATTCTTCTTCGCCACCTACTCCACTTCCAGCCCCGACCATTTGAGAGACAAAGAGCGGCTTCACGGTCGATGGCGGTCGGAAGAATCGGCGAAGCTTTCTTGGAACGAGACGGTGTGGATCGAGGTGGAGGGAAGTGGGTCGCGACGAAGGTGTCAAGGACGAGGCAATGTCAGATGTCGAAGAGGACGGGAATGACGAGGACGAGATGTCGATGTCGAGGCTGAAGTGTCGAGACAGAGTCTGCAGATCGGGAAAGCATGAGAATGACGGATCAAACGGACGCGGCGCGTGTGGAGCTAACGTACTGAGTGAAAGAAGAAGATCTTGTTCTCGAAAGGCAACGAGACGAGGCTAAAATCATTGAGTATACTGGTGCCTGCACATGCTGATAGCGGGATCCACAGAGATAGGAGGAGGTAGGAGAGATGGAGCCCGGAGACGCGGGGTATCCTCCGTTGGATGTATATGTGGGGTGGACAGGGTTAATGCTAGGCGATGACTGACTGCACATTTGGGTATGATGATTTTGAGGACGAGAGCGGAGACAAGAAGAGTCGTAGAGCATGCTGCAGCAGAGAGTCGACAGGGTGATGAGAGCGGCGAAGGTAATGAGGACTCTGACATTTGCAAGAGATCGAGTGAGCCCATATAGGACTTGATGTCAGCTAGAGAGACGCACCTTTGCTGCCCCAACGAGCGGATACGAGGAAGGTCACAACGCCCCGGCACTTCCTAGGACGTCTCCCTCGGTATCTCGCATCCACGAAATCGATTCCTTCGCCAGAAGAGCAGTAAACAGCGGTTGGGAACCTTTGGGAACGGTCGTGAGGTGGCATTGTTATCGAGCCTCTACATTGGCCGTGAGCGATTCAAAGAGCTTCCAGTAGTTGAGCGTATGTATATCGGTCGCCTGCGTCGTTCTCAAGCCGGGATTCAGCGGATTGGAAGAGTGAGATGAGCGGAGAAGACAACGAGCAAAGGGTTACCGGATATGGAAATCTCCGCTCAAATTGATGACTCAGCATCTTCCTCTCTCTCTCTTCTCAACGCTCACCAGCGTTTTCTCGATTCTACGCAGCCCGGTGAAGGACAGCAGCTTCTTCTAACAACTTGTCTTTATGGTATTAGTGGAGCTATCTTGCTATCCCTCTTGGTCAAAATTTTGAAGTGCCCAGCGATGCAGTTTGGGGAATCGTGAATGTGATTCAGAAAATTTCGTGAGAGGTGAGTATGCGAGGATCGTATCTATATCTATACAAGTGCCGGTAAGAAAGAAAAAGAAATGAAGGAAGAATCTGGGGAAGCTAAAATTACGTGCATTCTAACAGGGACTATTCGCGTGTTTCATTCGTCACATTCATTGATTCGTCAATTGCCGGATTCATGAATTAATGTGATGTGAGGCTCGGTGGGAGGCGGTTACCAGTAGATACGCCTCTCGATAGTGCGCTGCTTCCCCATCGAAGGGCGGGCGTAGGAGACTGTGCGTCGGACGCGGGTCACGGTGGGGTACCTGCGTCGAGGTAATAAGTATTCACGGAAGAGAGGAGGAGAATAGACGGAGGCCTGGGAACGAGGAAGGATTTAGGGACGGCGGGCGCACCATGCGTTGTAGATGTCGCCGGCGTCCATTTGTACTTGCAGGATTTGGCGGCCCTGCAAAGCGAGGAGGCGAGGTGAGTAGAAGAACGAGGAGTACAAAGTACAGAGGGGGGAGGGGGGAGGAGTGGACGACGTACAGCGTAATCGATATGCGCACCGACAACGAGGCCCTCGCGGCGGCCGTACACGCCATGGGAGACGGCGACGATGTCACCGGGCTGCGAGAACACGCGTCTGAGTCAAGCAGAGTGGTGGATAGCTGGGAGAGGAGGAAGCACGCTGATATCTTGGTCTGTGGAGGACATGATGAGCCGCTACGATGGAGATAGAGTCTAGAGAGATATCGGGAGGAAGATCGATGAGGGACGAGGGGAGAAGAGAAGACAAGGCAAGAGATGGACCGTGAGGAAGGTTAAATAGATGCATCGTTGCTGGCGCGCGGATGCCTCGAGGCGTCGGTGCTTCGACTCTGGATCGGGTATCAACGGCTTCGGGCGTATAATGTAAGAAGAGATGGAGGTGGCTTGGTGATATCGTCGAGGAGAATGCCGGGAGACAAGAAAAATGCAGACAAGATAGCGCAGGCGATTCGGAGAGGTGATTCGGTGATTTTTTTTGTGTGTAACATGTGTTGAGGGCGAGCAATCAAGGCAAGAGAGAGACCAGGGATGGTCCGCGTCCAGTCGTCCGGCTAGTTGCGGCCTGTAAACCATGGGATCGTAGCTGTATGGGAATTCACGGCCAGCGAATTTAAAGGTGCACGTAGTCTGAGGACAAGAAGCAGTCTGTTTTCCCGCTCCTTTGATCCGAGTGATGGACAATCAATCACAGATTGTGACACAATGGTGACAGATGGTGACAGCACATTTTGCCTTTCACCACCACTGTGAATGCTTACTGTATATCGGAATGCGCTCTGAGTCTCGTCTTCTTTCTAACTGCTCGACTACTATTGTTCACATAATCAACTCTTCCTAGCTCTAAGCGGGTAAGACCAGGGCAAGCGGAATGCAAACGGATTCAAATTTCAAAGCTCCTTTCGATTCCCGAAGCTCTCCTCAAGCTGGCACCCCAACAATGTGGCTCATCTGCGTACCGGGGCTCTGGTGAATTTCGACCAACTTCCATCCCGCCTTCGCAAAAAGCTCGTAGAAGCCTTGCACTGTACGCTCAATGCCCCCAACCATAAGGTGCATCTGTGAGGAGGGGCTTCGGTAACCGAAACACGGTATGTGTAAATCTGTGATTCGGCTCACCGTAAGATCATACAGGTATACATCTGCCACCGCCGCACCCCAATTCGGCAACAACGGCGCCTCTGCTACTTGTTGCTCCGCGCCTCGGATTGCGGACATCTTTGAATCGGCTAGAGTCCCCGTCGACGCAAAAGGGACTAATTTATCAATGACCACAAGTTGAGTTTTCTCTCCCGCCGCTTTGCGAAGATTTTGCAGAATTACCAGAGCCCTGTCATCCGGCCAGTCGTGTATGATATGCCTCAGCAAGAAAACAGCGGCGTTCTTCACGGATTGCGGGGTGAAGAAGTCGCGAACTGCGTCGTCCGTCAATCGCTAACACGAAGATCGAAGGTAAACTCGCCTAGGAACTCGACCATCCCTTTCTCAACATGCTCGGGGAAACTCTTCTTCCAATGCTGCACCATCACAGTGAGTCGTCTTCAAATGAATGTAGTGTTGTGACATCACTAACGGCTTTTGACATCTCAATCGGGGACGCAAAATCTTGATTCACAACGCGAAGGTGCGGATACTTCTTTGCGATCGTCAACGATTCGTGTCCGATCCCTCCGCCCACATCCACTATGACGCTTTCACGGGGTAGTGCGCTCCAATCGAATCCTACGTCAAAAATGCAATTATTTCCCAGCACAGATCTTCGCATTTTTAAGTAAACAAGACGGAAACGAGATACTCACCTCGAAAAATCAAATCTGCAGGCTCCATCGCCGCACTTCCCTGCATCGCGAATGCGAATCGATTAACGTGGTAGCTGCGCTCGGGACCCTCCATCCATTCGAACAACGTCTCTTTGGTGTCATATGCCAGATTGAATGGAACTAAACCTGGGGTTCGGAGGGATTCTGCAAGGTAAAGCGCACATTTCCCTCCCACTTCGCCGCTAATAAACGTAACCTGAGTTGATGTGCAGGGCAGCTAGCTTTTTGACAGACATACTCATTCTCTACAAATGCTGCGATGCCCGAAGATCCAACGAACCGCGTCTCCCGACTAAAGTGCAGGTTCGACAGTTTTTGAATCAATATTTAGAGCAGCGCCTGGCTTACCTTTCAAATAGTTCGCGGGAAGGCTTGGCTTTCTCCAGTGTCGACGAAATTCGATTGTTTGCGAATACTCCGGGCGATACCTCGCGGAAAATATGGTGCGTGGCGAGAAGCCGTAAAATTCGTTCTAATTCATCCACGTCACACTTCATCTGATGCTCAAAGCAGAGTACCAATGCATTCACCTATCATCCGTGGATCAACCCCAACTGCTGCTCCGATATCGTTTACGCTGGCCCCCTACACAAAAAGGAAGCGTCAGCATTTGCACCCTAGAGCTGAAAGAATGGGAGCATCACTAACATTTTCCCCAGCCTCGCGCAATACGTCCACAACGTTGAAATCCGAGACGGCACGTAGGCAAGAAGACATATTGTACTTCGACTTCATATCAGTGGACGGCTTATCAATTGGTGATCAAGAACGAACCCCCTTCCCCTGATTAGTCACAAATCGTCTTGGATTCCAAACCGTAGCACTGATCTGTGCACAAGCAGCGACTAAGTTCTTCGCGGCCGTCGCGACGTGGGAATCTTGCGCCAGCGCTTCCGCTGGGTCCTCTGGATTGAACGGCTTGTCGAGGGATGGCAACGGTAGTGCTGCCTGCGCGTAAGCCCGTTCCATCGAGTCAACCGCCCTGACAATGATATTGGCCAGACTGCGAAGGGTGGATGTTTCTTTGTTCATTCTTGGGGAGTCGAAGGGAAAGTTGAGGACTTTTTGTTCACATCTCTTATGGACTGTGTTGACCGCGCGTGAAGCAGAACCTGGCCGAGGCGAACATAGTACTGTTGAAAAGGGTGAGATATCTGTATCTCGAATCCTGCCTATGCGGTCTCAGCTTCGTGAACAGAACCTCAACTTACCTCGTAAGTGAATGTTTTCAGCAACGGCTGAAAATCTAATTTAGTTACTAACGCCGCCTGTCCAATATACTTGAGTCTAGTTCTTCCTTCATAACTGACGCCGCTGCAGCTGATCTCCTCCCTCGGAGGGTTTACCAAGTGCCGTATGCGTGCAACTTTCGATTCACTCGGAAGAGAAATGACTTCAACGATGAACCTATTCAATTCCTGCACGTTCCCAATTTGCTGCATGCACACCGCTTTAATAGCTCAAATCTCCATCCATTTGAGAATAGAGTTCGACTGTCGAAGGAGAAACAATCACGCAATGGGCTTCTTTTGGATTACGAATAAAAACAGATATAGTACAAAGTTCATGGAAGCACAAGTAATCATGTTCTTGTCGCAGTAAATTTAGGAGCTACAAGCCGCGGACGAGGCAAAAGTCACAGAGGAGATGGTCCAAACCACCATCGATTCTTCGCACATCGTAGGTGTAACAGATCCCGGGATGCACGCCCCCGCGGCCCAGAAGAATTGACCTTTGGGAAATTATCTCGAAGGACCGGGTTTGGATGTTTGGTACGATTGGGAGAACAATTTCCGCATGAAAGTTGAAGCGATTGCCTGTAAGGATAATTCGAGAACAGCTTGCCAGCCTTTCTGGGGACGATATGTGGGGCTGTTGTGATTATTACTGGGCGTTACGCTCGTGCTTCGCCATAAAATGAACCGAGCAATTTGAACCAGATTTATACACCCAAGTCTCAACTCGAATCACATCGAAGAGAAGCTGGGTTGAGAGAAGAATCCGTGTGCCAAAACACACATGTAGATAAGCGGGTACTTACTTGTTCCGAGCACTAAAATGCTATGAGAACCTTGAGGAAGAGTGGTAAGTTGATGGCAAAGGGACCGCACAAGTACATATCCCGAGGGTGAGGAATGATTTCAGGACGGGATATGCCACCGACACGTGGCACCCCGATATTTAAGTTGTACCATGGGTCGAGGGGTACTATATCATTCAAAAGGTGCCGCCAGTAGTATTCCCTCTTGCTGATGAGAGGTTGGCCTCTCTATTCAGTGTGTTATCCCCTTACATAAAAATTCGAGAATCGAAAAAAAACCGTTGAAAGCACCATTCCATCCCAATTTAAGTAAAGTTGAATACCTATTACCTGGACCACATTGGTTGGGCGGGTGAGAGCGTACTATTTGTGTGGACGTGGGTCGAATTAGTGGGGTGTAAATTGAATTTCGGCAGCGCGTCTCCCGAAGAACAAGCCTCGTGACCGTGTTTTGACCGCCAGATCATCGGATCAAAAGCACGTGAGCAAGACGAACCTTCCCACCAACCACGACCAATGGATCGACAGACTCCTCTGAATGTGCCAGAGGTGCTAGATCACTGTATCAGCTTCGTACCCATTCCTTCGACAGATCTCCTGGCATGTTCTTTGGTGGCTCGCTCATGGGTACACGCGGCACAGTCGCGCCTTTTTCGTGCACCCCAGGTCCCCATCTCACAAATATCCGGTTTCCTGACGAGGAGGACATTCTTTGGCAGTTTCACAGCTCTTTGGTCTCCTCTCCTCACCTTGTCGGCCTTGTTCGGGAACTCGACCTTTGGTCCAGCTTGTTCGAATATTTCACGATCGCAGCGTTCTGCGAGGTCTCGTTTACGCATCTGGAGCGTCTGACCCTGGGGATGCCTGCGGCCGAGAGAGAGTTGAGCCCCATTCAGTCGCTTCTCAGCGTCGCCTCGCTCCGCCGTCTTGAACTTTCAGTGCTTGCAAATGCATTCGTCATTTCCGATTACCAATATCTTTTGAAATACTTCTCCCCGGCGATCCAGCACCTGGATATGCAGTTTGACTTGTCAACGACAACGATTCATCCGCCCGCAGACACAAGCGTTCCGACTCTGATATCTCTCCGTTTGTGGGTGGAATGCATCCGCGAGCCGGCGCCATTAGATCCCGTGTTATCTTATTTCAATCTCTCCGAGTTGAAAGCCATCAGCATCGACGCTTCGAGCGATGTAATATTTCCTTGGGACAAAATAACTCTGGATATGATTCAAATTCTTGATATCAGTATCATGGTGAGTGGACTGCATACCACATGCGAACGAATTGATACATGATGTGGACAGAGCGAGTCGACTACGTTCGGTGACCTTGGCCGATTTGTCAACCTTCGATTTCTCCGTATACGCATCGATTCTGATGGGGGAAGACCCTCGACCGCTGTATCCATCCTTCAAATGGCTACACGCTGCCCGGTCATGCGCACAATCGTAGTCTCGGTATTCGCATTTCAGGTTAATCACGCTAATTCCGAGGATTATGCGGAACTCGACTCCGTACTGGCGTCCTTGCCATCTCATATTGTGGTTGAACTTGAATTCGAAGACGGCGAGGCTAACGAGGACGATTCCTCCATTGGATCTGCACTAGAACATCAATTCGACTTTTTCCCTCAGCTTCGGGTACGAACTTCGGTCAGTCATCAGCATCTTCCTTGCCTATTCAATTTGATTCAATAAACTCTGGTTCAGGCCTGTACAGCGTATCGGGCTGGCAGTCAGATTACCGCTCGGTGGCGGGTATGTTCAAAATTCTAGCCATCGGTCAGGTTGACTTTGACCATCGTGCGTAGGCGATTGATGAGCTATGATTCTGGTACAATACTCAGCACCAGGGATGAGCTCTGTTTCAGTTGCAATTCGGAAACGAGTTATGAACAAGATCAAATGCTGCCACCACGACCAAAAGTGTTCAGTTCACAGGTCCCTGTCACCCGTCACCTGAACACTTGGTCGAAATACTACAGTAGGTACTGTACTCTCACAATCTTCATCGTCAATTTTTCAATCAACTCATCTCGAAATCCTCGTATTACTTATTCCTTCGCGGAATGTCATTCGCAATTTTCTGACTTTGATTGAACCCAACTTGAACCAACTGGTCCACGTCTACCATGCCGAGATGCCGTGCGAACTTTGTCAAGATGTTACCGTCACCTCACACCTCTCTTCCTCCTCCCACCAACTTGAGCTTCAGCGGTTCCTCGTCCGGTGTCCACGTAGTGTAGATGGAAATTGAAGGCACATCTGCTACCTCCCCCGATAGCGAACAGCTGTTTCGCGCGGAGGGTCTTTGGTTTGAAGATTGTGGACTCGTCATCCAAGCGGAAAATACGCTCTTCAGAATTTCACGCGACTTCCTTGCTCTGCAGTCGCCTGTGTTCAGAGACATGCTCTCGCTTCCCCCGCCCAAATCAACAGACCTGATTGATGGTTGCCCATTTGTGGTGCTTCCCGATCGCGCGGAGGATGTGACGGTCTTTTTGAAGGCTCTGATATACTACGAGTGAGTGATATAGCATTTGTGGATATCGACATCTCAATTCGAGAATCTTTCTTGCTCAACAGCTTCTTTGTGCCCCATCCCGGACATGCCACCCTCCCGGTCGTAGTGAGTGTGCTCAGAATGAGCGATAAATATCAGGTGGACGCTCTGCGCAAACGAGCGCTGGTTCACCTTTCATCCGTATTCCCGACAACACTTTATGACTACGATGCGCTTAACCTCTACCGGCCTCCTGCGTCCGATATCCCGCTCGTCCTCTCCCTCGCTCGCGATCTATCAATTGATTGGATCCTTCCTCTTGCTCTCTATTGGCGCTGTGAAGATCTCTCCAAGAACCGTCATGCACTGCTACAATCTCTCAACATCAGCGAACAATCTCACTTGTTGACAGCCACCTGGGCCCTGACGACCGATTTATCTACCCGAATCCTCGATTTTCTCTGGCCCCCAACGGTGACATCAGGTCATGAGCGGTTTTCAGCCTGTCGTATCGAGTGGAGGCGAATGGCAGAGCAGTGGCGACACAACTTCATGCCTCTCGCAATTTGGCATGAGCGCGATTGGAATTCATTGAATGTCTGTGATGAATGCCTCGGTAACATGAGGCTTCATGCGCAACTGGCAAGAGAAGCGGTCTGGGAAGAGCTTCCGGAGGTCTTGGGGCTTCCCAATTGGCCTGGCCTGTGTTAGAGAACATGAAAACGGAGGCCTTCGAGTAGTATGGTGTGTACCACTTCTTATGGTTCGTCTTGACTCAACGCCAACCTCAGTCCTCTTGACTTGTAGGCAATCGTCCGTAGACCGACGAAACTCAACTGCGCTGATCAATATTGAACCGATTCAGCGATTGAATGCGATCCCCTTTCTCCGTTTCCGAACTCGAATCATATTGATTTTGTACATGTGAGAAGGCACGCGCCGTCCGCATGATCAAGCTTGCTCGCTCCGTCTTCAAAATGCAGGGTGTCACGTCCAGATTCATCGTCTCTGGCGCAACTTACCTGGTTCAAGATTTGTTTACAATAATTCTCTGCGCAAACTGAACGTGTAGCATATCTAGTGAACATACCCAATAAGCATCTCAGCACTTCGAAATTGGCTATTCGAGAGTCGAAAAGTGACAGATTTGCACTCGTTTTATTCCGGTCTTCCCAGCTCAAAATTGCTTGGAATTCTTCATGAACGGAGATTTTTTCTTTCGGCCCGTCTCCGTTCCGCTATACTCGTTAAGAATTTTCTATAGATGAATTTGCCTACTCTCCGATGCCCCAAATTGTGTTGCGCTGCGTGATTCAAGCTTCAGCTGGCCTCCCGCTCTTCATCGATTATCAGTCCAACTCCATGGCTGCAGAGCCATCGAATCAATCTAGAAAGAACTTTGAGCTGCCTTCGTCTTGTTCATGCATCCAATTCAAGGGTTCAAAATTATTTTTGTAAGAAAAAGCTGGATACTCTTGGTTCATACATTATCTCGGTCAATACAGTCGCAATCTATCCATCCATACATCCATCAGTTCTCAGTTTACAGTGAACGTATGAGGGGTTCGAAGAACTTACCTTTGATATGAACCTGGATTAGCTCAACGCCTCCACTTTCATCTTCTCCAATTCGCTCCATTTTGGAAGGCCAAACATTTCCGGCAAACTATCCCAATGTGCCTGCTTGGCCTCCTGATATTCTGCTTTCATCGCAGCGAGGCAGACTTCACAGACCTCAAATGTATCCCAGTCATCAGGGTTCCATATATGTAAAGGCAGAGACGGTGCACGCGTAGACGGCCGAATCCGCACCGTCTCTTTCAAACGACGAGCGTACGTCCGTTCTGCAGAACACTCCTGGGGTGAAACACATCCAGGCACTACCGCAGGCCATAAGAAATCCAGCATGCACGTGAGCGCTGATCCTTCCAGTGTCCTGCATGCAGTGAAGAGAATGACTTTGTCTTCCATTGAGTAGTTTGCCTTGAGAATGCTTTGTTCAGTCGAATGTTCGCAAACTCGGTAGAAAGCCAAGGGCAGAATCCAGTCAAGGGACAAACACCGAGCAAGAACGATGATATCGTGGTAGTCGGGTCCCTCGGTGTGTAGTTCCCTGACCCAGGGAGGATTTTCTGCTGATGAGAGAGTTTCGTAGGCGTGCAGTGAGGTTGGGAACTGCGAGGAGAGATGGACGAGTGCGCGTTTTCGAAGAGCTGGAACGTCGTATTTGTGACTCATCCGCAGGACCGCAGAAAGAACGGCATAGGATACCGGCGCTGGGTATGGTTCGAAGAAGCTGAGGGATGATATCAACAGTCGTCCAGGGGAAGGGGTAAAATGTGAATCTCCTCACTCGTAATACAGCAATGCCTTGAGAAACACCGTTATGTCCTCCGCGCTGTCTGGGAGGGCAACAAACGGACATCCGAGCATCATATCACTATCTTTTGGAGTAGGGAGAGACAGCATGTCTTTGAAAACGGGAGAATGTACGGCCAGATGGTCTCGAGAAACTCGGAAGATCGTCTTTTCGGCCTGTATAATAAGACCGCAATCTTCAAACCAGAGATCTTCGGCGCGTATCAAGTCTGCACCTGGGACGATTGGAGCTTGAGAGTCAACGTCCATGGTGAGTCGTGGTTTGGTCGTGGTCGTCAGTGGCAAGACAGGATGTCACAATCATCACATCGCGTGGCCGATTTGTCACATCACACGTGCTCCTTTCCAACCACCATCATGGCCAAAAACTCGGCTGGGAGACCCACGGCAAGCTACGCCGTCCCTCCAGATCTACCCTCAATTCTTTGAGCGACCACCGGCTTTAGTCGTCTCAATTCTCCAAATGATCGCTGCCTTGTGGACTGGAGACTGTCAGCGTCCCGATTCCCACTGGCCCAAAGTCTCTCCGCCAGCTTCATTCCCAGCCTGTAAGTATCCGAGGATTGCTAGCCTTACCAGAAAGACTCCTCCTTTTCATATGCTTCAAGTACATTCGTCAGGCCGTGGCATCCAATGATAATACTCCGTTTACCGTGCGGACTGGCCTGGAGCTTTATATTTAAATCGGGGTGTGTATTTTTCTCATACCGCCAATCGGCGCATTAGCGCTGATGCAAATCCACTCCGCCGGGCTTCCGACTCTCTGAGAACCGGCGCAGCGTACACTTGAGTCTTGACTCTATGCACGACCTGAAGGTGATTGTCGTAGGAGCCGGTATTGGCGGTCTACAAACGGCGCTCGCGCTCGCTGCGGATGGACATAGCGTGACCGTATTGGAATCCGTTAAGAAGTTTCTCGAGGTGGGTAGTGAATTATTTTCTCTGGAACCGCAGAGACTGATCGAATTTGTCGCCAAGGTCGGCGCAGGAATACGCGTCCCGCCCAACTCCGTCCGTCTCAGCGGTAGCTGGGGCGTCGACTTCAAAACCATCCCAAAAGAAACCTCTCTAGGGAATCGATTCATGGATTGGCACGGCAACCACCTCCTTGATTGCCCGTTCGACGACGTGCAGGATCGATATGGAGCACCCTATTACTTCATCCACCGCGCAGACCTCATCGACGCACTCGTTTCCGCAGTCAAACGCACTCCTCGTATCATTCTCCGCATGGGCACACCAGTTGCATCGTACGACTTTGACTCTCCCGCTGTCAACACCACTTCCGGCGAGCGCATTTCAGCAGACCTCGTTATCTGCGCAGACGGCATCAAGTCCGCCGCTCGTCCCTCCATCACTGGCTCGTCTATCAACCCAATCGACACCGGCGACGTCGCCTACCGCATCCTCGTCCCGACCGCCTCCCTCCTCGCCTCTCCCGACCCGCACATCCGCTCTCTGGTCACGAACCCCTGGGCCGTCCACTGGCTCGGCCCCGAAGGCCACGCAGTCGGCTACCCCCTCCGCAACGGTACACTCTACAACATCATCATCGACGTCACACACACCACCGACCTCGGCGCACCACTCGAATTGGACGAATGGCGCAGCGACGTAGACAATCATTGTTTGGTGGAGAGGTTCAAGGATTGGTGTCCCGCGGTCAGGGAGTTGTGTGCGTTGACTGGGAGGTATTTGAAGTGGAAGTTGGCGGATTTTAAAGAGTTGGAGAGATGGGTCGAGGGGAGAAAGGGGAAGGTCGCGTTGCTTGGGGATGCGTGTCATCCGATGATGCCGTATCTTGCGCAGGGAGCGGCGCAGGCGACGGAGGATGCGGCGGCATTGGCTGCGGTGTTGCGGACCTATGATGATATTCCCACTGCATTGAAGGCATATGAAGCTCAAAGAAAGCCGCGTTCGGCGTATATCGCGTACAATACGCGAGTTTTACAGAATTGGTTGCATCTTTATGATGGAGAGGAACAGAGGCGAAGGTGAGATTCATTCTTTCGGGAGTCGTCCTCACTAATTGGAATTCGCAGAGACGAGTTAATGCAACACGATAACTCAGAAAACCCCATATTCTGGGGTTTTTCTGAGCGCAAGGATTGGCTGTTCGGACACAATTCTGCGAATTTGAGTCTAAGCCAGCCTATCCCTCTCCCTCCTTCGATGCCGGCTGCGGGATCCTCGGTGTATCTGAATTAGCTGGACGTCGTTGAACAAATGTTTCTATTTTGCGCTCGCTCTGGCCAAAGGCAGTGCTCCCGATCTGACTCTTGTGATGTTGCTCAGCCGCGGAGGATGAAACGAACTTAACCATGTATATTTTTATTCTTGTCCACTCACAATTCGGCTCAGATGGTCCGGTCGAGCACGCTTCCTAATCTTCCTCCGATCAGGTTTGTATCTCTATCCTTCCATCGCAATTCTATAAAATATAGCAATACAATTCAGAAAATACAGGTTTATCCAATATGTCTATCTATCTATGGTCTAAATATTCTTCGTGTTGCTACAGAAAAAGCATCCGTATGCCATTGCAGTCGCAGTCCATCGTCCGACACTTCAGTCAATCTTCCTCCCACATTGAAGCAAAAGGGCAGCAGCGACGCAAACGTCCAAGAGCCCCAACTGTATCGCCTCTGATGTGATCTCAAGGGCCACCGCCCCGTCTTCGCGAGTCAGTCGTGCATGAGTTTCGGGTGCCCCGACGCCAGACGAGTAGAGCTACAGCCAAATTAGATCAATAAGGGTTTCGGATCCGCTTGTGAACGTACGCAAATCGAGTCCTCATCAGGTGCCCAAACAAACGTCTTGTTTTTCGCAGTCATCGTGCGATACCTACCCATTCAATCAATCAAATTCCGCTATACCTTCAGATTACAATATGGAAGCGTTACCGTTTTCCCTGAGCCAACGCAAGCCATTCTGATGCTTGTTGTTTATGCACAAATCCGCGAACCTCTACCATCGGATTTCGCAACCACTCAATTATAGCGGTCGGTTGATTATTCGAATTCGAGATCACAGTGACCCCCGGCGTTGGAACGTCCGTCGTAATATGAAAATACGTCTTCCCATGTGGCCCCATCACCGTTGAATTGAGGATCGAGGGGCTGAACGAGGTGAATCGAAACGAGACGAACATCGGCGTTGGGCCAGAGGCAATGAATGGCACCGCGCCGTACACCGATGGCTGGGGAATCGTATTTCGACTGGATGTTGCATTGGGACTCCGCGAATTTTGCCAGCCACCTTGTGCATATGGGTTGAACATTTCGTTTTTCTGTATGCTCTGAGTGAAGGCGAAGAGATGAAGGGATGTTTGGTGGTGAACTCTCGCTAGTTTTACTTGTCTTATATACGTGCTGAGTTCAACGGTGAATGTAGCCCGTTGTATGAGACGCCAAATTGTTGTTGTATGGAGTGGCAGCTCATCCTAGGCAGCCTACCAAACAGTGGGCAGTGACGAGGAGCTCACGCAACAAGCAAGAACGGGAAAGTGATTGCCGAACATTCTTGTGTTGCCTGATTCGGGTGAACATGAGTCGAAATTACATTTTTTGGCGGTCGAAAATCCCAAGTTGGCTGTCTCTCACGCGTGCGTGCCTATTTAGATACGATTTGTGTGTTAGGCGAAGAGAAAATTGTTCCACAGAGACTTTCTGCCGCGTAGCCGTACAATGCGATACCTATTGTTGGGTTCCCCGTTGCACTTGTGAGGCGAAATTTCAAATACAAGTAAGTATGGTACTTCAACGGATTTTTCAACTTAATCCCCCTGGAGTTCTAAACGATTATTATGGATCATCGAAAGCCCTTGCCGCCAATCCAAACATTCCTAGTTCCACGATTCAGAATATACACACTGGGTTTGCAGTAAGAACGTAGTGCGACGCTGACGCGGGGCAAATCCTCGAAGGGACGGATATTTGTCTCAGCCCTCCGGGACCGAACCTTGGCGGCATTTTGCTGCTTTCCTTGCATTAGACGCTCGTTGGAATGATCTGCATCAATCAACGCAGGATTTGCGCAAACAGGGACCCACGGCCCGAAGATCTCAACTAACAAATTCGCTCAATCAACACGGATTTTTGCTCTCAAGACAAATTCTAGAGACTTCCATTAGTCTTACATTGTCTGACTCTGCTACGCCGGCAGCCATGTTATTCTCGGCCATAAAACTAGGACGAGAGCCTGCGTATATACTTACACACGCATGGAGGGCACGGCAATCAAAAAGGGTTTGCGAAAATATTGAATGCCCGGATGTGCGGCTGTACAAATTGGGATGCATCCAATTATGCCGCCTAAGCCTCAACAAAGGGAGGTATTAGGTTTGGTGCGTTCGATGATTCGATTCGAATTTCAGAGCGCTAGCAGCGCACATATAGGACGGTGAGTCAACATCTATTCCACAAGATTGATTTCCGATTTCCGAGATATTCGGCTCCGTGTTCACCTTGAAATCCACCATCACCATTGGGGAACGCGGCGTCCCCGTGGCGATGCGTCGGGGAGCAGGCCGCCAAATAGGGCGGCGCGGGGCACAACGAGCCGGGGGGCGTGTAAAATGTCGCAGATCCTCATGGATTGCACATGCTTTGCTCTGTGCTCAGAAGCCCGGCTTACTGAGCTCGGGGACGAAGTTGTTGTCACTCCGTGTTAGAGACAGCTCACGCAGAAGACCATTCAGGCATGTCGAATTTAAAACCATCCCCGTCTTTCGAAGAAACTTGAAACTGGGCCACTAGTATTCGAGAAAAATATTGGAAATATAGGTAGCATCTTTGGCCTCTTCGATTTTGCCCTGAACCTACGACTGGAAAGCAAACTTTTCTCCGACGAGCTTCTCAGTCACAGCCCACAACTTCTCCGCCGTCGCCTATACAGACATTCTTGTCAGCAAAGAAACATGCGCAGAATGAATGAATGCTCACAGGATCGGTACTATGCGCCGCGGCGTCCTTGATATTGCAGTCGCTCAGGAATGCGCCGGCTTTGTCTGAATGAACGAATGGATCAATAACAACTTTCGAGTCAGTTTGATGACAAAGGATGGGCGAGAGAGAGAGAGAGGCAGGCAGGGAGGGAGGCGCACCGTTAAGCCGAGTATCAAACGCGGCGGTCAGAGTTCTATGCATACGCGCAAACGAATCAGTTCGCCGCCATTGATTGATTGATATTGAAGGAGGGAAAATCTGGCTGGCTAGCTTACGTCGCTGCGCCCTGTTGAAGCGTCTTCCAGGGATGCTTGTCGTCGACGGGTTTGCCTTCGGGGGAGAGGTAGCCTGGAGACAACGGGATCAATAATCGTATTCAATATTCATGGTGCAAGAAAGAACGAATTCGAAGAAGATTTAGAGGATGGATTGAAAGAAGGTAAGGTAAACTCACCTCCAGCCTTCAAATACTCCGCAACAGTCGGGTCCTCCAAAGCCCCCGTGAAGATCACTATTCCAACATTAGCCATTAGCCTTAGATACTCAACCCTACCCCCCACTCCCGCAATAACAAACAAATAAACGAAAACAACAACGTACATCCCGGCGCCAAACTAAACCCCATCACCCTCTCTCCCGTCCGCTTAGTCAACTCAATCGCAGTCAAGATGGGCGTGCACTTCGTGCCCCAGTACGTCTTGAACCCGTCAAACTCGTCCTTCACCTGCGAAGAGGTGGGGGTCTCGAGCAAGGCGAAGTCGACGCCGGTGCCGAGAGCCATAGCTGTAATATATAGAATGAAATACACGAACCTAGCCATATAAAATTACAAACTAAACTTACGACTCTAGCCAATCGTTCGGCTATATAGTGGCTGGGTCGTGTAGCCGATAGGCTTATTAAGCATGTCTCCGGCGTCGTCCACCGGGCCCTCCGCTAGAAAGTTTGCTCACCACCGTCGGATAACTTGACGGCGGGAATGGCTGTCAATCAATTGGCCTCGCGATCGTACCGAGCGGGCGAACGGGAAAAAATCTCCGCGGTGTAACACTTATGTGATGGCTCTCGCTGTGCGTCATTCAATTCCGCAATAGTGTCACGATTCATCGCTTGGACCGCCTCGGCGAAATTTAAATCGCTCCCAGCACGGCTTGCGGGGACTCTTTCTACACCAGATACCAATGGAACAGCAGCCCGGCGAGCCCTAAGCTAGTCCTGAGCTGCTTAATTGTTCAAAAGGGTTGGCGGGGTCTGATATTTCGCTGATTGATGCTCGAGAACAATCTCTGTGGCTCCGGATATTTTCATCACAGATAGTTTCGATGAATGCTTGTAAATACACAACAATTATGCAATAACATCCTCTGCTGCGGCGTGGACATCGGTCTTTTACCTAAATACATTCCCTACATGGTCAGAAAGCATGGTTCTAGAGCCTCATCCCCAGCCGGAAATGATCACCAGAGGAAGCCCACAACAGAGCAAGTGTCAAATAATGCCTCATGATGCAGCCATGCGATTCCTTTGTCGGGATCGCGAATCTCTCGCACTCACCATGTGGGTCTCTCGCACTCACCACGCTCTCACGGGTCAAATGTAAAGTTGTTTTCCGGATGTTCCGCTGCTTCGTTCGATGCAATATTCTCAATATATACTATTCTAGTACTGATGTTGCCTGGTCTAGAGTATGAAGTGGTTGGGAGCAGATTTGAGTGCAGTATTCACCTTCGAAAATTTGTCCATTTTCAACCCTTATTCGAGTGTAAACCGCCGCCTGTAGCCCGAATGGTCAGGGAAACAATAAAAGTGATTGCTGATCCCAATAAAGAGAGAGTATGTGCTCTTACTCCACTTAAACTACTCACCTACTAGGTACATACCTCCAACGGAAGGGGAAGTTACGATCCTATATGGACCTTGTTCAACTTCTGGAAACTTTAGGTCCCAAAATATTGTCAGTTTCAATTAATTGTAAGAAAATGCTCAATAAATCGTATATAGTATACATCATCACGTCCAGCGTTTCTACACTGAGCGCATGTATAATGTGTGCATACAACCACGAATCACGCATCTTTTTCCTAAATCGGGTCGATTTCGGACGTTGCCGATGGGCGCTTGACGGGCGCTAAAGGTGTGACCTTTGTGACAACTCGCCTCTCCTCGAAACTCTCAGTCGCCCTGACGGGACCCGGGTACCGGCATGAAATCATCCACTGCACGCGCTAACAGTCTACTTGAGCTTAAGTCTCGCCACTTTGCACGTGTTACCCAGCTTTATCCTCCTCAATCTCACTGTGAAGCACTAGACTGAGCTTTATTGTCTGATTTTCTGGCGCCAGATTCAGTCTGGAGAAGCCTTCTGGGGGGACACAGCGTTCTGATGGCTTCTGGATACATGATTTCAGAGTTCTTTGGCATTAGAATCGTCTGAATAGATCATCATTTACGGTTGAAGCCTGAAATGTGACGCTCAATTTGAATGTTGACTCCGATTCTGTTTTCCATCTAGAGAGCGTAGAAATAATTAGATGAAGTGGGCAGAGGATATATACAGGTTTGATAGCTGAGTACTCGCCTTTTTGCAGTGATCAGCTCGTTTCAGGGTTCAAGAACTGAACCATGCTGTATCTCTGTGACCGCGGTGAGCAATCCTTTCTTCTGTTTGCATCATAGAACTTTATGATTGACCGTCAAGTTTGCACAGGTTCTGTCGTTCTCCAATGCGGAGCATTGCATGCAGGGAAGTAGCGAATTTCTTTTTTTTGGAATATTGATGCAGGATTGGGGGAGCTGTAGTCGCCAACCTTCTACGTTAGTCTGCAGGAGCTTGGCATAATGTGCTTGGACGGTGAGATTCGATTTTCTATTGAGTTTGGGAGCTAACTGTCGTACACGACGCCGACCAGCATTTGATCGCTGTTGATGGCAGCGTGCGTCGTGTCGCAGATGTGCCGTTACCACATCACCGATGACTTCTCGGTACCGTTTCGTCGCGAACCCTATCGTGCCGTCAATTTCGACAAGATTTGCGGATGTACCGGATGGCATCGGCTAAACGTGCTCGACACCGCAACTCTGAAGGGTTCCCGCTTTCTTGGCAGGGAACGACATGGGAACACCGTGTGGCCGACCGGTGGGCTTAATATGGGCGACGGGTCGTAGCCGACGGCGCGAATAAGAGACTAATTCATACGAACCTAGCCAACGCATGGCTAGAGTCGTAAGTTTAGTTTGTAGGTTTATATGGCTAGATACATACACACAGTCTAATTCGTACAACCACGGGTGGTGCCGAAGTAGTGTGTGTCGGAGGAGAGGAAGATTACGCGGGGTGTGAATCCTTCTTAGCATCAGAAGGGATTGAATAAAGAAAAAGAAGAGGAGGAGGAGGACGTACCAGTGGAGGAGGATGAAGCGAGGAGCTTAGGAACGAGAAGATTCGTAAAAAGCCACGGCCCGACGTGGTTCGTCGCGTATTGCAGTTCGATGTTGTCGGAGGTGAGTTGGAGGGCGAAGCCTGTGCGGGTGGCGGCGGCGTTGTTGATCAGTACCTAATTCCAATTAGCCAATAGCCAATATTTTTGAAGATTGAAAGAAAGAAACGAAGGAGAGATAGAGAATACATACATGCAGGGGGTCAGGCAGCGCATTGACCTCCGCTGCCGCCTTACGCACACTGGCGAGCGAGGAGAGATCAACTGTGAGGCGGTAGATGTTAGCGGAGGGTGTCTCTTTCTTGATGGCGTCTTCGGAGAGCTTGAGTCTGCGGTTTCATGAATCCCATCAGTTCGTTCGTGTGATCAACCTCGAGCAATCGTGTTGATACGAACCTTTCCTCGTTATACCCCGCAATGATCAACAGCTTCGCATACTTCGCGATGACGCGAGCGGTTTCGAAGCCGATTCCTTTGAGGGAGGTTCCGGTGATCAGAACTATATATCCACCGTTCGTAAGGTAAGTGGGGGTAGTATGTGAATCGGCGAGAAAATCACATACCAGTTTTCCCGCGAATCTCATCGGCGAAGACGTTCGCGACTTCTTCGGCGGTGGTGTTGAAGGAGAAGGTGGGGAGCGTGGTAGTAGAGGACATGTTGAGTTTGAGTTTGAGTTTACTGAGCGAAAGACGGTGGAGAGCTGGGGTTAAATATGATTATGTCCGTAATGGCGATTAGACACCGGCAGCCGTTGACGAAGAGGCAGCCGGCAGCGAGCAAGGCTGCGGTGGCGGGTTATCAATCGATTAGAAAGCCAGGGATGAGTGCCCGTGATTGTTCGACTTGGAGGGCGTGATTTTGTCGGTAGATGATCAAGGAGGGTGTCGTTGATCATATGGGATACTTAAGGCGATATTCAGTTTGCGGGTGGAGAGATTCTACCGCGGAAGATTGTGAGGAATGCTTCAAGAGTCGTAGTACATCTAAGTTGAGTAGAGCAGGGCGGGGAAGAACTTGACACGATGCCTCCTTTGAAACTTTCGGCGAAGAGCCTGAGCAAGCGACCGTCGACGAGTCGAAAATTTTGCTGCTTCGCACCGGTTAAAGCTCGGGCCGAGAGTCCGTCCGTGATCCAGTCGAATGTGTAGTCGGCAGTCCGAACTAGTCCAGACGGGTCGATGGTGGGGGACGAGTCGATGGTGGGCGTTGCGGAAGGGTTAACCGACCGATCAGCTGGGTCCACTCAACATGTCAAGTCTCACAGCCACCTCTCCCACCCGCCAAACGACGTTCCGAGTCGCCGAAGTCAAGTGTGACGTGACTGTAACGTCACACTTGGCACTTTCTTTCGCGCACATTGGGCTATTCTGCTCATTCTCGGGCTCGAAAACTCGAGCAACAACCTCTCAAACACTGGAATAGCTCTACTACCATCTAATACACGCTTTATACTACTTTTGACGTGTCAAAAACAGTACCTCAGCTCGACAATTTTTATTCTTTCGTTCCTTCCAGTTGCTTTGTTCTTGGACTTGGACTGACGAATCTCGTCTACGCGGACGAACACCAGACAAGGAAGATGGACTGTTACCTCCCAAGGCCTTCAGAAGAGGCTGGCCTCCTCAGAAAAACCCCGCATCATCCCCATCGCTCCTACTGCCTGACATTCTGTCGTCGTTCTCAAAACTAGTCCCGCACATTCAAAGCATCAAGCCGGCGGCTTCGCAGCTTTACATACCCAAGTCTCGCATTGTTTACACATTGTATGAAGATCAGTATTCGGTGCGTCGCAGTCCTTTCCTTTTCTTTTCAATTCTCATTCGTGCCCCGGTGCTCTGTAGCTCTCCTCGGCTGTCTTGAGCACACACACCCTCTCCCCCCCTCAACCCCATTCTACGATATTGGATAATCCCAGGCTGAAGCTCATATGGTGTAGTAGCTTTGCATGTTAAATAATCTAGACAACGTAGATTATTTAATGCTATGATCTCATGCATCTTATTTCTTGTTCTTTCTCTTCGTGTATGTCTTGAAGGCTACTGGGAGGAATATCAGACATTTACTTACCTGGCTTGCGCAAGATGCATCGTCTTTACAATTTCAGACTCTTTTTTTCGGCGGAGGATTTTGCTAAGCGTGCTTAGTGCATGGGAAATGAAGCTACAGGATTGTAGGACCCGCTACTGAAGGTCGCAACAAGCCCGCAGAGTTTTCCTTTCTTTCTTTCTTTTTCTTTCTTTTTCCTTCTTTTTGCGTATTTTTCCCCTTCTGGCAACCTTCTGGACACCCAGTAGTATCATCGGAAACCCAGTAGTATCATCGGAAAAGGTTTTCCGATGATACTACTGGGTGTCCAGAAGGTTGCCAGAAGGGGAAAAATACGCAAAAAGAAGGAAAAAGAAAGAAAAAGAAAGAAAGAAAGGAAAACTCTGCGGGCTTGTTGCGACCTTCAGTAGTTTCCGATGATACTACTGGGTGTCCAGAAGGGGAAAAATACGCAAAAAGAAGGAAAAAGAAAGAAAAAGAAAGAAAGAAAGGAAAACTCTGCGGGCTTGTTGCGACCTTCAGTAGCGGGTCCTACAATCCTGTAGCTTCATTTCCCATGCACTAAGCACGCTTAGCAAAATCCTCCGCCGAAAAAAAGAGTCTGAAATTGTAAAGACGATGCATCTTGCGCAAGCCAGGTAAGTAAATGTCTGATATTCCTCCCAGTAGCCTTCAAGACATACACGAAGAGAAAGAACAAGAAATAAGATGCATGAGATCATAGCATTAAATAATCTACGTTGTCTAGATTATTTAACATGCAAAGCTACTACACCATATGAGCTTCAGCCTGGGATTATCCAATATCGTAGAATGGGGTTGAGGGGGGGAGAGGGTGTGTGTGCTCAAGACAGCCGAGGAGAGCTACAGAGCACCGGGGCACGAATGAGAATTGAAAAGAAAAGGAAAGGACTGCGACGCACCGAATACTGATCTTCATACAATGTGTAAACAATGCGAGACTTGGGTATGTAAAGCTGCGAAGCCGCCGGCTTGATGCTTTGAATGTGCGGGACTAGTTTTGAGAACGACGACAGAATGTCAGGCAGTAGGAGCGATGGGGATGATGCGGGGTTTTTCTGAGGAGGCCAGCCTCTTCTGAAGGCCTTGGGAGGTAACAGTCCATCTTCCTTGTCTGGTGTTCGTCCGCGTAGACGAGATTCGTCAGTCCAAGTCCAAGAACAAAGCAACTGGAAGGAACGAAAGAATAAAAATTGTCGAGCTGAGGTACTGTTTTTGACGCGTCAAAAGTAGTATAAAGCGTGTATTAGATGGTAGTAGAGCTATTCCAGTGTTTGAGAGGTTGTTGCCCGAGTTTTCGAGCCCGAGAATGAGCAGAATAGCCCAATGTGCGCGAAAGAAAGTGCCAAGTGTGACGTTACAGTCACGTCACACTTGACTTCGGCGACTCGGAACGTCGTTTGGCGGGTGGGAGAGGTGGCTGTGAGACTTGACACCCAGCGAAAAACCCGTCTTGGGATATCTTGCGGTATCCTGGGATATCTTGCATCCTGATAAAAGTTTTTGCCATCATCTTGGCTCATCTTGCTCCGTCTCAAATCATTGTCTCAAATCAATCTCAAATCGCAGAATTCATGCATTTCAAAATTGTTTTGGGCACTTTGAAAAATCGAGAACACTCTATAGACTAAGATGGAAAATGGTTGCAGACAGCCAGAGAAGAGAGGAAGCGTAAAATGCGCATTTAAAATTTCGAGGGGTGGCAAATAAGATAAAACAAGCCGGCATTTGCGTTCGGCAAGCCTCGGACCAGGCTAGGACATAGGTTCGGCACGTACTTTCAGTCTTCTATGGTATAACGGTTGTGAATATGGTGAAAAGTTCTGTGACGAGGGTGTGTCGGGTTCAATTCGGGATCCAAGCCTCACTTTTTCGCCTCCCTCCGGTACAAATATACACCAGAATGGGAAATTGAAAACGAAATCAAAATCCAAGATCTCCCAAGATGTACGACGTCAAACCTGTTGGGAGATCTTGGGAGGTCTTGGATCCTCATAAAATGCGCACAACCCAAGATTTCCCAGGATATCCCAAGATATCCCAAGACGGGTTTTTCGCTGGGCTTGACATGTTTGGACCCAGCTGATCGGTCGGTTAACCTCGGAAAACCTGCGGAAGAGCGGATGATGCTAGGCGGCAAACAGCCATCAACATGCTGACAATCGCCGGAAATTTCCATAACGGGCAATTTTCGCTCTTGTCTCCTCCCTTCATCCCAAGTTCTGTGCTAGCCGAAGCCTCGCTCACGGAAGACGACAGTGACTGGTGTGCCCAGATAGCATGCACGGAAAGCGCCTGCCCCCCTCCAGACCCTAAATGACGCCACTTCACGCGCTCGATCTGCGGCGGTGACACGCCAGTGGTGACACTGTTTTCGCTCCGTTGGTGCAGCGATCGGCTTCGTACGCTCAGAGTACGGGAAGGAAGGCACCGAGAGAGTCTGGGGACGTATGAAATGTGCGGATATGGCGGATAATGAGTTCGTCTCGTATGTGATAGCGCATCGAGTCGCGCATTGCATCTTCCTCCGTCGGACCCTTGACCATGACCTAGATAGCAGTTGCATCGCCCCTCATTCAGATACGGCTTGCATCCGATTGCCCCCAAAATCACCTTCGGTCTTTCCCGAAGGCCCACGATGTCGCCGTTGGAGGGATTGAATATTTGAAGTCCTGGTAATTATTCCATCCCTCACCTTTCTATTCTAACTTACACCATGAGCTTTCTTTCCCTTCTACTCGCAGTCCTCGGATCCTCCAATGTCCTTGGCTGCGCCAACGACTTCGACTCAAAATGCTACAATCGACGCCTTAGTGGTGAGTGTTTCCAGTAGTCATTCTCGAGGATGTATAATCCTCAAATCCATAGTACGCCCTACCGTTGAGCCCCTACGTCAGTGTCGCCAACTCAATGTCCGTCGCCAGTGCCTCCAATGTTTTCGCCACCAACACCTTCGTACACGTAACGGCCCTAGCAAACGCGAGCTCCCGCACAGTCGTTTTACCCAACACCGACACGCTGTACTCCGCCGCATTGCTAGATCTCTCCGCTGGCGATGTCGTTGTATGTAACAATGCCGGAGAGGGAGCTTCGCCGCTTTTATGTCTTCAAGCCGTTCTACGATCTGTACGTCTTCGAAATCTCTTTCTTATTTGAATCGAAAGATACTGAGATTGAATCATAGGTATGGGAACAACGTTTGTTCAATCGGCACTGTCACTAATAGCATAGCTGGAAAATATCTCATACAATACCGACCTTCGAATGCGGGGTGTGATCTCATCCCAGAAGCAAGCGACGGTTACGCGGGAACCATCTCGTTGCCCACTGTCTACGGCCAGATACTTCTTCGGATCGAAGTTTTCAACTCCAGCGACGTCGACCACATCGTCTCCACCATCCAACCGCACTTCACTACTAAACACTCCTTCGTCCGGTGCCCCTCCACTCACATCCGCCCTACTCAATGACAATCTCGCCGTGGATAACCCCCCGCTCCACCTCCTCCAGCTCCTTTCGCGCGTCGTCGCATCATTAAACCCTGCCGAAGAGGCCTCCGTTGCAGCGACACTCAAGACAGCAGGCATCTCCCTCTCCTCTCAATCATACTTACGCCCAACCCCCCGACGTCGACCACCACCGTGCTCACCCTCGTGCATCAGGTTCAGGTTCCCCTGACGCCAGCTAACCTCCTCCTCCTTCCCTATCACCTGGTCAACCACCCTCCCCTCCCCCTCCGGCGACTAGTACTTCCACGATGCCCGCTAATACGTCCTCCGCGACTACATCACATCAGCATCTCCCTCTCCCACAGCGTACCTTGCCAACCTCCAACTCAACTCCACGCAAGCCATCTAGATCCACTCCGCGTACACAGTCACGCAGGAGTTCTATGCGAATCAGACGACGGTTACCAAAGTAACTTGTCAAAACTAACTTGGCCTGCCAAATTTAACTTTACTTTACTTTTGGCTGGGGATGTTAACTTGGTAAGTAAAAGTACAGTTTAAGCCAAGTTAAGTACCTTTAAGTTGATGAAAGTAACTGGAAGTAACTTCAAGTATAATCTCTGTACGGCGTACCGTATAATTACGTTCAATTCGGATGTCCCGCGTCACGCACCCCCGTGTCGATCCGAACTTTGCGTTTTAGTCCCGTCGTCACGACGGTCGTTGTCGAACGTCTTGAGCGTCACGCTGAGAGAAAAAGCGTCCAAATCGTGCAAAAAAGAGAACATTTTGCGGTTTTGAAATTTTTTTCTTCGAAATTTTGCCCCTGGTCACGCAAAATTTTCCGTTTGTCGAGTTGTCGAATCGGTTCCACGGGGTCACGCGTCACACCCCCTGTCGAATTGAACGTAATTGTACGGTATTTACCTCATTCTAGCCACGAAATGCCGGGATTTTGCTGCGAAATAAAGAGAATCGAGGCTGCATATGCTGAGAGAGGGGATCTGAGGCCCCAAATTGAGTTATTCAATGCCATATCTCAGCAACGCGGGGTGTTGACCGAAGCAAGGAGCAAGTAAATGTCAAGAGCGGAGTTTCGCCGGCGGCATCGCGGTCATGTGAAAGATCAACACGTCACGCGTGACTATTCTGTTTCTTCCTCTCTCCTTTGTTCTCCGCGCTTGTTCGCGTCGTACGACTTCATTTAGATCATATTCAAGGCCATCTGGAAATTCCTCTTCACTCCCTACTAAGGACTGGAAATTCAATACCCTGTCAACGCTCGAGGAAATAGGTATCTTGATCTCGGCGCTCGCTAGGCCTCTGCAGGCTCTGCTCCGCATCCTCGTTTTCGTCAACATGCCTCTCACATTCTGGCAATCTGGGCGCTTATAATTGTAGCCATACTCAACTATACCCACAGCAATACAGTCACTACAACCTGCCCCTTATCGACGATTCGAGCGGGCTCAGTATCCTCCTTGCCGCACCCTCTTCCGGATCCAGTTCTCGAGTTAGGATTCCATCGGAGTAGTCCTAGTCCGAAAACGTTAAGAACCTCTTTTCAACGCTCCTTTCTCGTATGTCGCCCGCGGCGCAACTTGCAAGGTAACCTTTCTTCGTGAACTCGATCACATCGCATTGGGATTTATATAAATGCTAGGTTCGCTTCTTCTCTGAGACCGGTGGTAGAAAGTACGTCTCGCTTTCTAAACTTCCCTTGCGGACTTCGACGGTGTTGTACAGGATCTTCACGTATGTATGACGGTATTTATCACGCAAAAATAACGTACTGTTTGGTCTGTACGCCGTGGTCGTGAAATGTACCGGAATATGTGGTAGATAGTTCGAAGGAGTACAGGTATTTGATACTACTACTCTTGTAATCTGTTTGCCGTGGTCGTTCGACATGGTTCTCGGTTGTAGTGCTTTGAACTGCCGCCCCGGCATTCCGAAACAGGCCATCACACAAATCAAATTATATTGATTTTCGGCACCGGTTGCCGGTCATATCATAGACTTGTGCCGCATCCTGCCAGCACCTTCGGCCTAACTAAGATCGAGGAGAATTCAGCCGAGAATGCAGTTTTCGCTATTTCTCATTGATTCTCGACAATTGAAGCGGCGAGGAGTAATTGGGTTATCTGTGACTTGGTATGTTGAAACAAGGCAAGCGGTTTAGTCTCACCGTGTGTGATTACGAGCTCCAGAGAAGTTGAACTCAGAAAGGAAGATAAGTCTGGCAGAAAAGTCAAATTCTTGAGCAAGTGTCACATTCAATCGCTCTGTTTCCAGATGATCGAAACTGAATAAAATTTGGTACGATGCTTCGATACGCTTCGGGTAGACCCATCATGTTTGGAACTTCAGGTGACAGAAATTTCCGCTAATAGATTATAAGAGAAGCTCAAGGAGTCAGAGATTGTCTATTATAACTCGCTGGTCCGTAATATGAGCATATTCAGTCAAGTTTCAGCTTGGAATGGCGGCTTCGCAATCAAAAAATGTGCCTGCATGCAAAGTTGATCAATAATTGCTCTACAAATGGCTTGCTCTAATTGGCGTCGGCCCCAATCAAAATATTTGGAGCATATGAAGAGAGGAGATTTTGACTTCGCCTTACAAACGATGGGCAGGAAGTAATTAATCTTACCGAATGTTGAGGAGTGATAGGATCACCACAGACTCCCACGGTTCAACTCGTCTGTGCTCGATGTTGCACAAGTGCAACAGGAGTGATGGTAGGATATGAGACGAAGAAGGAAGCATGTTTGAGATAAAGTTAATCGAATCGCGCCGTTGGTATACGAGAATACCGCAATTTCGATGAACAAGGAGTGTCATTAGTAATAAGCTAAGGAAGTTTGGGGTTTCAGGGGTTTTCATTGGGACCTATGGAGGTAGAAACAAGTAGGCCAGATCTCATTTATCTTCGCTTGATTGAACAACGACGGGTGCTGGAATCGATCGGGAGATTTGGTACACCTGTTATATTTGTGTTAGAAGCCATACTCTGAGGCTGGCAGTGGCATGAAAGCGAATAGAGTCCATGAACAAAGCTAGATTGAACAATGTTACATCAATTTCGGGTCGGTTGATTTTGAATTTGATCTGGATCGAGTGTCGTCAATTTTCGAACGCGAATGGTCAATCAACACATTTGGATCCCGGCATAAATTATGACGCGGTTCCTCCAAAGCAGCAACGATAATCAGGTCTCCTTCAATATATCTTGTCGATTAATGACTACAATGGGTCCAAAATCAGATAAGCAGCGATGAGAATCTCTGATGGTCTCAGATTTATTCACTCTTCAAATCGTCTTACGTCTAGAAGAATGCGCCAATCTAATGCAATCTACCAGAGATTCCGACATATTGGCTTTGGCTTCGAGTTTTTTTCTCCGTATACTGTACTCCTCAATCATTGTGATATTTATTCTATGCCAAAGCGAAGAGTAGGTACAAGTAGCTCAATAACATCGCACAATGTTGAATGCGGTGAATGCAGAAACAGTGTAGAGAGGGCACTGTCGGCAATTCTCGGCACTGTCGGCAATTATTGTGCCGGGTTCTGATCCAGTTGATTTCACTAATGATGAACAAATAATGAACGTCCCATGCACATACATGTAGTTGCTGCTCACAGACCACGGAAATGCAACAAGAAGTACAGAAATGATCACAAACACGAAGTACCGAGTTAGAAACCACGTACAGACTTCGAGCACAGCAAGCAGTTGCCTCTATCACATCCTGCGACCACCCCCCACGGTATTTTTCGGCGAAAAAAGATTTTATACGTATGGGTCTACCCCGCACAAGCGCGGCTCTTCCGCGCTCAATCACAAGTTCAGTGGACCCAACTCCCTCATCAATAACCCGCGCCTCCTCGCCTTGTGCAAGAACTCAACTTCAAATGGAGATTCATCCGACACGGCGTGTATTCGGCCGGATACTGTCGTCTTAATTCCACTCTCTCGTGATCGGGCTGGGAGATTCGGAAGATACATTGTGGGAGGAGGATCTGGGATCTTCAAAACACAAAAAGATTCCGCTCGCTCGCTTTGAATTTGTGCAAGACAACTTCACGTTCGGGTTTCATTTTAATTTCGTCTGCTCAAGGTCTTGGACGGGTATGTTCCAGCAATGGCCGATCCGATGTATCTTAGGTCGATCCGTATAGTGCTCGGTGCGATCAGCTCACATCGGACGAGTTCACTTTCAATCTGTCGAGCTCAGGGCCGTCGATGTCAGCCGTGAAAGTTCCATTCCGTGAAATTCATTGCCTCCAGGAAGCATCGAAATTATGGCAATGACACCCGGTCAGGTAAGCTGTTATTGAAGCTGTTTTCCTTTCCTTCATCGATATTTCTTTCCAACAGCATGAAGAGGAGAAACCCGACCTCTCACCACGACCAAATCATGGCACCGAAGTCAGACTACCGTCATTCACCTGCATCCCGTCGGAATGCCCGAGAACTCAATGTTAGTTCTAAATTGAACAGCTGGAAACATTGCACGCAAACTTGACAAACCAGGCAGTGAGTGGGGTCTGAAACATTTCTTACCTATGTCAACTATTCCCAACTGCGGACTTATCAGAGAAGGTTTCGAGGTGAGATTGGTGCTCATATTGATTTGACTTGCGTCGAAGTTGAAAATTGAGTAAGGCCGTCGAGGTAAGGAAGTAAATGTGATCAAGTAAGTAACTGTGAAGTAAAAGTATACCGTGCAGTCACAACGAAGTAAAGTAAAGTTAAACACAGCAAAGTACAGTAAAGTAGATCAGAGTAGTAAGTATAGTAAAGTAGAGTAAATGCAGGGACGCACAGGGAGCGGAGGCGAACATCGAGGGTGCTGCTCGGATTGAACTCAAAGATGTAGAAGTAGATTACGTCTATGTTAAGGACACGGAGGACTCAAATACCTGGGCAGCTTGGTGGAAGCTTTAGAACGGCCACAATGAGCTACCTCCTTCCCTGTGTGTCGAGCTGAGTTTGATACCAGAGGATGTGACTAAGATGAGTTCCAGTTTCAACTTGCCGGCCGTGTTTTGACTGCCGGGCACCAATTCCGAAGGTCCGACGCATGCCGCATGCCTGCCGGCAAGTAGCCCGAGATTCGGCCCCTTCACCGAGCGTGGCCGTAATTGTTCGGCTCAGCCTGAAGGAAGAACAGAGCGGTACAATAAAGGTCCACCTGAAAGTGGGAGTACTACTTACGAAGAAATATTGGGTAAAACAATGTACAGTAAGTCAAAGTAACGCAAAGTATAGTAAAGTGAAAGTATAGCAAAATCAAGTGAAGTACTTACACTGGCAGTAAAGAAATCTGGGCGAAGCGATGGGAAGAAAATCGAAGTAAAGTAAGAGTAAAGTAAAGTAAGTCTTATGTTCGCTCAGCGTACGGTGAATCCTCCACTCAGATGAAATATCGCCGGGAAGCGAGAGAACCTGCTGTGACAGACCCCAGGTGAGTAATAGGTGGCTACCGGAGTTGCTTTGCTTGGTAGAACGAGGAGACAGGCATTCGAGCTAGCTTTGATACCGGCTAACTCCAGTAGAAATTTGGTGGCAACTGCTAAGTTAGGAGCCAGGTTTACACAATAGATACGCGGCTTTCAATTGGCATCGAAACGGTAGACCCTTAGCAACCCTTCTGCTCCGCATTCCTAGCGGCGGAACAGTATCTGCTGTTCACTGGCAGCTTGTTAAGTTAGAATTGGATTCGAGTTTCATGCGAGCTCAACTCGAGTGGTCAAACGCGCAAATATGGCGTGTCAAAAGACATTGTCTTCTACTTGAAGCCCCATAAGGTCTTTCGCACTCCGTGTACTCAGTTTCGCCAGCAATGTTCAGTACAAGCGACCAAAGCGATTGAACACATATAACTAGAACAGTCTAAAATCTGTGTACTTTTGCCAAGACAGTTCACGGAAGCCTGGGAATGACAGATTTAGGATATAAACACACAAACCATGCTCAAAACACCTAGTATACGTTTCAAAATTTATTCGACTTGCCTAACGGGCAGTTAACTGGGTTACTTCAACTTACTTGGCGGTAATTGATGTAACTTGGCGGTGATTGATGCCATCTGATGGCATAAGTAACTTTCGCTGATGTACTTGGGCGGTCAAGCAAAGTTAAGTACAGCTAAGTAAAGTAAAGTAAAGTGAAGTAGCCCGTATTACTGCGATATTGAGTCAGTTTGAGTCCCTCAAAACCGATTTTAGTGACACAATGGATACTTAGTCTTCGAGCGGTATTACACCTGATGGTAAGTTTTAACTAAGTTGCAGTCAAGGGAAGCACCAACTTACCACCTGTACCTACTGGTGTGTGCAGTAGGTCAATATATACCTTGAGCTGCGCTCCTCACATGAAATAATCTGCATTCTGAGCGACTGCAAACAACTCCGCAGATTGCCTAATTTGGAAATTTGAACATTCCAGCGTAATCGGGAAATCCTTGCATTACCACAGTGTCCTGGGTCGTTCTGATGGCATATTTGAATCTCTTCTATGCTCCAGAGGACTCACAGCGACATCTGTTGCTTTCTACCATTGAAAGGTACCGTGAACAAGGCGGCAAAGTGATTATTGTTCAAGAATATCGTTGAAAAGGGGTATTGAGCACCTGGGAGACCAGATATTGCGAATAAAGCACTAAATAACGAGTTAGAAATGGTCTTAGACATCTCAAATTGCATAACATTCTAACCGTACAAGTACAAGTTAGGTTCGCCAAGCGTGGGAAAAGTAAAGTCAAGTTAAGTAAAGTCAAGTAAAGTTAAGTAAAGTTACCCCAGCCAACGGAACCGCCCATCAAAGTACAAGTAACCTCACACAAGTTACTTTTTGCGGTCTCGAATCAGACGTATTTGGTGGAGTTTCGCGGCGGGAAGCCGGATGTGCGGGGGTTTTGGAGCTTGACGGTGTATGATGGAGAGGGGTTTTTGGTTCCGAATGCGGTGGATCGGTATTCCTTGGGGGATCGCGCGAATCTCACGTATCCCGATGGGACTCCTGTGTACAATGGGAAGGGAAAGGAAGCGGACGGGGACTCGAAGGCGTTTTATATGCTGCTGCAGAGTACGGACGTCGAGGTGGCGGCTGAGTGGGAATCCAAGTGCGTTTAATCTGCTTCGTCTCTGTATCTCGAAATCCTCAGCGCTGATTTATCATTTACTCTTGGTGCAGCTGGCTACCGACGCCCGCAAATGGGTTAATTTCATCACAAATTCATCTTGCGCTTCTATGGAGCGATGATTTCGCTGACGGATGGAATTTCATACGAATACCCCGAAATTATTAATATTACTGTGGATTAAGTAGTTGTGCGTTTAGGGGTTGAATCGACGGTCAGGGTTCGCGTTGGACTACGACCATTTTTGTGCTCCTCTGAAATCGATGATTTTCCTTCGCAAGTGTGCATAAGACAAAGCCACCTCAAGGTGGGCCGAAGTCATATGGATTCTCCCTTCACGCGACGCAAGAAATCTAAATGCGCAAGCTAACGGCAGACCTCACTATTCAGCGACTTTCTTCGCCGCCAAAATCATAATCCTCGCTTCCTCCTCTACAAGTGAGGCCTAGTGAGGCGTTGGCGTTATTAACGCATTGCAGAGTTCGTGGGTAACCGAGCACCGGCCATGCAGAATAACGGCTAAGCTGATCGTGCGCTTTCGGACCGAGTTCGAGTCTCGGGGACTCTGTATCCGGTCCACAAAGTCTTTTACTTTGCATAACGAACATTCTTCCGGTCTAGGTATTCTACTTTGCTTCCACGTTTTCGGATTGATTTCATCTCCCTTGCACAACACTGGGAACGCTCTCCATTCAACGAAAGTTCAACTACTCGTTTGTCATTTGAGGTAGCTTAATAGGTAGGTAATCTTAGAATGTCTTTGAGCCTGCCAGCGCGTGGCGCGCGTCCACAGCCATTGACTAGGTTGAACATAATACGATGGATATACTGTTCGATTCAGAGGCAGGCCTTGCGTACAAGCACAGATGTTTTGACGCGGCTCGACGTTTTTGACGCGTGAAACGCCCATTCGCTTCAATCATATCTCAGGATGTTCGTCGTTTTTTTTTTGGGAGAAAGCAAGGAAATTCATTTTTCTGCTCACTGCGCGACCGGGTGTGAATTTCAGAACTGATCCTCTTCTATCCATCTTAAGGCAGTAGTTGCGCAAATATCATTCGGTGGTGGGGTCTTCAGGTTTCCACCCTCTTCGCGCTGAAATATGATTAAAATCGATAGTGCTACTTCGTGTGAGCTCGCAGTAAGCCAACGTCAACTACGTCGTTATTTTAATTCGCTGGCTCGGAAGACAATGCAGGAGGATCGGTTTCATTGGGTCCAGCTCACCGAAGATTGCAGGTTGCATCACTGGTGCTGGCAGTGGTGTACCAGAATCATAGTTCATCAACAATCGCCTACGCACGGGGGTCAAAGTCAACCTTATCGATGATTAGAATTTGAAACATACCCGCCACCGAGCAGTAATCTCTTTTTCAGCTCGATACACTGTACAGACCTGACACAGAATTCGTTGAATCAAATAAGATGGGTAAGGAAGATGCTGATGACTGACCGAAGTTCGTCCCCGAAGCTGAGGGAAAGAGTCGAATTGATGTTTCAGCACAGATCCAAGGGAGTCATCGTCATCGTCAGCATCATCGTCATCGAATTCGAGTTCAAGTTCGACGGTTATATGGGATGGGAAGGACGCCAGGACGGAGTCGAGTTCCGCATAGTACTCGGGATTAGCGTGATGAACCTGAAATGCGAATAGCGAGACTACGATTGTGCGCATAACCGGGCACCGTGCTATGGCGGTCCAGATGCACTTTAATTAAATTCCGCAACTTATGTCATTTTTCGACTGATCCGCAATATAAATAACGCTTTTGCCGGAATTGCCGCAAGATATGTCAGTGATAATCAGTGTGTCTTTATCTTGCGGCAAATTCGGTGATTCCCGCAACACAAAGTTGAACATTGCCGCAACATAAAGTCGCGAAAGTTCAAGTGCCGCAACATATAAACGCTGAAATTTGAACTTTGTCCAAGACTCCCGCATTTCCATTCAGGTATGATTCTGACCCTCCTGCAATAGGCCGTTTGATTTGTTTGATTCTCAACCTGCCTCTGATAGCTCACCGTGTTTATTCAAGCCGGAATGGGCATTGAAGCTTCAAATCCGACCCCCGAAGCTAGCTGACATACGTTCTAGCCAATTTATCCCCCTCTTTCAACTTGAATCAAGGCATTCAACATTTCCACGACCTTCCATTCCACCTGGACCACGGGTATGTGAGCTGCACATCTAGAATCAACTTTGTATGCCCGTTACTACGCAGCCGGTAAGACCCCGGGCTTAATTCCGAGCTCGTATTTGTCATGTGCTGGTTGAATCCAGTTCTTAACCTACCTCCAACACTGGGACCCCACAATCCTACTCCGGTCTTGTACTAAGCTTACCAGGTAAGACAGAATTCTTAATCTCTCTTCAAATACACCACCCTTGGCTGGGGCAAACGGTTGGAGTGATTTAGACCATATGAAAGAGAATTATACTGTGGGTTAATATGCTCGAGGACATAGCAGCCATGAACGAATCGGCGAAGATTGAATTGGCTAACAATAATGCGAGGCATAGACGATTCCCATGGTTCAACTCGTTCGCGCCGACCCCACCGGTAAAGCCAGATGGATGAGACTTGGCGAGGGAAGAGTGAATGTATTCAGATAATATTGATGAGATTGAACAAAGCGGTTGCTATCAGTCCTGATCACCAGCAAGTGAGCCAAGCTGTGCAAGGTTAGCAAGTTCCAAGGCTGGCATATCTGGAGAGAGATTGAGGATTCTTGAAGGTCTCAAGGGATTGAACTTACCTAGTAGGACTCAGGATACGAGTGGGACTATAGGTCCTAGCACTTGAATAGGTTAAGTAAGGGATTTTCGAAACCAGATTGTACAAATCCGAGTTCGTAATTCGGGTGATACTTGAGCAGATGGCGACCTTTCGAATAGTAAGCCTCTCAGCGGACAATGTGGGGGGCTTCCGGGGTGTGTAATGGCAGAAATCACTCATACAGAGCTCATGTTCAATTACCTTGCATACAGGTTTGAATCAAGGGCTTTGGAAAGTCTATTGGATGAATTGATTCAAGCCCAAGGTGAGTTGTGAGCCGCTTTAGGGCAAGAGAGAGAGAGAGAATTAGTTGCCCTGAGTCCCAGTCTGAACCTAGGTTTGCGGTGTGGGAGTCGCACCTTCAATGCCTGACAGTGCTGACTTGAATTCGGAATCCGACTGATTCAGAGCAAACCCAGTGCATAGGCCTCCTTTCCAACCTGAATTGGAACAAACCAGTTGAAGGAAATGGACTCAGAGTCAAAGGTCAGAGATTTAGGCAGGTGAGATGGGCCTGTTGCTGCGACGCTTAGGTAGAGAGGATTGAACCAAGCTATAGGTGAATTCAACACAAAACACAACAAAGGAGTGGAGCAACCGACCGTAAAAGCACGAGGTTATCTTGCAAGGCAGCCCTCCTATAAGTCTCTGAGCGGTGCCGGCCATAGTCGGGACATAGTCTGTACGATCTGTGGTCTGTCTAAAGCCTACACTTTTTGATCTTGAAAACTTGCGGGAAGTTGAAATCAGAACGGAAAAAAGTTGCGGGAATATTTTTTGAAATTTGTCTCTTGCGGGATTTCCGACTCCACAAGTTTATGTTGCGGGATTTTGACCGAAATGCCGCAAGATAAACGAGGTGATTATCTCCCGTGAATGTTGCGGCATTTCGGTCAAAACGGCTGTTTACGTTGCGGATCGGCCGAAATTTGATATATGTTGCGGCATTTAATTAATGTGCATTTGGACCGCCATACCGTGCAGCCATTTGAAGGATGGATACAGCGGTCGAGGGTCTTCCCCCCTCAGGATCGATGCGTACACGAAGAAATCGAAGGTTGGCAAATCGGCCAAGATCACCGAACGTAGTCGACTCGTCCTGTCCACATTATGTATCATCTCGTTCGCCCATGGTGTACAAATCTACTCACCATGATACTAACATCAAGAATTTGAATCGTATCCAGAGCTATTTTGTTCCAAGGAAATGTTACATCGCTCGAAGCGTCGATGCAGATAGCTTTCAACTCGGAGAGATTGAAATAGGATAACACGGGATCTAATGCCGCCGGCTCGCGGATGGAATCCACCCACAAACGGAGAGATGTCAGAGTCGGAACGCTTGTGTCTGCGGGCGGATGAATACTTTTCGTTGACAAGTTAAAGTGCATATCCAGGTGCTGGATCGCCGGGGAGAAGTGCTTCAAGAGATGTTGGCAATCGGAAATGAAGCAATCGACTGAAAGCACTGAAACCTCAAGACGGCGGAGCGAGGCGGCGCTGAAAAGCGACGGAATGGGGCTCGCCTGTTCCTTGGGCACACGCCCGTGCATCCCCAGGGTCAGACACTCCAGATGCGTAAACGAGACCTTGCAGAACGCTGCGATCGTGGCAGAGTCGAACATGAAGGTGGACCCAAGGTCGAGTTCCCGAACAAGGCCGACAAGATGACGAGAGGAGACCAAAGAGCTATGAAACCGCCTAATAATCTCCTGGTTGTAAGGAAACCGGATATTCGTGATATGGGGTGCACGAAAAAGGCGCGATTGTGCCGCGTATACCCACGAGTGAGCCACCAAGGAACATGCCAGGAGATCTGCCGAAGGAATGGGTACGAAGCTGATGCAGTGATCTAGCACCTCTGGCACATTCAGAGGAGTCTGTCGATCCATTGGTTGTGGTTGGTGGGAAGGTTCGTCTTGCTCACGTGCTCTCCTTGATCGGTTCTAGACGGTCACGCGCGTCGGAACTTCCCGGCGGTGATTACTGATGTTGCCGTAGCGCATCAATGAGTCATTGATCTCCGCCTTCACCTTGCACACTCCCTCCATGAGCACCACGCGTCGGAAGAGGGCGCGAGTCGACACCAGCCGTTCTAGTGCAGATCCTGAAACGGTTCCTGAACCTGTGCCCGCAGCGCCCCAAGCCACGAGGGACGAGGTGTACTACTTCGAAGACGGCGATCTGGTTCTCCGCGCAGGAACGACCCTCTTCCGGGTGAATCGCATTTGAAATATTCTTTACCTTCAATAATAAACAAAAACTCACTGGCTACTTTCTAGGTTCACAAATTTCTCATGTCCCGCGACTCATCGATGTTCAAGGATATCTTTGTGATTCCTGCAGGATCCGAGTCCGCCGCTAGCGCTGCCGATGGATCGAAGGACGACACGCCACTTGCAGTCTCTGACTCGGTGGAGTCATTCAGAGCCTTGCTTTGGGTGCTATACGCTCTGTAAGCTATTCTTTCTTGGCGAAAAAAGAACAAAAAATAGATACCGAGCCATCAACAGACCACCCGAGCTGCAAGCTTATCTTTCGAGTGACAAAAACGCAGTTGACCTTGACCGCCTCCTTCTGGTTGCCGAGATCACCAACAAGTATCACTTCACCTCGATCGAAGAGTGGAGTCTCCAAGTCATCCGCGCCGTCGTTCCCAAACTCAAATTCACGTTATCAACGTCGACGCTCCTCGTTCGTGCGCTGACCTTGGCCGAGCGGTTCTCAGATAGCGCGCTCATCGATATAGTTCTCACCGCATGGGAGACTCTCATACGGACAGTCAGTCACCCAGCGCAGCTGATTAGACGCCAACACCCATCCTTGGCTCACTGCCTAATTTGCGTACTACGCCCAACTCTCAGCTATGAAACTGAAACGAGACCTGTTTAGTATTACCAGAGATGTGAGGCTCGAAGGCTGCGATGGTCTTTCTCCGACGCACATCACGAAGCTGCTCTTCGGGCGCTGGTCCCTCGAAGCCGAAGTCACGCGGCTTGCCTCAAGCCCTCCAATACTCCCGAGGACGGGTTGCGCACATCCAGCAAGTCACGACGATGACTGTGTCGCACAGTGGCGCAAGGTGTGGGGCGACGTTGTGAACTCCAAAGCTGTCGCTGCGCTTGAGAGCACAGATCTTTTGGGGAGGTTAAAGGCTGTTCAGGCGCATCTCGCAGCGCTCAATACGAGAAAACCGAGTCATATTGGAGCATGTTATCGCGCGAATGGGGAGGTAGCGGTCTCGACTTTGATTGCGAGGAAGAAAAGGATGTTGCATGAATACTTTCAGCTGCCGGGGAACTTCGACGCTAGTGGTTTTGGTTCTGCTTCCGAGTAATTGAATGTATTCGCTGGGAACGAGTCCTCAAAATCTTGATTAATGTCGAAATTGATTTGTCTGGTTTTTTTTTAAATTAACCCTAGGCGGCCGGCTCAGCCGAGGATGAACGAAGCACCGAACAAAAAGGTGTCTCTTATGGTTTTTTCGCGTCCTTCCTTGAATCTATTCTTCCCACTACATAGCTCCGATGGTCACAGCAATGAAACATTGTGTACGGTGTTCAATGCACATTCAACAGTCCCAAAGCCTGTTCCGGTAGCACTTTTACTGAGACACTAAAGGGGATCAAAGCGAGCCTGTTTCAAACACGGTCCGATGTTCATAAAAAATCGACATCGGACAGGGAGCTCCCCGGTCGACTCGGGGGTAGGTTATACGGTTGACGCTGTTTATCATTTTTTCATCTTACCCTGGGTCGCATTTGAAGCATCTTGACTGAGGCAAGGCTCTAAATTTGGAACGTCAATCGGATTTTATCCCATCGGCTTGTCAGCTCCCCACAATACCTTGCAATCCGTACTATATTTGGACTTGCTTAGTACTTACTCGTTCGCTCTTCCATCCTCCACTAAGCTTTGATCACTGTTCCACTCAGAATTCCTCCCTTGCTGTGCCCACATGCCGGACTGCAGTATTCAAGGATTCCAAAGATCTTGCTGCAACCTGCGCAATGCCACGAATGAATTCATGTGTGGTCTCAACTTGCCGTGGCCGTGGTCATGAATGGTCCTAGAAGTACTTGGATCATGATGTCGATGGACGCGAAGCAGCGGCAATAGACCAACAATAGACGGTCTAGACCATGCTGAGTGGTTCCGGATGGCTTCCTTCAGTACCGGCCTTGTTCCATTTCTTAACTGTTGACCGCTCTTACCCGGTTGCACGTCAAAATCCCTTTGCCCCTTATCCGGGACCTCCTGTTCTACCCAATTGGTTTTTTCGCCATAACTGGAACTAAGAATCTTCCCAGTGTCCGAGTTCATTGGTACGTGTAATTATCATCTCCTTCGCCCAACCTTCGCCCAATGTAGGTATTCTGGTCCGACATCCGCTTTTCTCCTCTCTTTTCATTTTCTGCGTTTCACTCAGGGTTTCACTGGTACGGGCCGACCATCTTCTTCCTGGATCAGTTCGCCACCGGACGTGGGTCTGTGGTGGCAGGCTTCAGTACCGTGTAGTATGCCATCACTGATCAGTGGATTTGTATCGGATATGGGCGAGCTTCCCTCGTTCAAAGTCTACAAGAGAAAGTCAAGGTGGTCAGGGTTTCCCTCGATTCTGACGATGATTCTGAGATCAATGCCGATTATCGCACCGATACTATAAGCGAAGAATCGGTCAACGCTGGCCGTCTTAGACTTGACTTCCCATAATAGATTGGATATTTTCCGGCACCCGATACCCCTGGTTGAAGCTATTTCTCGGTTTCCGACGAACATGGATGAGGAATTGGGGGAGTATTACTTGAAGACAGATGGCTATTTTTATGAACGGTCGACCCACTTAAAAGTAGAGACTGAAGCAACAGGATCGCCCCATTCCTATCCCACCTTCAGAGCCCACCACAAGAATTGACATGAAGTTTATCTCCGCATCTATGGTATTCACTGCTCTCCTCATGGGAGCCATTGCGAATGTGAGCCCATTGATATCCCAACCTTTGCGGACCATCTGACCAAGACCTAGCCAATCGTGTCGCCAATGGCGTCGCCCGAGAAAGCAGGTGATAGTCCTGTGGATAGAGCAGTGAGTGCAGACAATTACAAATTCTCTTCAAAAGCTTCCAAGGGTTCTTATAATTGTAACTCAGCTTCCCCCGGACTGTATCGAGTACATGACCTGCTCAGCCGGCGCATCCCTCAAATCTTGCGTCAACGAGGGGTACTACTGCGATGGCGGTCAACAGTTTAATGGGCTGCACGAGGACGTTGCATGTGAATTATTCTGCGGGTGCAACACCTACTGCTTCGTCTAAGAGGAAGGCTACGGGGAAGGACACCGTCGGGGGGTATATGTGATTGCGGTAGTGTAGGTAACCCATGGAAATGAATTTGTGGGAGGCGTTTGATACCAGTGAATCGAGGTGCTTGAAACCGGCAGAATATAATGAATCTTCAAAGAGCCTGCTCAAGTGCACCTCCGCTACCCACATGCACTGCACTGAACATTTTCTTTAATTGTTGTAAGCATCTGGCTCTGAGAGACAATGTCTCACCGTTTCGGATGATAATTCGATCAAAATTCGACTGTTTTTCCGATTCTCTCTTGCAGTATTCAATTTCCTGCTATTTGACAGTTGGTACCGCTAACAGCCGCCAACGCACCTCGAATCATCTCATGCTATTCCGAGCTTCAATCAGTTTGAGACGGACCTGCGAGGTAAATAGCTGGCCAACTTGGCCGGCATCAGGCTTTCAGAGGCTAGCATAAAAAGTAAATGGGATTTTTGAATTCAAACCCAAGCGCAAAAGTTTACCTCAGAGTTGTCAGATGTCAAGACATGTCAAGGCCCGTCCTGCACTCTTCGACAACTACCCAAACTCTCCTCTGGGTTTCAGAAGTTATCTGTCCAACCATGAGCATAGGGACTAACCCATTCGTGGACGGAGTGGACTCGGACATGCTGGTCTGGCGAAAAAGGCGTGGTTGTGCCGCCGCTGCCGCGTAAGTATACCGTGACTTACCCACGACCGAGCCACCAAGGAACATACCAGAAGTTCCGGCGAAGGAATGGGTATGAAGCCGAAACAGGGATCTAGCACCTCTGGCACATTCAGAGGACTCTGTCGATCCATTGGTTGGGGTTGGTGGAAAGGTTCGTTTTGCTCACGTGCTCTCCTTGATCCGATGATCTCAGATCTGGCGGTCAAAACACGGTCACGAGGCTTGTTCAATTCAATTTACACCTCACTAATTCGACCTACCTCCACACTCGCTTCCTCGCTCAACCAATTTAAGTATTCGAGGTATTCAACTCTAAACTTTACAGCTGATTGCGGAACTTAGGGCGCGGCCAATTTTTTTCCTAAAATGGACACTTTGTTATGATTTAGACCATTTCCCTCATTATGAGCTCAGTTCCTTGAATATAACCGAGATTTCTATATGGGCGTGTTTGTCCTGTTGATGCGCAGGCACTCAGCGAATTATCTCGCGAGTCGGCGAGGTAGATACTTGGAAATCTCGGAAATGCCTGATTTTGCGAATTTGGCCTATCATGGGTTCAAAGAGACTTCAGAGAAGCTTGTATGTTGTAGAGACGATATATTGATCATGCTAGAAAGACGCCGATATAATTTGATTCTTGATCTACCTTGGCATTCGCTCATAATCCGCTTGACAATCTGAGCACTGCAATCAAATATGGATCCGGCCCAGATTGCACACGAAAGCCATGCTGGGGTTACTATCTTACTACAGCCACGTTGTTGGTACATTTATTGGACCGTCCGGGTGCGATACTGGCTTCGCTGAGATCCGTTCGAACTCATAATAGGCGAAATTCGCAGAATCAGACATTTCGTGAATTGTCAAGTATTTACTTCCCTAAATCGCGAGATAAATAGCTGGACGCCTGCGGACTGACAAGGCGGACACGCTCATATAGAAATCTCGGTCATGTCTAAGAAATTGAGCTCATAATGAGGGAAATGGTCGAAATCACAGCAAAGTGTCCATTTTAGGAAAAAAAATCGGCCGCGCCCTAAGTTCCGCAATCAGCTGTAAGTAATTCCCAAATTTCCGATTGATGCTCACTCCTTGAACTAAACACTGGCAGCACCCGCAGACGCCCGCTATTCATAAAAATTCGAAATTCCCCTGCTCGTTCGTGCAGCCTGGCAGCTAGTTTCAGATGTTTATACGCCTGCCAGCGCATGGCGCGTATCCACACCCAATGCATCAAGTTGAACATCGTAAGATGGATATACCGTTCGATTCGGAGGCAGGCCTTGACCTGAAAGTTCGCTGCTTTTTTTAATTGAAAGCATGGAGGGTCATTTCCCCGCTCGTCGATTGAGAATGATTGAATGATGGAAGCTATATATAGAGGAACTGTACTCGTCTTCATAACATAACGCCTCAGCTGATAAATATATTCTCCGTACAATATTAATATTAATCTCTTCCGCTTTTCCCAATGAGATTGCGATCCTTTTTCAGTGAACGCAAACCGAGTTTCAAATAAGCCTACGGCCCGGAGGCGCATTCACCTATGCATATCAACAATATTAATAACAATGGGGCTTCCCGTTCGATTTGGGGGTGGGATATTTCTTCTTGATCTTGAATTGATTTTTGATGAATGAACATTCAGTTGATGTTCAATTTCTTTTGTCTTTATTTTGCTGCTCCTTTGCTCTGAGGTCTGTGTTGCGTCGCTGGATAGTAATGCATGCTTGGTTGAACACCTATCCGCGCATCGCAACTACCTACAGCCTGATCGTCCAACCAAACCATTGACACGAGCCCCCAGAAAAACGCACGAAATCTAGCATACATATGATATACTGAATCGAAATCGAGAAGATGAGCTTCAGTAAGTAGTAACTTCACTTGGGAAAACCAAGGAAATGAGGCGGTGAAAACGCGCAAAGCAGTCGAAGGAAATCAAACCCAGGATACCGGCATACTTACGCTGGCCTTTCAATTTCTCGACAGTCTGCCAGCGTGGCGCGCATCCACACCCAATGTATCGTATCTTGAGCATGATTCGATGCATGCGCAGTGGGTCAGCCGTTCGATTCGGAGGCAGGCAGTGGCATTGAAGGTAACAAGGGGATTTTTTTCTTAGAAAAAAGTGCGGAGACGGTGGTTGGGTGTGTTTAATTGGAAGGTATAGGATTTGGAAGTGTGTTCGTTACGACCTTTGGATCTACTTTAGGCTGCCGCTATTCTTCGCAGGGCTCTGATTTGATGTTCAGGTGTCAGAAAGTAGGGTACAACATTCGATGTGCATTCAACATGTAGCCCGTTCCACTTTTCCTTGAACACTAGTACTTAGTAATTTATTTTGTTTGAGGATACTAAGGGTTTGTGAATTCGAATGTAGGTAATTGCTTCTCGATTGGAAGCAGATGCAGTCTAGAACTTGCTGCCCTCCCGTGCAATTCAAGAGATGAATTTGGTTATAATTATATGATTATAAATAATGGCAATGGCAAACTCTCAAAGGAGTTTGAACTCGCGATCGTCAGACTCTAAAGAATCATCCGGCGCTGTTCGATTTCTCAGATACATGTACAATAAATTAGCTTCGTAGCAGAACGGATCAACACAAACCGCAGAACAGAGCAGAATCTTTTCAAAACAATTGTTTCATCATAGACCTATAGCCTGCGCCCGAATCGAACGGGAAACCCCAACTCAACGCCGATTTTCAGGCAACGTCGATGTGTGATGTGAGTGCGTGGCGGTGGCTATTTGCGTTACAGGCTCGTTTACGGTAAATCTCGTTATCTTTCGGTGTCTAAGGATCTCAATTTTTATTAGTGAAAGCGGGATAGACTCATTGGTATTAATATACTTCTGAGAAGGGTCCAATGAAAATGTTTGATTGAATGAATCCAGCCGAGTCCGAGCCACCTCGTCAAGTTGTGCAAAACAAGTTCAATTTGTTTTTGATCCAGACATAATTAAAACAAGAAAGTACTCAGAAAGATCGAGAGTCGAGCTGATAGAGAAGTACTACTCAGCAGTAATATACGGCATACGACTGGGTCAAGTCTGAACGCGCCGTTTGACGCGTCAAGTTTGTTGTGCTCTGCTTCTCGCTCACGTGCTTGCTTGCTTACGTTGTCGTTGATCATCCTTTCAATTTGTCCCACCACCTCCAACGGCATCATCAAGCAAGATGATATCTCGCCCATCGCCCACTTCGTCGTCCCACGCCTGCGCTCCGTCTCCTTGCTTCTCTCTGCGAACGACTCACTGGCATGTTGTCAAGTCTCGGCTCTATCTTGAGGCTCTGCGGCGTCGATACACGGTGAAAAATTGAAATGAGAAGGAGAAGGGTCGAAGCACCGACGGGCGAGGACGAGGCCGAGGGGGGGTATAGTGTCAGGCATGGACAGGCCGTGTGGCGAATATGTCGGGAATGCTTTGTTTATGCTAGCGACGCTGCAGATTGCAGGTCAGTTGTGTTTCCTAATTCGTTTTCGACATATACGGTCCCAATTTACGCTCCTCTTGGCGCTATTCATTTTGCTCGAGGACGCCGACGCCGACGTCTCCACCTCGCCGACATACACCCGCACCACCCGCCGCCGCCACTTCCTCTGCCTCCACCTCCACCTCCACCTCATGATCAGCGGCGCCGACATATACCCGCGCCACCCACCCACCGCGTACGGAAGCACGCGGTCGCTGCGCATCTCGGACGCGCGCGTGGGATGGGGCCGTGGGCGGGTGCGCGTCTTGAAGGAGGGGAGGGATTCGGCTGGCTTCGCGGGCGGAGGTGTACACACGCCGACCGGGGAAGAGGAGGAGGAGGCGGAGGAGAGGAGGGGGAGTCGTGCGCGGGTGATTTTGAGGAGAGGATACATTTCATCTACTTCGACTTCGACCCCTACTTCGACTTGGACAGACTTGACTTCCACTTCGACTTGGACTTGACTTCTACGTCGACTTGACTTCGACTTCCACTCCTCACCCCCTCCGCGGCCGTACCCTTCCCCGTCCTCTCCCGTCTCTGCCGGCAACGACGAGGATGCGATATGACTACGACGATACGCGCGCGCGTGGGTGGGGAGGCACGTACGTGTCGGTCTCGATCGCAGCCGCCCCCTTCGTCCTTCGTATTCTCGCACGGGGGTTGAGTGGCGACGATAATGAAAATTCTTCGAGTTGTCTTCGAGCCTCTCTGCTGGTCGTCTCGAGTATCTCGTTCAAGCTCATTGAATGTTCAGCCCGACTCTACCCCCGACAGCAAGTACGAGTGTCAGTGACTGCCATTCTAAATTCTGCCATCTGGTCTCACTTTTTTTCTCGTAACAAATCAATAACAAATCTCGTTCAAGACCTGTCGTCTAGGGTTAGGTAGGTAATTGCGCTAGCAGCACTCTATGTACCACCACCAGCTTCGGCACATCGTCTGTCCCTTCCAGCACTCCCGCCCTCCGTAACTTTGTTCACCCACTGCGCAATACCGATCCGTTTCCGCCCTGCTCCTTTTCTTTGTCTCGACGCTCGAGCGAAAGGTAGTAATCAAGCCAGCCGTCCTCGGGGGATAAATAACTATAATGTACACCGGTATCGGGTTCGTCACTCATCCTCGTATGGGAAGAGCTGCACCACGCCCAGCTGAATTGGTGTTCCAAAGGAGTCGATATTACCCACGTCCCGTCTGGTAGGGAACCGGAGTACAATGGTCGGGGACCAAGCGTGAGGCGGCTGTTTATCAGGTGTAGTGAGTCTCTCGAGTCAGTGTTTACTTTTTCATGCTCACCCTTCTGCAAGTTCGCCCCTCGAAAATGTTTTCTGCGGGAATAGCATTCAGAAATAAAAGTAACGCGCAAGAATCTGGTGAACACTGACCGCTTTGGCAAGTAAACTACCTTGAAAACTCTTGTGTTCGGTTTGAGAGGTCGCGGTCCCCGACATCATGGCTGGCGCCGTACAATTCCTTGAAGCAGAGGAGATGCGCGCCGAATGACCCTCAGTAAGGTCTTCGTCGTCAGAAGAGTCGCAGTCTTGGAGATCTGGCATGTCGCGATATATGTCATCGGAAAACGACTACGCCTCCCATATAAGAGCCGTGAATCCAATGTGGTGAAATGTGGAACTTACGCCTTCCTCAAAATTTACACTTGCCGGGGTCGGTGGGTGACTTTCACTGGAGATTACTTCATTGGTTTGAGGTGCGAACTCTGGTTCGACATTCAAAGGGGTCATTTCTGATGAAGCGTTTAGAAATGGGTGATATGAGAGGGGGCATTGAACAAACTGGTCCAATATCGAGACTTGGGGCGAGGAACGAGGCGTTTGTTGAGATAACGCCACAGTTGAGAGAGTTAATATCAATGTCAAACCCTTGGCAAGGTCAGTTTCATAAGTCTCATGATGTCCCACACGATTATACTTATTCACACGTCCGAACTTCCCGCTTAATTAGAATGGAGCCTCTCTGCAACGGGCCGCGGGGCGAAGTCGTGCAATTTCGGTTAACCGAATTGTCATGACCCATCGACACTCAGATTAAGGAATTCTTCCATTTTTGTGATGAACAATCGGATTGACGTTCTTGAAGAGTAGCATGACAATTTGATGACAATAGGAACGAACCCCATGGTATCAACACCTGAATCCAGACGTCCTTTTGTTTCGCTTCGCAGGTTGTCTTCTATCAAGGCTCTCTTCGATTAAGGCTCCATCGCGACATCGCATCATAACGGATAATCACCGATGTGGGCTTCTGTCTCTCCGAGGCATAAATTTATCTAACGCACGATCGATCACGATACCCCGCGAAGGTTTGAAATGGTGGGAGAGTGGACCCACAGTTACCCACATCAGGAAATCCTTTTGTTGTTGACTCCATTCCTTTGCGTCTTTCTTCTAGATCTTCGTTGAGCGATACAATGAATCTGCTTCTTCGAGTGACATGTCCACATGATTGGTGCATATATCCTGCTTCTCCTAGAAACCATGGCGCTTAACGTCCGTTCGATTGTGACAATAAGCCAGACTATTGTTCCAGTTCTGGCAGTAGGCGCTGGTAGCACAATGGCATCGATAAATCCATCACTCGTGCTTCGCTTCGTTGCCTAGTGTCCCATGTGGGCCACTCGTATCGATGTGGCGCGTTTTTCGTGTGAGTTTAAATTTTAGTCTAGACAACACTCATCCCTTGAAAATTCTTCCAGTCTATGTAGCCAGGGTGAGCGACTGAGATGAAAACGAATAGCGTTTAGATGAAAAACGGGCCACAATGTGTGGCCGCCGCCCTCGTCGAAACGACCCGAAAGCGTTCCCAAGTTTCGGACCCCCGTTCACCACCGACCTTGTAACCTCACGGAGATATTCTGATTGAACAACCTTATTGTTCTTACCGGAGCTTCTGGTGAGGAAGCCAATGAGCACGATCTATGCGAAGATTCAAGAAACTTGACCCCCCAGACACCGCACATCGGATGGACACATTGAGACACAAAGCAGTTCAACCAGAACGGCTACGGACCGCCAAAGAAACAACAATCGGATTATTACCATTGAGGAAAGCCGTTAGCAAGTACTGACATGTATCGATGTAGATTTGTGACAGATAGCGCAGATTTATTTTCGAATACATGAAACGCATACGAACTAAGGACATCAATGCCGACGACCACCCTAGAGTTTCCATCCTGACCTTAGTTCAAGCGATCCGTTTCCAATCCGGGAGTGGTAAGATTTCGGTCACGGGGAACGGTTTGGGAGGGGGAGGGGGAGGGGTGGGCGGCGAGGTGGACACGACGAAGTCAAACACTCTTCGATCCCACCTGTCCCATGACACCTCTTGAAAGCCAGAGCGATATATGTCTGTCATCTCTGCGAAAGACACCGTTTGCAGAGTGGGGACGCCTCGGAGGAACCACTGAGCAGTGGCCTCCCGAGGGTAACGGCGATCGAAATAGATCACGGGAAAGTCCATCACAATGCGCAGGTGGAGAAGATGAGAGAAAAGGTTTAGGGCGGTGAGGATCGCCGGCTAGAAGAATGAAGTTAGTCGTACAATTGCATAACCAGTGAAAGGAGGCACACATACATTCCGGTCCTCTGGATTGAAACGAGACGGAGAGCTCATACATGGGTATCGAGGAAGGCCAAACTCCAGAACTTCAATTCCGGGCAAAGCTAGGCCAATATGCTGAATCAGGGCGGCGTGCACAAAGGATTCGAGATCTAAACACAACTCCTTGAGATCTTGAAGGTGCCGCAAGCGGGGAAGGACGCATGGTAACGTATTCTCGTTGAAAGGACGAGAAGCGTGGTGCGGGAATCCTTTGATGTAGTCGTACGGGTCAACCGGTGCTCGAAGATCAAGCGAGGGCAAGCGTGGTGGAAGCTGTGCGAAGATAGGATCGCTGGGGAGCAAATTTCCAAGGCTGATAACCGAAAGCAACGGACAAGAATCTGAAAGAGCTCTACCACTTTCATCTCCAAGGTGAAACGACGGGAAAATTCTTCTCCTGCGTGCGTCCTCGCCAGTTATGTCAAGAGTATAAAGAACCTCGAGGTGACGCAATACGGGCATATTGGGTACAATATCACAGACGGGGATATACGGTGTGGGTGGATGTTCGGTTATCGCCAGCTTTCGGAGGCGTGACCATGTGGTCGAGGGGAATGTGGTGGAGATCAGGTCCCCAGATATTCGAAGCTCGGTGAGGCGATCACCGACGGCGTTGAGAAGCGAGTCAACGACGAAGGCTTGCTCAGGACGCTCTACGTCCTCCTGAACCACGACGCCCCAGAATCCAGCGGTTGACATCACCAGGGTTTCGAGAGCAAGAAAGGGGAGTGGGGAGGAAGAAAATTCTCCGACGAAACGTGCCTGGTGGATCTCGAAACACAGTAATGACCGAGAAAGCGAGATGGCATGAAGAAGATCCGATGGGATGCAGGATTCGACACGAAGTGTGAGCTTCACTAGCGAGGGCATTATGGAAAGCGAATCAAGGGTTTCCGCTGAGATCTCGAGGTTCCTCAGATCTCGAGCAGTGCGGTCCCTGATATGAACAGTCCTTGGAGAGACGGCTTTTCAGTAATTGATTCATGTAGTATTTACAGATGCCACTTACTTGAAATATGGCCACAAAGACACGGGCCATACCGTTCCCCGTGAAGCTTCCCAGTTATAAACCTCACGAAAGATCCACGGCAAAGTTTGAGCGCGCAAAGCTCGACACGTTGAACTGAGTCCTAGCAAAGATTCGCCTTGGCATCTCTCGAAATCGAAGCGAGGCACGCGACGATTGGGGCGGATGTCGACGAACCATTTGTGGCATAGGATCTGCAGTATCAGTCCGAGCACGTCGTCGGGTAAGGTAGATATAGTCGGGGAGCATGAGGCGGCCAGCCCGCTGGAGCTGATACCCAAGTCCTGAGCGGTGGTAAGATTAAGAGGGGGGGTGGACTCGGTGGACATCAAGCAAGGGATGGAGTGACGGCGTCACACCGGGTCACATGGTGCCGGTTACCGCAGGGCAAACGCCAGCGCCGCTTGGCCGGTGCTGACTTCAGCGTTGAACCAACGTTGAACACAAAAGGTAAAAACATCCCTGTCTGTTGGTACAGCCTCCAGGCTCCCATACAGATAATGTGCTAAACTACTACCGAACTTTTTATTAGGGTTCTCACGAACGTGCATTTGGTACTTATTTTAATATTTATTCATTCAAACATCTTCATTTTCCCGGCGCCTGTTTGACAATTTACTTGAGTTTCCACGCTTCTGAAAGACAGCAATTAATTAATGTACAGCTCCAGAATGCAAAGGGTCGTAGTGAATGAAGCGATCGGCTGGCCCGGGAATTGCGGAGAGCTCGCAAACGAAAAAAAAAGTCAACTTGTCACAATCAATATAATACTTGCCCTGCGAACGCTTGTGTTGCATTCAGCGACAGCTCGTGCAGTTGTTTCATCGAGGGAGAATTCAGCACCGGTTACTGTGAATTGTGAGGATTGCTTGAACAATTGTTGAAACAAGAATGGAAACGGCCAGGGTTAGGGTTATCGTTTGTCACAGCGTTACCGTCACTGTGACCTTCTTCCTCCTGACCGCCATGAGCGCGCATGCTCTCGGCTCAAGGGAGCGCTTCCCTGAAGAGTTATGGCTCGAAATCGTCAACCAGCTCCCCCACAAATCTCGTTTGCGTATCTCCGTTGTCGACCATACCCTCCGCCGCATTTCACGCCCTTTTCTTTTCTCCCACTTCTGTCTCATTCCGTATGCCCCATCCGCAACCAGCATTGACGGAGATATAGAGCCTGTATGCCACGATCCCGACATGCAGCTTTCTCAGATTGAACACTTGGAATTCAAAACTTCACCAGAAATCGCGCCGTTGATTCACACTCTCGACATCAGGCCTTGGAATCTGTATGACTCGAGGCGAGAAAAACGTGTCGATTCCCCATTCCTCATTCTTGACATGCTATTCTCTCGTCTCTCTCTGTTCGTTCGGCTTCACACTGTACGAGCATACAACATCATCTTCACCCACATTGGACTTGTCAACCTGTGCGGGTTGCCTGCGCTGACGCATCTGGAGGTCAATGGATGCACCGTGACAGACTACGTGGACGAACCTAGCTTGGACTTGCACCGTATCTCCAATGCCACACTCGGACACTCCGGACGCTCCTCGCGATCGGGTCTCGATCCGTGGATCCGCCTCATCGATGTAAATCATGTCGTCGAATTGGTCCTGGAGATTCCTTCACAGCTTTGGGGTTCGATGCCAGCCTTGATTCCAGAATTTCCCCATGTAACACGCCTCCACCTCCACAAGCCGTGGTGCCAAGTATCTCTTCCGATTTCCGTCATCGTCCCGATCCTTCTCAAATTCCCCTCCGTCACCGATCTGTCGCTTGCCAGGTGTCATACAGAATACCAGACGCCATATCCTCCCCTCCTACCCAACATTCAACACTTCTTTGGCTCATTTGCTTTTCTGTCGCTGATTATTTGTCAGCCGACTCTGACCAGTATCGGTATATCGAACTTGCGTGGCGGCCGGGAGCTAGATTTCGTTCGAAACTCCCAATCCAATGTCCGCTCTGTATCGTTGTTTTCGCCACTTGACGATCTCGAGGAGTTTTCTTTGTGGCTAGGCATGTTCCCTTGCCTCGAGCGTTTCCACATACGATCATATGACGATGTCGGTTGCCAATTGTTCACAGAGGTAAGTCTCTTGCTTCCCTAACACTTAGGTTAACCAGATAGAGCAGATTGCTCCGTTCCTGTATGATCTAATTCATTCGCCTTCACTTTCAATCTCTCTGGATTCGTTGCGCATATTTTGGGGAAAGGGAAACTGCGAGGACGTGTCATCCAGTGAAGAAGAAGACGATACTAGCGAAGAAGACGAGGACGAAGACGAGCAGCCTGGAGACCATATAAACGGGGATGAAACGAAGATCAGTTTGCGGGAAAAATCTCGTCTCACAAAAGCCGAAGCTGTTGCGGGTTTGCGGTCGCTCATGGCGAAATTTAGGGCTTTGTCTTGTCTCGAGATCCAAGGTCACGCTTTCCTATTTCATGCCTTCCGCCGGTCAGATGGGACGATCAAGGAGGAAATTATTGTTACTGCTCGTCAGTTTATTCCTGCTGCTGTTGATCTTCTGATTTCAAATTCACTCGCTGAAATACGACAGGGGATTTCAATCGCTTTTCCAATGGAAACGATTCGGATGATGAAGAATAAAATAAATGTATCAATGTTTGATCAGTGACTCGCTTTCTTGTTCGAATTGTTGATCGTCGTAGGCAATGTATTGTTTGGTTCATCAATCTGAGCGATGCATTCTCTTGATAATGTACTGTATCATTGCCTCTGCCAACATTTGGCTTTGCGACAAAGCGCTGTCCACGGAACAAGGTCCACGGTAAATTTTCTTTGCCTTGGAATTTGAATTGTGCTCTACGACTCAAAAATGAACACTCTCAAGAGGCGTCAGCGAGGCCGCCTCATACTCTCTAAGCAAGCATGGCCGAAGCGTCTCTTCAAAGCTTGCCGTAGCTTGCCGCAGCTCAAACGGCTCGCATCAATGATCCATCACAGATCAAATCACGGCCTGTCCCGAACCTCCACGTCTCCGAGTCCTCACAATCTCCTCGTCCCAGCCTCGAGCTCGTCCTCGTTGAGTCCTCATGCGCAGACGCGGTGTCATCATAAAACTAGGAGGAGAATGACTGCTTTCCCTTCACAATACCTGTATACCTGGACCCCTGATACGACATCGTATCATTCTATTAGGACCCTGGCAGTGCACTCACTACCCAGAGTAAAAAGGTGAAACATCATCTGATACTAGAGCTAACCTTGGGAACGACGCAGGACGGATATTACGAAGACACACCTTTCTGACTCCGACATTCATTCCACTCCCCAAGTCAAAACTGGAAGAGCTCATCGTTGGGCAAAGGAATATGGTGAGCCTTCGAGATACTTACTACAATAGTGACAAGACAAAACAGCATATTCCAGGCGATATCGTATATCTAGAAGCATTCCGCATGCCTGTCATGCTCCTGAATTCTGTCGAAGCAGCAAAAGAGCTGTTAGAACAGCGGTCAGCAATTTATTCCCACCGTCCGCACCTGGTAAGTAATCCTTTCCGAATCCCTTCCTATCTTGGGTGCTCAATCATTGAATACATTGTTTAGGAAATGGCCCGTCTGTGGGTCCTTTTCCTTAAATAGTATCAAGCAAATCAGTTTAGCTGAATTATTGGAAAGATCAGGATTTGATGAAGCCTTTGTGCTACAGCAGTACAACAACGATAAGTGGCGGCAAGAACGCAAAATAATCTCACAAGATTTATCCTCGCGCTCGGTCTCGAAATACAATGCATTCCTCGAGCAAGAAGCTCGAGTCCTCGTGAGGGCGGTCACCAACAATCCGAGTGAACTCAACCAATTGGTAACCGAGTGCGTTTGAATGGAATTCCCTCACTCAAACCCCGTCCTGAACAATATAAATTGCTGCAGGAGAATTGGCACAATCCTCATCCGTGTTTTCTACGGATACTACGTCAACGACTCCGACGACCCGTTCCTCACGTTGATCAGGGCTTCAATGAATATTTTCAGCCAAGCCGCGGCATCTGGCGTATGGGCCGTTGATTCCCTGCCAATCTGTGAGCGCATGCTTTCAGTTCAATATTTGACTGAAATATAAATATCATGATCTGAATTTCCAGTCAAATACCTCCCGACGTGGCTTCCAGGAACCGGTTCCCTCATCACCGCGCAACGCTGGAGAAATCTCGTCTGCAAAGCAGTGTGGGCGCCTTATTCGTGGTCGAAGAAGGCGTTTGTAAGTACTCAGTCTTTCGATTCAGTGGGTTAACTTACCTGAATGGATGAGCGTCAGAAAACCGCTAGCAGCCTCACTCCGAATACCTGTTCCACGACGCTCGAAAATCTCGGCGAAGCCATCTCAAGTGAACAAGAACATCAGCTAGCATGGGCAGCCGGAACTATGACTGCCGGGGGACTTGAGACGGTAACTATCTCTCCTTTGCTCGGAAACTGACGAATGAATCAACTTTCTTTTATTGAGATCTTAGGGAATTATCGGCACGCTCAACTTCTTTCTTGCCATGCTCCTGCACCCCGAAGTCCAGAACAAAGCCCAAGAAGAAATTACCGCAGCAATCGGACGCGATCGCTTACCCACCATCGCCGATAAACCCAAGCTTCCTTACGTGCGCAGTATCATCACCGAGGTCCTGAGATTGAACCCTCCTATTCCGTTAGGTGAGCCGTATCTTCCTATTCCCTCTCCCCGCAGCTGGGTTGACCTGACACGAAATTTCAGGTGTAGCTCACGCACTCAGCCAACACGACATCTACAAAGATATGCACATACCGAAGGGAACGATCGTCGTAGCCAACATCTGGTGCGTGGTATTGCTTTCGGTTTCAAAATCTCACCGTCTCAATGCCTTCCAGGCACATGCTCCACGATCCCTCAACGTTCCCCAACCCAACATCATTCAACCCCGATCGCTACGACAACCTGCCCTCGAAAATGGAGGAAGTCACGAACATCGTATTCGGGTTCGGAAGGCGTACGTGTCCCGGGAAAACCCTGGCAGAGAATATACTTTTCATCATCGCTGCTACTGTGCTGGCGACGTGTCATATTCGCCCGAAGGTCAACGAGGATGGAACGGATGTGGTGACGGCGGTAAGGTATTCGTCTGGAATGTTTCGGTGAGTAATTTTCTATTACCCCGAATCTTGTATGTGGTGAATATACATCGATTCTAGGTCTCCCTCGCGGATTGCATGCAATATCGTACGCCGTCGAGAAGGCTTGGATGATCTGTTGTCGCAATTTGTTGATGAGATGGAGGTACCTCGTAGATCGATATAATTCACTTCATAATCAAACGACGCTTTCGAAACCTCGTTTTAGATCTTGTCTGAATACGGGATCTCGAGAGAACAGAGAATTTATGCTCAAACTTGAATCCCCGTAGCAATTCCAGTCGAATGGTAAGACTTGCCATGTTCAAACTAAGCGAGAGTTCGAGAATGTTTGATATTGGTAGAGGGAGGCAAATGGATTTGATCAGTAGGAAGCAAAACTAGTGGGGTCTATCCGCATTCATGGATCGCCTGCGCCGAGGTTCCCCGGCAATTGGAAGTGTTCATGCAACGCCCGTTTCTTCCTCGCAATCAACGTCGAGATCGCCACCTCCCGATTCTTGCGATAACATGCTCCATTGTGAATCGACTTCCTTGTATTGAGCGCTGCGAGATGCGCCTGAATCGCCTTCAACCTCCCCAGAAGATCTGTGCTCTCGAGCGCAGCAACAGCTTTGGAGTTGACAGCGTCGCCCCACGCCTTGCGCCACTGCGCGACACAGTCATCTTCGTGACTTGCTGGATGTGTGCAACCGGTCCTGGGTAGGATCGGAGGGCTTGAGGCAAGCCGAGTAACTTCGACTTCGAGGGACCAGCGCCCGAAGAGCAGCTTCGTGATGTGCGTCGGAGAAAGTCCATCGCAGCCTTCGAGAGTTAGATCTCTGGTAAGCGGGTATCGTTTCAGTTTCATGGCGGAAACCTGTGCGTAGTACGCAAAGGCAGTGAGCCAAGGATGGGTATTGGGTTTAGTGATGAGCTCCGCTGGTTTGCTGACTGTCCGTACAAGAGTTTCCCATGCAGTGAGAACTGTATCGATGAGTGCGCTATCTGAGAACCTCTCGGCTAAGGTCAGCGCACGAACGATGAGCGTAGATGTTGATAAAGTGAATTTGAGTTTGGGAACAACGGCACGGATAACTTGAAGACTCCACTCTTCGATCGAGGTGAAGTGATACTTGTTGGTGATCTCGGCGACCAGAAGAAGACGGTCGAGGTCGACTGTGTTTTTGTCGCTGGAGAGGTAAGCTTGAAGTTCAGGTGGTCTGTTGATGTGTAGATATCGGATTTTTTTTTTCCGGTTTGATAATAAACTTACAAAGCGTACAACACCCAAAGCAAAGCCGTCATAGAGCTCGCCGAGTCCGACACTACCAGGAGTGTCTCGTCGTTTGATCCATCTGCAGCGCTAGCAGCCGACCCTCCAGGAATCACAAACATATCCTTAAACATCGATGAGTCGCGGGACAGCACAAACTTATGAACCTAAAAGATAGCCAATGTATTTTTGATTAATCCAGGCATGGCAGATTTATATGTGATTCACCCGGAAAAGCGTCGACTCTGCACGGAGAACCAAATCGCCATCTTCGAAGTAGTATTTCTCGGCTCTAGTGATCTGGGGAGCTACGGCCACAGATTCAGAAGCCGGTTCAGGCTCTGCGTCAGCAGCCGCGGTTGTGTCGACTCGCGCCCTCTTCCGGCGCACGGTGCTCATGAAGGGACTGGAAGAGCAAAGGAAAGTGGCGATCGCTGATGGTTGATGTGTGATCACGTGTATGATTTCCAACGTGAGTCACGGCCGGGAAGTTCCGACGCTTCCGACGCTCCTTGTCTTCCCCCATCATCACCTCGAATATTTCACTGTTGCTGTCCTCAGACGCCACGTTCTCTGTCCCAGTCTGCGACGAACTGTACTGTGCTCACTGCAGAATCAATTTGCCTTGCTGTTGGCCTCGTTGACACTCAAGTCCCGACTCACAGTATCGGAAGTGATTCAGAAACGCTAGGCAATCTACCCACGAGCCCCGCGCACTGTCTCGGGATTTTATTGACCCTTCAAATTGGGATTCTTCGACTGTCGTGTAATATATCACCCCATTGATACAGCACTGTCACAGTCTCCAGGCTACTCCAGCATATTTCTGCAACCTTCCCGAGGATGAATACATAACAATATACTTACAACGCACACATGTACAACAACAGTCCTACAACGCCTCTGGTCCTCGATCTGCGTTATAATCCGACTCCTTACCAATCCGCGACATGGCGAAGATGTCATTGGTGTCGACGCGCGAAGTCATCGTCCGCGGCTGAGTGAATCCCACCGACACCGTGGGGTGGGCGCTCTGCTGAATATTCCTTGCAGCTCGGATCAGTATCAAGTTGAATGTGATTCCAACGCTGTGGATTTCCTAGAAAAAACATGTGAGCATGTCTAAGATTTCCAAAATGCATGCCTGCTCACGATTCCGGACGCAGGGTATGTGAGATTGCTCTCTAGCGCTTCCGTAACGAGAGTGAAGATGGATGCGCAGGTATAGATCGCGCCAGACTCGATGATATTCCGCATTGCCCGCCCAAGAGTGCTACGAGGTCGGTTCTCGCTAATGCCCAAGCTCTTATTTTGTCGTTCAACCATCCAGATACGTAGCACAATCAAAGCTGCAGAGAGGGTCAAAGGCGACTCGAACTTCATATAGTCACTCACAGGTCGTCATTATATTGATGCAAATCGTCATAACCCAAAAAGCTTTAGGACCGTAAGTCAAGGCTCGAAGAAGAAGAAAATTCCAGGACTAACCTTGCACCCATGGGCGGACAGAGGTCGAGATTATAAGGCCTTGCGCGGCTTGCCCCAACAGAATCAGGAACCGTATGGCGACCGCAACGTTCGCGAACCATATCAACAGCGGAAGCGCTACGATAAATATGTTTCGATTCCAGAGATACCAGCAGCGATAAATCTAAGCACACGAACGGTTTCATGAGAAGAACAAACAACCATCTGGTTATTTAACGTACCAGAATCGCATCTCCAAGAAGCGATTGAAAAGGAACGTTGAATGATTTGGTCAAAGTCTGCCACGAGCTGCTATGCGTGAACACATGCTCTGGACCACCCGGCCCTCGATACACCACAAACGCATGGAATATGGTGATGATGGCGACGGTTATGTTGAGCGTTCCATTGACGAAAAGAACGCAAGAAACCGCGACCATGACCCACTTGATCTGGGAGCGCCGTTTCCATTCACCGGTGTCTGCTGTGGTGAGCAAACGGTGCATCGCGATACCGAAGGTTACGAGGTAGATGCCGTAGGTGATGGAACCGAAGATGGGGCCGAGCAGCTCGCCTGCAGCGAGCGAGACGCCCATGGTGCCGATTGAGGTGGATGGAAGAGGGATGAGGGGAGGTATGTCGAAGATTTGCGCTGCTTCCTTTTCATGTCTGCCCCATCCGAGATGCGGACGCAGATAGCCTGGGATCGGTGGGACCAGGAACACTGATAAGTCGACGGGATCGTTGTTGAGTTCACAGGCCATATATATCTCATGTGCTGATTTCACTGCTCCACGCAAAGTATATGGATGGCCGCGGCTTTGCGACGCCGTTTGGGAGCTCGTGCCAATAAATGACTGACAAGAAGCTAGATTTTCTGTCTTCGCATATGCGCATCTGTCAAGGTCGAGGAAGACTCCAACTTCGTGATAATCACCGTGTTGTGCGAATCCGGGCTCAATTCGGAAAAGCCAAGTCCTCTCGTTTTATTTTGTTTCAATTCCTGTGTAACGACGATCGGCAAAAGAGGTACCTAGCTTCCTGCGCAGACATTCACTCAACCGGTGGCTGACAAACGCTGAATTTCTCTACAAGACACTCTCTAGTTCCTGTACGAAGCATAAGAATTCACCACTGCTTGTTGGCATGACGCACACCTATCAACTTCAAGATTGTTTGATTAAATGGTTCCGGATTCCGCGATCTTCCCCCGATGATCCACGGCAAGAGAAACTTCCCACAACACCCCATTCTCGCGTTGCTGCCACGTCGATGTCCAACGGTCGACTTGAACTCTGACACAGACCTCGTTGAGACGGTGGTGCTTCCGTATAAACCAAGCGTGAACTCAGCAGCCGCAGAGAGAATTAAGAGAAAACCCCGTACCCGCGTTTTCGATGTTCAAATAGGGCTACTAGCGAGTCTCTTGAACAACGAGCCTAAGACGGTAAGATCCGTAAGGTCTCAAGACGGACCGACCAATTGCCGACCAACTTGAGATCTATCATCTAGAACGCGGGCGGAGACCGGGGTATAGCTAACGACTCCGAGAGAAATGGGCAGGCGGGAGTTGTTGTAAGTGTGCTCGACAATTTAGAGCCATCTGCGAACCGACGATCTCATGGTGGGGAAGAGGAAGAGAGTTACGTCACAGTCACGGCGAGAGAGTGATCTGACCCTAACCTAACCCGAATTGCTTCCACATTCAAGTCGTTCAATCTTCAATCTTCAAGTTTCCGACTTTCGAACAAATTGCAAGACACCTTTATGCAATTTGCATAAAGTTGAGAGAACAGCTTCTAGATGGACTATGCTATAACACAATTATTGGTGCCTCCCGGGCCATCTGAACGTGCCTGCGAACAAACATGCCCTCAGTTGTCATGGGAGATTACATTTGGTTGGGAATTGAGATCGACCTGGATATCGTCATTCCCTTGCGTGTCCTCGAGATACTTTCGAGCAGAGGCAATGTCAATCTCGGTAATCTCATCCATCGCGGCCGCCGCCGGGGCACCCTGGAAATGCAGGTCGTAAGTATAGGATCTGAATAGTCGAGGAGCAACGATTCGTTTTACAGCACGCGAAACTGTCGTGCACTCGGAGTCCTTGACAACGTCCTGCCGAAAGTTTTAGCTGAGGAAAAACTCAGCATGAAGCTATCCGCACCTCAGGAACGGGCTGCGCGTATCCGACACTCCACAGGAATGCGGCGGACATGGAAATGAGAGAAAGCAGATTGGTTCGCATTGTGATACAAGCAGAATAGAGAAGATTCAAGGGATATTGATATCGTCGTGTCGTTCGAGTGTCCTTCAGTTTAAATACCTTCTCAGAAAGTAAAGTATTTTAGTTAGTTACCTGGAATCGTTCGGTGGAAGCTGACTCGAGTAAAGCTGATATTTGGTATGATGAAGCACTCGGGGTCGCGCCACAAATTGATCATACTTAGCTGATTCACGTCTGCCTTGTAACATTTTGGGACCAACGAATGCTAAGTTGAGCGCCATGAAATGATCATCCATACATAAATAAAAAAATATACCTACAGTAGACAATGATATCGCCACTGAACAGTCCAGGACATCCAAAGGGAGCTACATGTCTATGAACAGCTGGTTTGCTGCGTATCTCGCGACAGAGCTGGATTGGTGCTCACCAAAGAATTGTGTGTATGACGAGTCCGCAGTCTATTTTGACGCACCAATAAAGGTTACGACTCGCAGCGAGCCAAGTTTCAGCTTTTACTCGGTTTAGTTTCATAACAAACCGAGGTAGACCGATATAATTTGTGGCGCTCAATTTGTGGCGCTCTCTGTTCGTCGGTCATACGGCATACCCCGGGTCCCCATTCCTCCTTCAATTTGCGCATTTTGGCCTGGTTACCAGTGCTTTCCTTTCGTCGGAGGTTTTCCGCTGTAAGTACCTGATTCTAACGGACGGCGACGCGACGCATGGCGTTGACCATGTGACCGTGCTCAATCACCGCATCAGCGCGGATCAATCCAGGGTCACGTCACAGTCACGGACTCACCGTGAGAGGGGGGCCAACCCTAACCCGAATTGTTTCCGCCTTGTTCAATCTGTCCGACCAACTTTCGAACAATTCACCACACACATTTGCACGAAATTAATATTGAGAAGACGACTGCTAAAGCCACTACGCTATAACACACGTGGTGCCACTGCCCGGGCCACCGCTAGTGCCTGAACGTGCCTGCAAACAAACATGGCCTCAGTTGTCAACTTGTCATCGAAAATTACTACATTTGGTTGAAAATTAAAACCGACCTGGACATCCTCGTTCCCTTGCGTGTCTTCGAGATGCTTTCGAGCAGAGGCAATGTCAATCTCCGTAATCTCATCCATTGCGGCCGCGCGCGGGGCAACCTGGAAAAGAAGGTCATATTAATAAGTATGGGGTCTGAAATCGTGCAGGGCTAATGATTTGTTTTACAGCATGCGAAACTGTCGTAGAATCCTTGCCAGCGTCCTGCCAAAAGTTTGAGCTGAAGGAAAAGTTAATATGAAGCTGACTGCACCTCAGAGACCGGCAGCGCGTATGCGACATTCCCCAGGAATGCGGCGGACACGGAAATAAGAGAAAGCAGATTCAATCGCATTGTGATACAAGAAGAATAGAAAAAATTCAGGAGATATCGATACTGTCGTTTTTCTCGAGTACTCCAGCTTAAGTACTTTCTCATCAAGCATATAATTACCTGGAGTTGTTCGGTGGAAGCTGACTCGAGTAAAGCTGATATTTCGTATGATGGGGCACTCGGGGTCGCGCCACAAATTGATCATAATTAGTGTTCCATAGTCGATTCACGTCTGTGTTGGAACATTTTGGGTCCAACGAATGCTATGTTGAGCGCCGTGAAATGATGATGCATGAATAAAAGTGTACCTACAGTAGAAAACGATATCTCCCTTGAACGGTCAAAGAAATCTCAAGAGAGCATGTGTATGGCGAGTCGCAGTCTATTCTGACGCACCAATAAAGGTTTCAGCTTTTACTCGGTTTAGTTGCATAGCAAACCGAGGTAGACCGGCGATATAATTTGCGGAGCTGAAATGCTCTCCGTTCTTCGGTCATACGGTACTTATACCGCGGGCCACCATCTTGGCCTGGTTACTACTTATGAGTCTTTCCTTCATCGAAGATTTTCCGCTGTACCTGTTACCGGACGGCGACGCGACGCATGTTGAGGGCGCCGACCATGTGACCGTGCTCGATCACCGCATCAACGCGGATCAAGCCAAATAAGCAAACAACGCAATCTTTCCCACCAACCACCACTGGCATCTGGAACGACAGAGTCCATTGAACTCGCAAGAGCTCTTGAGCTATTGTATCACCTTTTGCGCAGTATTGTTCTTACAAAAGGACTCAGTTTGATCTCGGCTTTCAAAGTCTCTCAGCCGCCCACGTCACCCACTGGTCCTTCGGGTGTTGCCTTGTACTTGGAGGGCTAGCTTTACCAATCGTCGCGCGCGAAGCATCTCGCACCCTGGTCAGCAACAAGCGATCTTACATACTCATAGTTCTCCGTTCTTTCATTGATGATTGACATCGATTTTCATCCGGATCGCTCATTTCTCTCCAGCTGGGTCAAGCAAATCGCCAGCGAGACCAAGCCCATTCAAGCTCATCTGCCGTGCACACTCTCTGGCAACAGCGTTTCATTCTGCCCAATGTCTGCTCCCCGCATATATCTCTACTGTGAGTGCTTATCGTCCTAGACGCCCGAGACATCGAAACGTCAGTCGGTCTCATCGCGGCGGCTGTATCAACGCAGACAGCTTCTCCGGACCGAGAACGCGGGCGAAACCAACGCCAAGACCTTCTCTTTGCTACTTTTAATCCTGGTACGTGCCTAACGAACCTCCCCTCGTTTTCCCCTTTTCATGTATTCCCACCTTCACACCCATTCAATTTCCACTGCAGGCAGCTCTTCTACGGATATCGTTGGAGACGAGAAAGTTGTATCCCGGAATGTCCCTCAACCTCGACGGCTGTCGCCTCGGTAAGAACCCTTTTCACCCCCGCTCATTCTGCGAATGAAAAGCTAACGACCAACTCAGCAACTTCTTCTCGATTCATTTCTTTTCCAGGCTATTTGGTTGGCCTGGTATCATAGTGCTCGGTCAACTATTGCTTCAGATTCTCGCGTGGGGCTTCTTCGCGTTCGTGCAACATCGCGGGGGGCTGGCGCTTCCTCTTGCATGGGCGGCCTCAGCAAAAGCGAATCCCCATTCCGTCCAGTGGGTTTCAACGCAGATAGCAACTATCCTCGCCTTTTGTTCGACGTTGTGAGCCGGCTTTCATTCTTCGTTTGCGTAGGCGAATATGATGCTGAAATTACGCATGTAGCCTATTTTCATGGGGAGCTCGTCAATCGATAACACTTCGACTGCGCGGAGACGGGATGTCCCTGGCGCAATTTGTTCACTATTTGCAGATATCGTCACGCTCGTTGATTCTCAACCCACGAAATCTTACGATGACCTTCATGGCTATGTTTGTTTTCATTCTGACTGGAGTACAGACTGCTGGGTTCGTCGCAGATACTCCCCGTTGGACGTGTTACCCTCTGACGCTTTCTTAGATGGAGTTCGTTGATAACGCCTCGAACAATCACCATAGACACTCCGCTATCCGGCCATGGGATCGATCTCTCCAGCCCATTGCTGAAGGACCTGAGAGGAACTCAAGCGGTGGATTTTTGCCGGAAGACTAGCTGTAAGTCAATGTTTGTTCTGCTACAATTATGATATATCACCTCAATGTCTGCTCTGTCAACAGCGGCAGCCGCTGCGTTCATCGTCGGACAAACGGAGAGCGGTTACACCGCTGTGAAAGGGAATTTGGGGCTTCCGGCAACTCTGACGGTCATGGATTTATCGTTCAATCGATCCACTGGTGCGTTTGCTTACATCTAATGTTCAACCTTTTGTTAATGCTTTCCGGCTAGAGGGTATACTACCACTCACACTCGAACCCCTCAACGCAACGACCTGGTTCGAGGGAGCTACGACCCTCCCGTCGACGGTTAAACCGGAATGGGACCTTCCCGATGGTCTGGGATCCAGCTATACGCTGCACCAGCAAGGTTCCTCCCATGCTATTCGGTTTGTTCGGATGTTGAAGCTGACTCAAGTTCGTTGGTTGTAGGATTCACCGCGGATGTGTCATGTGAATTCTGGAAGGGTCCGGGCGACCCGAACGCGCCACGGCTGTTCTTTCAGACTAATTCCGTTCAGTCTTGGAATGACGCCAGAGTACCGTCTGAAGCTATAAGTTTCGTCGACATGTTTTCGGATTGCACTGGCAAGAATGACACACGTCCGTCTTTTTCTCTCTTTTTCTCTTTGATGCGTGGCGTTTTATCTAAATAACAATTTAGAGCCATTAACGTGGAGTCGAGCGTATGTGCTGAGCGCACAGCCTAATTACATGGTGATGATTGCGTGTCCGGCCGGCAATACGACAAGCAAGTGTTTCCTTTCTGTGGTGTTGCAGAGAATACGTCCAGCTAACGTTCGATATCAGAGATCGTCTTCAACACGGCGAATCCCGGTCTCTACGACTTTCTCGGTACCACCGTATGTACCCTCAAGCCAAAGACAACGAATGTAGAGGTCTCGTACTCCGACATCATCAACATCAAGACGCTTTCGAATGGCACGTTTGCGGATATCCGTGCACCGGCGACGCTTGCGGCTGCTGATACGCTATACGATATGGTGCTGTTTTCGCAGTCTGTGGTATCTAATGGGATGGGGGATAAGTTGAGATCGCTGGTCTCTGAGACTGATGGGAAGGCTTTTACGAATGATACAATTTTGCGATCTATGGTGAGTTTTTTTTCTGTCTCACCGCTCGTATATATCCCGGTTGGTATCGATACTAATGAAGGAGTAGGAACAATTCGTACGAGGAGTGACCGAGTACAGCGCGACGGTAAAACTTCGAATACATGAATTTGAACCTTCGATTGCTGAATGAACATGCTACAGGTCTTCCAAGCATGTCTCGCTACCAATCAAACATTCATGAACTCCCTTTCACCCTCCGACAACCTCAACATCCCCACCAACGGCACCTTCCACACACAAACCATCGGCTGGGCTCGCGCGACGTCCGGTCTGACTGCGGTGCAGCTCCTCCCTGGGACGGTTTTAGCTCTCTTTACGATTTACATCGTCGTCGTTGCGGTTGCATACCATGCAGCGGATGCGAAGGGAGCGTACTTCGATCCTTCGGACGCGATGCATCTCGTGGCGGCTTCGTCTGCTGGAGGAGATCGTGGGTATATCGGGAAGGAGGGGGAGGAAGTTAATTCGGCTGCTGAGAGTATCAATGTGTGTCTGAGTAGTGAACCGGGGAAGGGAGGGATGGCGTTGTTGTTGAGTCGGGGGCGATGACCAGGGAAAACTATTTGTGTGGGTTCAGATGTATTTGTTGTATGTATAATGTTACACAGAACGAGATAATCAATCAGGGAGATGCAAACTCACCATCCGTGCGGACAAATGCAGGAGATGATTCAGATGCGGAGCGACAGGGATGGTGTTTGTAATACATACTTCTAATACAGAATTTTGCATGGGCAAGCCAAATCCGTGCTAAATAATTTGAAAGCTGTAGTAATATGACAAACTACCGGATTATCAGTCGCGACCCATTCGTGGTATACTCATTCTCGGAATCCTCACACTTCGCAAGTTGACGCGTTGCAGAGTGCCGAATCACGTGATCGTGATTTGACCAATGGATCTTTTTGCGTATCAGCAAGTTCTTATACCGGAACAATCTACTAAGACGCAGTGTTGAGGGCGAATATAGAAAGAGGTAAGTAAAAGAGATTCGTCCAGGGGTGGTAGAGTATAGTCTTCGTGTGTGAGGTGAGAGCCACAGTATGCGAACGGAAGGAGCCTGAGGAGATGGGGACGGAGCTGGAACTAGAGCCTATGATACAGTGGCAGCGTCGAGTACATCTCATATTCTACTGTGCAAGTAGAGAGCCCAGCGCTGTACTTTGAATATAAGGTGGGAACTTAAGAGGGAACCCGGATAGACGAAAGGAGAAAGAAAAATCGGATATATCACTTCAAAAACGCGTGCCGCATTGTCGTTGGGGGCCGAGACGTTGACTTCAGAGTCCTCCTGCGGCGCGGGTGGAGGTGGTGGTGAGGGAAAAGTGGTTCCGGTGATGATTCGGATTGGGATTGGAGCCTTGCAATTGAGCGAGCGGTTCCGGTGCTGATCGGATATGACCCGCGAGCGACTCGACGACATGCTCCGGTCTCGCCCCTGCTCAGACGCGGAGCACTCCGACCTACATCCCGATTGGCATGGGCATATGCGGCGTCACGTCCCCACCTCCCCACCTTCCACCCGCCCTTCCCCGGGACCACGACGAAGCATCGCACTCGAAGTCAGCACTGACAACGACAACTCGGAGAGGACGCAGACGAGTCACCCCCAACCAGGTGATACCAGCCGGAATAACAGGCCGCATCGCCTCGCCTCGCACGGGGACTGAGACCGACACACACGCGTCTCATCACTATCGCATCCGCGAGCGCTCTTCTCGTCGTTGCTGAGAAGAGGGGTACGGAGACGCGAGCGTGTCGGGCGGAAGTGAAAGTAGGGGTCGAAGTAGGGGTTAAAGCAGAAGTAGGAGCAGCAGATGGGGAAGGGACGGAGGAAGCGGGTATGTATCCTCTCCCTCGAATCATCCACGTACGAATCCCCCTCCTCCCCAATCAGCAGCGCGGCGTCGCTGCTCCACTTTCCAGCTCCTACTCCACCCCACGCGCGTCGAGATGCGCAGCGACCTCGTGCGGGTGGCGCGGTATGTCGGCGTCGGCGTCGGCGTCGAGGTGGACGAGGAGGGGGCGGGTGGACGGGAGGCTGGAGGTGGTAGTGGATCGATTGAGAGGGAGCGGAGGAGGAAGAAAGAGGATGGCGGCGGGTGGGGGTAGGGGAGGAGGAGGATGGAGGTGCAGGTGGTCGGGGAGGAGCCCGTCACGGTGCGGCTGCTGCATGGCGCGGGGTGTGTCGGCGAGGCGGACGGGAGGCGGCGGGTGGAGAAGGTAGTTGAGGACGCAGGAGGCTGAAGACAACGAAGAGCTCAACCGGACTCGAAGAATCCACCGCGCCGTCATCAATACATCCCGCGCCGTAGCCACATCCAGCACCGTTTGTGCCGGGGCGGTGGGCGCGTCAGTGCAGGAGCAATTGAGTGTAGTATGTACACATGTGGGCGGGGGCGGCGAGGGCGATGGTGGGTGGGGCTGCGAGTTGGGGTGAGTGTTGGTGTGAGTAAAGAGGAAGAGCGGAGTAGAGGAAGAGAAAGCGGGGAGGCGAGTAGGAAGGGGGGACAGAACCAACTCACCCTCACTGCTAAGCACACATAGTCACCCCCGTACACCCTACCCCTTTCATCTCGAGCTTCCGCACGCTCTTGCTGCCTATACGCACGCTCCTACCTCCTCTCGCTCCCGAGTCGACGCTGTCTGCTCTGCTCCTTCTCCTGCAGCCTTTCCTTCCCCGACCGACGCTTCTTCTCTTCTTCGTTTTCCTCCTCCTCTTCGACGGAGGGAACTAGGAGTAGAGAGGGAGAGAACGAATCAGCGGCAGGCAGGAAAAGAAGAATACAAACGAAGAAAGCGAAAGAAAACTCACTCACCCCACAGCCCCCCGCTGAATACAAATACAAAAGGCATACCCTAACCGCACACGCGCGCGGGTACCGCTATCCCCGACATTCGGGGATTCGATCCCAGCAACCACGATACTTGACGATGACGACAAAGCGTCCCCAACGCAGACGCAGACGAAATCGCAGATATTACCGTATCAACGTGAAAGACAATCAGGGCGAAACTTGAGACCATAGTTCTAGGGCGGAGACGACGGAGAGCGAGCGCGGAAGGTTGAGGACTCGGAGGAGGACCTTAGTGGGAGGACGGAAGCCATCGGATTTAATCGGAAGACGACAACGTATACGTGCCACGCGCGAGGCACGTGTACGAGAAACAGAACACAACAAATCCTTCTCACGCCAGACCAGCATGTCCGAGACCACTCCGCCCACAAATCCGACCGCTGCCCGATACTCTGGTAGCCGCTCCAGCTGGCTGGCCGCTTCACCTTCCCCGAGTCTTGCCACTTTACCTGACGACGTGCTAGGACTGATACTGCAGATCCTACGCGACGAATGGCTGGTCGACATCCACCCCAAGTTTCGCGCGCAGCCTCGTTTCGATTTCGAGAGATGCCAGGGTGAATATCTGCTAGCACTCAGCTCTACATGTAGAGCCTTGCGCTGTCAAACTATGCCGTGGATATTTCGTGAGGTTTATAACTGGGAAGCTTCGCGGGGAACGGTATGGCCGGTGTCTTTGTGGCCATACTTCAAGTAAGTGGTATCTGTAATTGCTACATGAATCAATTGCTGAAAACCCGGCTCTCGAAGGACTGTTCATATCCGGGACCGTACTACTCGAAACTTGAGGAACCTCGAGATCCCAGCGGAAACCCTTAATTCGCTTTCCATAATGCCCTCGCTAGTAAAGCTCACACTTCGTCTCGAATCCTGCATCCCATCGGATCTTCTCCATGCCATCTCGCTTTCTCGGTCATTACTGTGTTTCGAGATCCACCAGGCACGTTTCGACGGAGAATTTTCTTCCTCCCCACTCCCCTTTCCTGCTCTAGAAACTCTGGTGATGTCAACCGCTGGATTCTGGGGCGTCGTGGGTCAGGATGACGTAGATCGTCCTAAGCAAGCCTTCGTCGTCGACTCGCTTCTCAAAGCCGTCGGTGATCGCCTCACCGAGCTTCGAATATCTGGCGACCTCATCTCCACCACATTCCCCTCGACCAGATGGTCACGCCTCCGAAAGCTGGCGATAACCGAACATTCACCCGCACCATATATCCACGTCTGTGATATTGTATCCAATATGCCCGTATTGCGTCACCTTGAGGTTCTTTATACTCTTGACATAACTAGCGAGGACGCACGAAGGAGAACCATTTTCCCGTCATTTCATCTTGGAGATGAAAGTGGTAGAGCTCTTTCAGATTCTTGTCCGTTGCTTTCGGTCATCAGTCTTGGAAATTTGCTCCCCAGCGATCCTATCTTCGCACAGCTTCCACCACGCTTGCCCTCGCTTGATCTTCGAGCACCGGTTGACCCGTACGACTACATCAAAGGATTCCCGCGGCACGCTTCTCTCCCTTTCAACGAGCATACGTTACCATGCGTCCTTCCCCGCTTGCGGCACTATCAAGATCTCAACGAGTTGTGTTTAGACCTCGAATCCTTTGTGCACGCCGCCCTGATTCAGCATATTGGCCTAGCTTTGCCTGGAATTGAAAGTTCTGGAGTTTGGCCTTCCTCGATACCCATGTATGAGCTCTCCATCTCGTTTCAATCCAGCGGACTGCAATGTATTTGTGCCTCCTTTCTTGGCTATACAACTGTACGACTAACTTCATTCTTCTAGCCGGCGATTCTGACCGCCCTAAACCTTTTCTCTCATCTTCTCCACCTGCGCATTGTGATGGACTTTCCCGTGATCTATTTCGATCGCCATTACTCTCGGGAGGTCACTGCTCAGTGGTTCCTTCGAGGCGTCCCCACTCTCCAAACGGTGTCTCTCGCCAAGATGACAGGCATATATCGCTCTGGCTTTCACGAGGTGTCATGGGACAGGTGGGATCGAGGAGTGTTCGATTTCATCGTGCCCACCTCGCCGCCCACCCCTCCCTCTCCCGAACCGTGGCCCGTGGCCGAGACGTTACCATAATCCGATTGCTGTTTGCTTGGCGGTTCTGGATCATAGCTGTTTGGATTGAACTATATCTATTAGACGTAGTTGTTTCGTATCTCATTATGTTCATGCGATGTGTACGTCCTCACCAGGCGCTCCGGTAAGCACAATATCAATATCGTTGTTTGATCAGAATATTTCCTTCTTGAGATTACATCGACACCCACTCGCTAACTAACAATCTGAAGCTCACGAAAATGGCGCTACATCACTGAACTACATCGGACCCAAGGTCGCAAAGCGAACAACGACCGATCAAACACCTCGATGCCGTTGTATTGCTGGTGCCCAGTGCCATACCGAAACCACGGTCTGACTTGTTTAGGGATATAAGGCTGAAATGTACGTCCTGCAAGGATTTATTCCAAAAAAAATGACCTGTAAGTATTGAATCTTTCCGCGAAATTCCCCGAACCGAACGCCGTTTTCGCAAGTACAAACTTACTTTGTTTTCAGACTTCCTGAGGTCGCGATGATCAGCCTTGAAGCTGGCGAAATTCGCGTAGATATGCTAAAATTTTTACCTCAAGATTTTGAGAACTCGTCCCCAGCGAATACATTCAATTAATCAGAAGCAGAACCAAAACCACTAGCATCGAAATTTCCCGGCAACTGGAAGTGTTCATGCAGCGTCCTTTTCTTCCTCGCAATCAAGGTCGAGATCGCCACCTCCCGATTCGTGCGATAGCATGCTCCGTTGTGACTCGACTTCCTCGTATTGAGCGCTGCGAGATGCGCTTGAACCGCCTTTAACCTCCCCAGAAGATCTGTGCTCTCAAGCGCAGCGGCAGCTTTGGAGTTGACAGCGTCGCCCCACGCCTTGCGCCACTGGGCGACACAGTCATCTTCGTGACTTGCTGGATGTGCGCAACCGGTCCTGGGTAGTATTGGAGGGCTTGAGGCAAGCCGCGTGACTTCGGACTCGAGTGACCAGCGCCCGAAGAGCAGCTTCGTGATGTGCGTCGGAGAAAGTCCATCGCAGCCTTCGAGAGTTAGATCTCTGGTAAGCGGGTATCGTTTCAGTTTCATAGCGGAAACCTGTGCGTAGTACGCAAAGGCAGTGAGCCAAGGATGGGTATTGGGTATCGTGATGAGCTCCGCAGGTTTGCTGACTGTCCGTACAAGAGTTTCCCATGCAGTGAGAACTGTATCGATGAGTGCGCTATCTGAGAACCTCTCGGCTAAGGTCAGCGCACGAACGAGGAGCGTAGACGTTGATAAAGTGAATTTGAGTTTGGGTACAACGGCGCGGATAACTTGAAGACTCCACTCTTCGATCGAGGTGAAGTGATACTTGTTGGTGATTTCGGCGACCAGGAGAAGACGGTCGAGGTCGACTGTGTTTTTGTCGCTCGAAAGATAAGCTTGCAGCTCGGGTGGTCTGTCGATGGCTTGGTATCTATTTTTTTTCGCGAAGAAAGAATGGCTTACAGAGCGTAGAGCACCCAAAGCAAGGATCTGAATGACTCCGCCGAGTCCGAGACTGCAAGTGGCGTCTCATCCTTCGATCCATCTGCAGCGCTAGCGGCGGAGTCGGACCCCGCAGGAATCACAAACATATCCTTGAACATTGATGAGTCGCGGGACATGAGAAATTTGTGAACCTAGAAAGTAGCCAGTGAGTTTTTGTTTATTATTGAAGGTAAAGAATATTTCAAATGCGATTCACCCGGAAGAGGGTCGTTCCTGCGCGGAGAACCAGATCGCCGTCTTCAAAGTAGTACTTTTCATCCCTAGTAGCTTGCGGTGCTGCGGGCACAGGTTCAGGATCTGCAGTAGAACCGCTGGTGTCGACCCGCGCCCTCTTCCGGCGCGTGGTGCTCATGGAGGGAGTGGGCAAGAAGGCGGAGATCAATGACTCATTGATGCGCTACGGCAAAGCGATCACTGCCGGGAAGTTCCGACTCAGTATAAGGTCGGTAGACAGAGTACTTTGGGCGATTAATTATCCTTGTGCCTCGAGATCTTTTACAGCAAAAAAAAAAAAAACTCGACTTAAACTCGACTTGAAACATCACGCACCCAATCAAATTGAAGGAAATACACTCTATTGTTGAGAATCTTGAGATAAAGCTCAATAAATGCGCATTTACAGTCAGGCTTTGGTCAAGTAGGGCCCGATTGAAAAACTCCATGCTCGTTTAACATTTCCTTCTGTCCTGACGCCCATATACAGTAATTGACGGAAATCTCCATCCTACGATGTTCAACTTTCTCCATTGGCTGTGAACGAACACCCTGTTAGAAATTAGCTGTCAGGCTGCACGAACGAGCAGCCGCACTCACATTGTTTTTGAATAGCGATGGTCTCCGGTGCTGTTTAATTGGAGGAGTGAGCATCAATCGGAAATTCGGAAATCACTTAAGGTTGAATACCTCCACTACTTACATTATTTGATCGAGGGAAAGAAATGACCAGCAAATACTATTTGTGTGGACGTAGGTTTAATGAATATTGATCAGCGAGGTATAATTCAAATTTCGGCAGCGCGTCTCGGGCGAAGATTAAATTTCAATTATTCGGAAGCAGGTGCGGCCCTCGTGACCGTGTTTTGACCGCCAGATCATCGGATCAAGAAACGCACGTGATCACGACGAACCTTCCCACCAACCACAACCAATGGATCGACAGACTCCTCTGAATGTGCCAGAGGTGCTAGATCACTGCATCAGCTTCGTACCCATTCCTTCGCCTGATCTCCTGGCATGTTCTTTGGTGGCTCGCTCGTGGGTATACGCGGCACAGTCGCGCCTTTTTCGTGCACCCCATATCACGAATATCCGGTTTTATGACCAGGAGGAGATTGTTTGGCGGTTTCATAGCTCTTTGGTCTCCTCTCCTCATCTTTTCTGCCTTGTTCGGGAACTTGCCCTTGGGTCTAGCTTGTTTGATCATGCCACGATCGCAGCGTTCTGCGAGGTCTCGTTTACGCATCTGGAGTGCCTGACCCTGTGGATGCCCGAGCCTGTGCCCAAGGAGGAGGAGCGATCCATTCAGTCGCTTTTTAGCGCCCCCCTCGCTCCGCCGACTTGAGTTTTCGATGCTTTCATTCATTTCCGATTGCCAATATCTTTTGGCACTTCTCCCCGGCGATCCAGCACCTGGATATGCACTTTAACTTGTCAACGACAAGCATTCTGTTGGAATTCTGAGGCTGTGACGCGCCGCCTCGCGAACCTTCCAGAATATTCCGTTCGACTCACTTTAACAGAACCTAGTAGAATTAGCTAGAATACTTACTGCAGTATAAATACAAGCCTGAATCTACAGTGTAGGGCATCTGTTTGCCCTAACACACAGTCTATCTAACCATAGTGTGATCGCAAACCTATTCCTCGTACTTGATCTCGGCATCCTTGCCGCGCGAAATTCAACACAAACAGATCTCGGAATCGCCTCCGATAACCCGGCTACGCTACTCGCTTCCCTCCATCCTCTCTCATCATGTCTTCCTCCTACCGACTCTCCCTCGACCCTCTTACCGGCGTCGAGAACTATGCCTCTTGGGCCGTCCAAATTGAGGACGTACTCAATGACATGGGACTTGATGATCACGTCCAACCGGAAGCTGCCGCCACCGCTGCCGACAGTCAATCACCTCCGTCCCCAGCATGGAAGAAAGCCGATCGCCGTGCTCTCACGCAGATCCGTACCCGTGTAGCTCCACACATCATTGTTGATGTGCGCAACGCGAAGACTGCGCTCGAAGCTTGGACGACGCTCAAGGAGAACTACGAGACCGACGGCGGCATTGGTGTCATCATTGCCATCCGCCAGCTCTTCTCCACTCGCGCCACGAGCGACACCGACATTCAAGAGCACTTGCGCTCTATGAAGAGCCATGCCGAGAAACTCCGCACCTACGGCTATCCCCTCGCCGACCCCGTTTTCTCCCTCGCCCTTCTCACGTCCATGCCGGACGATTGGGATTCTTGGGTCTCATCAGCCGCACTCGATGCCGAGCTGCTGAAGAAACCAACCAAAATTCACGCCGCCATTTTGATGGAGGCCCGTCGTCGTGGTCAGAATGACCCCGAAGCAAAGTCTGCCGCTCTGGTGACTCGCAACCGCAGTTACCCCGCTAAGCAGAAATCAGCCGTGTCCTTTTCCAAAGGCAGGCAGCCCGTTGAATGTTTCAACTGCGGCGGCCGCGGACACCTCTCGCGTGATTGCCCATCACCGCGCACTAGCAATACTGTCGCGGCAGTTGCTCACGCCGACAGCGACGCAGAATACGACGAATACGACGAAGCCGACGATCTCAATGAGGACTTCGCTTTTGAGATCTAATTCATTTATTCCTTCCTCGCCCAATCCTCGCCGCCCTCCTACGCTATAAACCACTTTTAATCAACAACATTTCCCTTCCACCTTCATCGATCTTTTCCGATATCCCCACAATTTACCTTGCTTATCTTCCAACCCCGAAAACTCCAATGTGTAACGGTTACGAGCGTGCAGGTCCTGCGAAACTGTTAGGCGTGATGCCGTCTGATGGGGGACGTGCGAGCCGGTGCGAGGAGATGGTCCTCGGTGCCACGATGGCTGCATAACACTGTGTACTGTGCCAACTCGGGAGTCTAGACACGGTTGTGAGCTCCAGGGGGAGCTGGATTTGATAGAGCTCGGACGTTGCGTCAAGGGGGAGTGTTGGAATTCTGAGGCTGTGACGCGCCGCCTCGCGAACCTTCCAGAATATTCCGTTCGACTCACTTTAACAGAACCTAGTAGAATTAGCTAGAATACTTACTGCAGTATAAATACAAGCCTGAATCTACAGTGTAGGGCATCTGTTTGCCCTAACACACAGTCTATCTAACCATAGTGTGATCGCAAACCTATTCCTCGTACTTGATCTCGGCATCCTTGCCGCGCGAAATTCAACACATTCATCCGCCCGCAGACCCAAGCGTCCCGCCTCTGATATCTCTCCGTTTGTGGGTGGATTCCTTCAGCGAACCGGCGCAATTAGATCCCGTGTTATCTCATTTCAATCTCTCCGAGCTGAAAGCTCTCTGCATCGACGCTTCGAGCGATGTAACATTTCCTTGGGACAAAATATCTCCGGATATGATTCAGATTCTTGATATCAGTATCATGGTGAGTGGATTGTACAACATGTGCGGACGCAATGATACATGATGTGGATAGAGCGAGTCGAATACGTTCGGTGACCTTGGCCGATTCGTCAACCTTCGATTTCTCCGTATACGCATCGATCCTGAGGGGGCAGACCCTCGACTGCTGTATCCATCCTTCAAATGGCTACACGGTGCCCGGTTATGCGCACAATCGTAGTCTCGCTATTCGTATCTCAAGTTCAAGACGCTAATCCCGAGGATTATGCCGAACTCGACTTCGTACTGGCGTCCTTCCCACTCCATATCATGGTCGAACTTGAAATTGAACTTGAAGACGGCGACGCTGACGACGACGATTACTCCCTTGGATCTTTACTAGAACATCCATTCGACTCTTTCCCTCGGCTTCGGGTACGAACTTCGGTCATTCTTTGCCCATTCAATTTGATTCCATGCATTCTACTCCAGGTCTGTACAGCGTATCGATCTGACAAACAGATTACTGCTCGGTGGCGGGTATGTTTGATATTCTAACCATTGATAAGGTTGACTTTGACCACCGTGCATAGGCAATTGTTGATGAACTATGATTCTGGTACAGCACTGCCAAACCTGCAATTTTTGGCATCATCTACCCCCAAGTCGAACGCGAAGTCCCATTGTTGATATGCATAGAATGCGCCACCTTCGCCTCCGAGCTGCCGGATTGTTTGAAATTCGATTTGCTTTGACTTGGAGATTTCATCGAGAAAAGTAGGAAACTTTGTACGGAGAATGGATCTGTCTCTAGATCTGAGAGGCAAAACAACGAACGTCCTGAGATATGATTGAAGTAAATTGACGTTTTACGCGTCAAAAACGTCGAGCCGCGTCAAAGCTTCTGTGCTTGTGCGCAAGGCCTGCCTCCGAATCGAACGGCGTATCCATCGTGTTATGTTCAACCTTGTCAAATGGCTGTGGACGCGCGCCACGCGCTGGCAGGCTTAAAGAGATTCCAAAACTCGCTGCCAGGGTGGGACGAACGAGCCACTGAACTTTGAATTCGTTAGATTGAGAGCGTTCCCAGTGTTGTTCACTGATTCAAGGGGTGCACCGGGATAGATGAGATTAAGATTACATGGTCTAGGAATTTCGGTCCGGCGAAGTAAAAGATTCCGATGATTGGATACAGAGTCCCCGAGACTCGAACTCGGTCCGAAAGCGCACGATCAGCTTAGCCGTTATTCTGCATGGCTGGTGCTCGGTTACCCATGAACTCTGCAATGCGTAACGCCAACGCCTCACTTGCAGAGAAAGAGGCGACGTACAGTATGCTTTTGACGGCGAAGAAAGTCGCTGAATAGTGAGTTTGGCTTATGCAAACTAGCGACTAGCAAAATCATCAATTTCAGATGAACACAAAATGTAATTCGAAGGAAAAACCGTCGACAGCCGAATGCGCAGCTACTACTCTGAAATCGGCAAGGGAGGATTCGCATCCACAGCGGTAATCTTGGGGTATTCGTATGTTCCATCCGTCAGCGAAAGCGTCGGTCCGTAGAATCGCAAGATGAAACTGAACTTGGCGCCATCTGCGGGCGTCGGTAGCCAACTGCACCAGGGATAAGTAAATCAGCGCTGAAGCCTTCGAGATACAGAGACGAAGCAGATTAAATAAACGCACTTGGCTTCCCACTCAGCCGCCACCTCCACATCCGTACTCTGCAGCAGCATATAAAACGCCTTCGCGTCCCCGCCCGCTCCGTTTCCCTTCCCATTGTACACAGGAGTCCCATCGGGATACGTCAGATCCGCGCGATCCCCCAACGAATACCGATCCACCGCATTCGGAACCAAAAACCCCTCCCCATCATACACCGTCAACCAAAGTCCAAAATCCCCTTGGCACATCCGGCTTCCCGCCGCCAAACTGCACCAAATACGTCTGATTCGCATAGAACTCCTGGGCGACGGTGTACGACGGGTGGATCTGGATGGCTTGCGTGGAGGTGAGTTGGAGGGTACGCATTGGAGATGCTGGTGTAGGCGCGGAGGTCGTAGCGAGTGTGGAAGTCGCCGGAGAGGGAGGGGAGGGTGGTTGACCAGAGGCTGTCGCTGCTGAGGGGGAGGAGATTGGCTGGGTTCAGAGGAACCTGCTGCACGAGGTTGAGCGCGGTGGTGTAGGCGCTTGCGAGGTCGACGCCGGCGGGTGGGGTGTACGATTCAGAGGAGACGGAGATCCCCGCTGCCTCAAGCGTCGTTGCAACATGTTCTGCATCTGAAGCTTCTTCTGCGGGGTTGAATGATGCGAGGCGCGAAAGGAGCTGGAGGAGGTGGAGCGGGGGGTTATCCACGGCGAGACCGTCATTGAGTAGGGCGGATGTGAGTGGTGGGGCACCGGACGAAGGGGTGTTTAGTAGTGAAGTGAGTCTGAAGTGCGGTTGGATGGTGGAGACGATGTGGTCGACGTCGGTGGAGTTGAAAACTTCGATCCGAAGAAGTATCTGGCCGTATACAGTGGGCAACGAGATGGTTCCCGCGTAGCCGTCGCTTGCGTCAGGGATGAGATCACACCCCGCATTCGAAGGTCGGTATTGTATGAGATATTTTCCAGCCATGCTACTAGTGACAGTGCCGATTGAACAAACGTTGTTCCCATACCTATGGTACAATGTCAACATCTTTCGATTCGAACAACAAGGAAGTTTCCAAGACGCACAGATCGTAGAACGGCAAGACATAAAAGCGGCCGAGCTCCCTCTCCGGCATTGTTACAACGACATCGCCAGCGGAGAGATCCAGCAATGCTGCGGAGTACAGCGTGTCGGTGTTGGGTAAAATGACTGTGCGGGAGCTCGCGTTTGCTAGGGCCGTTACGTGTACGAAGGTGTTGGTGGCGAAATCATTGGAGGCACTGGCGACGGACATTGAGTTGGCGACAATGACGTAGGGGCTCAATGGTAGAGCGTACTATGAAAATTGATGAAGATTCATCCTCGAGCATGACTGGAAACACTCACTACCAAGGCGTCGACTGTAGCATTTTGAGCCGAAGTCGTTGGAGCAGCTAGGGACACGGAGGATCCGAGGACTGCGAGCAGAAGAGAAAGAAAAATCATGATGTAAATTAGAATAGAAAGGTGAGGGGTTGGAATAGATACGAGCAGTTTAAGTAATGAATCTCTCCAACGGCGACATCGTGGGCCCTCGGGCAAGACCAAAGGTGGTTTTTGACGGCCATCGGGTGCGATCCGGATTTGAATGAGGGGCGATGCAACTGCTATTGAGAAGCCGACGGAAGAAGATGCAATGCGCGATGCTTTATGACGAGAGAGACGAACCCATTATCCGCCATATCCGCACCTATCGTGCGGCCGGAACACCACAGTGGTCCCCAGAATCTCTCAGTGTCTTCCTCCCGACACTCTGAACGTACGAAGCCGGCACGTGCACCAAAAGAGCAAAAACAGCGTCACCACTGCTGTGTCACCGCCGCACATCGAGCGCATTAATCGGCGTCGGTCTGGAGCCGGGTACGTGCTCTCAGTGTATGGTATCTGGGCATACCAGTCACTGCCGTCGTCCTTGAGCGGAGCTTTGGCGGATACAGGGCTTGGCATGAAGGGAGGAGACGACAGCAAAAATTGCCGGATACGGAAATCTCCGACTGTCAGTATTGACAGGTGTTTGCTTAGTCAGCTTCTTCCGCTCTTCCGCAACGCCCACCATCGACTTGCCATCCACTCACTGTTTCTGGTCCGGCTTTGGAGTGCGGACTATCTAGTAGATTGGCTCAACGGCGTACTCTTAGTTCGAGCCTCGATCGGCCGAAGAAGCAAAATCTCGACCCATCGCTTGCTTTTCAAGTCAGGCTTCGCCGAACCTTTCAAAGCGCCGCGTCAAGCTCTTCCCGATGCTGCCATACTCAACCTAAACATACTGATATTCGAAGCCTACTCCCAGATTTCTCCGCTATAATCTCTCCACCCACAAACTATAATACATGTGTCGCTTTAAGTATTCCATACGACCAACAAAACTCGGGCTCTTCTTCGTCATCTAACGACAAAATCACGCCCTCGAACAATCACGAGCTCTTCTCTGGCTCTCTAATGGCTTGATAAACCGTCACCGCAGCTGAGCTCGCCGCCGGCTGCCTTTTCGTCAACGGCTGCCGGTGTCTAATGACCATTACGGATATAATCATATTTAATCCCAGCTCTCTGCAGTCTTCAGTAAACTCAAACTCAAAGTCAACACCTCCAACGATGTCATCCAACACCCTCCCCACCTCCTCGTTCAACACCACCGCCGACGAGGTCGCGAACGTCTTCGCCGATGAGATTCGGGGGAAAACTGGCAAGTGATTTTCTCACCGATTCACATATGATGCCCCACTTACAAACGGTGAATAGTTCTGATTACCGGAACCTCCCTCAAAGGAATCGGCTTCGAAACCGCCCGCGTCATCGCGAAATATGCGAAGCTGTTGATCATTGCGGGGTATAACGAGGAGAGGTGTGTAGCACGAATCATTCATTATTCAAGTTCGATCACACGAACGAAATAATGCAATTCCAACTCAATCCACCGCAGACTCAAGCTCTCCGAAGACGCCATCAAGAAAGAGACACCCTCCGCTAATATCTACCGCCTCACAGTCGATCTCTCCTCGCTCGCCAGCGTTCGTAAAGCCGCAGCGGAGGTCAATGCGCTCCCTGATCCCCTACACGTACGTATATATTATCTATCTCTCCTTCTCAGACACTTCCAATCTTCCTATGACTATTGGCTAATCAAACCTTGCATTTCACTAGATTCTGATCAACAACGCCGCCGCCACCCGCACAGGCTTCACCCTCCAGTTAACCTCTGACAACATCGAATTGCAATACGCGACGAACCACGTCGGGCCTTGGCTCTTCACCAACCTCCTCGTTCCTAAGCTCCTCGCATCCTCCTCCAACGCCGGTACGTCCTCCTCCCCATCTTCATTCAATCCCTTCCGATGTTAACAAGCCACTCTATTCTCGAAGGCCACACCTCCACCCCCCGCGTGATCTTCCTCTCCTCCGACACGCACTACTTCGGCACCGGCGTCGATTTCGCCTTGCTCCAGACCCCCACCTTACCCCAGGTCAAGGAGGAATTCGACGGGTTCAAGACGTACTGGGGCACGAAGTGCACGCCCATATTGACTGCGATTGAGTTGAGCAAGAGGACGGGTGGCAGGGTTGCGGGGTTTAGCTTGGCGCCGGGACGTACGTTGTTTCGTTTCCTTATTTGTTATTTTAGGAGTGGGTTCGATTAACCTATCGAACGTTGGGAACAGTGATCTTCACAGGCGCTTTGGAAGACCCCGCCGTTGCGGAGTATTTAAAGGCTGGAGGTGAGTGTACTTCTCTAATCCTGATTCGTCCTTGCATACCTTCAAATGCGATCACTGATTGCCTTGTCTCCAGGCTACCTCTCCGCGGAAGGCAAGCCCGTTGAGGAGAAGCATCCTTGGAAGACGCTCGAGCAGGGTGCGGCGACGTAAGCTAAATTCAACCTTCAATGTCGATCGCTGTTTGATTTGTTTTGCGCATATGCATAGAACTCTGACCGCCGCATTCGATACTCGTCTTAACGGTGCGCCTCCATCCCTCTCCCTCGCTCATCCTGTTTCCTCAAACTGACTCGAATAATATGAATTAATTCAGACAAAGCCGGCGCTTTCCTCAGCGACTGCAACGTCAAGGACGGTGCCGCGCACAGTACCGATCCCGTACGTATACATTCTGCGCTTGGTTTTCTCTCCGTCCTGTAATAGGAAGCAAAATGCTGACAAAAATGTCTGCATAGGCGACGGCGGAGAAGTTGTGGGCTGTAACGGAGAAAATCGTCGGGGAGAAGTTTGAGTTCCAGTAGGTTCAGGGTAGAATCGAAGAGGCTGAAGATGATTTGTATTTCTTTCTCTAAGGCACGGAGTCACGTTGTGACACGGGCGTGACACGCTTGCTTCTCCCCGTCATCGTCATCAAGTTGCCACTTGGGTCCACTGAAACCTAGCACGCTGACATGCATCCTGCGCTAGAAATAAGCAATATTGAGAGGTTACCCGTAGCTTGGCGTGTAAGCCGTCTTTGTGCTGGGTTAGAGTTGCCGGGATTTTCACTGACATCCAAGTCGTGGCCCGTCTGCAGGAAACCGCCAAATCCGCGTGCAGCGGCAAAGTCTCCTCTGTTGGCAAGTTCTTGCAATCACTACACCTCGAGACATTCGATGGCCACCCGTCTCTTCTATTGCCGATCGTTTACTACAATCTGCGCCTGCCTGGAGACTCCTTAGACGCGCATACACTCGAGGGCCGTACAATCGCCGCCCAGATCGTTCTCAAGATCCTCACTTTCATGGAAAATATGCCCAAGGAAGCATTAATGGAGATATGGCCCCGTTATTGGTGGTGGCTTCAAAAGCTCCATCCTCTCGACGATGGGGAAAGTCCGCCACACTGCTTGATAGCTCTCGCGCTATTTCTCTTTGACATCTCTCGAGGTGTGGATCAACCTTCGTCTTCTGTGTTAGCGCGAACGCCTGGTCTCCGTGTATATGTTGGGCGGGCCTGGATTTACTTCGGGGGACGGTCTGCGGAAGTTGAAGAGTCGTTAACATCAAAGATGCGCCTCGGCTTTCCACCTTCTTTGAGTTCAACCATCGCGGACTAAAACCCCACGCGAAAGCGGTCGTCGTCACGGGAGAAGCTGAACCTGAAGTTCCCGGACTGCAGCAAGTATTGCACAGAGCCGCAAGGAGTAATGGAGTCATAACGCCCAGCGTGGTGGTATTGAACCCCGGCTTTCCAGACGAGAATTCGTTTCTCGTAATGCGAACGCGACGGGCTGCCTCGAATTCCGGTGATCTTGTGCATTCGTTTCTCTTCTAGTTTCTGTTGTAATACCGTATAGTGCAGAATTGTAAACAGTTGGTTTCCCGAGGCTTCCAGAAGTATGTTAGGGTTTTGGTACCACTATCGAGCTCTCAGAGTTCAGCCTATCAATTGTTCGGTGTACATTTTACAGAGATATGAATCCCGTTATTAAGAACATGTCGAGTGAGTGACATGAGTACAAAAATGTATACAATGGCGAGCTCCATCAAAAAGTTATCGAGCTAGATTTTCGTGCGCACGGGCAAGTGGCATTCTTCCTAGAATACGACGAGCACTGAATACGGTTGAATCACAATGCATCGATTATCTCCTACAACGCATGAAAAAACCCTCTTGATCTTAACCATCACAAACACATTCAGTGGCACACACACAGTACCAACAGAAACCGGCAGAATCCCACCGACGATGTCCACGACAGACTCGACAGCCCCCAACGGACGCGCGAGGAGCTCTAACGCGACGTCAGCAAGCGCCGCGGGCAACAATCAGCGAGTGGCACGCGACCCCGGTCACGATGCCACTTCCCACGGCGCGATCGGCGAGCTTCTCGCTCTCATCGACTCCTGGAAAGCTGCAGGACGGATCGGCAATAACGGAAGGGAGAAGGCGATCCAGCTCGCGCAACGGATACGTGAGGGGGATACCGGTGGCAAGGTGAGTGCTCCTCCGAGTCCTGCATCTGACGCCGCAGTCGACGCGTTCGCGGAACGCGCTATGGCCGCGATTCAAAGCAAGCTCAACGCGCTTTCACCGGCCGCCCCAACCCCTCATCGCGACGCGGACACGCGAACCCCACCGGCAGCGCCACCCCGCCCCCCCGCCCCTCCCAGGGAACTTCTGGTCACCATCTCAATGGCTAAGGCGGACCGCAAGTCCCAGAACCGACTCCGAAGCCCGGCTGAGCTCAAGGTAGGCATCGAAGCGGCTATGGGGAAGATTCCCGCACCGGGACTTCAGGGCGGCAAAATCCACAGTGTCCGTAAACTCGCCAACGGCAATATCCTCATCCAGGCCAACACCGAGGAGCAAGCGAACTTGCTCATGGTCCACGGGCGAGAATGGATCAACCACTTCGAACCAGCAGCCTCTATCCACAAGGAAACGATCACGCTCGTGGCTAGTTATGTCCCGACCACATTCGACCCAAAGGCGGAGGGGGCTAAGACGGCAGTCTACCACGACAACCAAGGTACGATACCGTCCCCATCCGCCATCAAGGACATTCGCTGGCTCCATGAACAGAAGGACGCCTCGGTGAAGAAACTAGCGTCATCACTTCTCATTGTCCTCGATGATCGAAATGCCGCCACCGCTCTCATCCGCAAGTCTCTCTCGCTCGTTGGTACCTCGTGCCCTGTGTCATTACACACACCCCCTCCTGTACAATGTTTTCATTGCCAAGAATTCGGCCATATAGCCAAGGCGTGTTCCAAACGTAAGGACCCCGCCAGCATCAAATGCGCTCGATGCGCTGGACCACACCCCACAAGGGACTGTGCGTGCCCCAACACGCCGCGGTGCTCGAACACGAGGACGTGCACACATATTGTTGTGTGTTGCACTAATTGTGGAGGCCCGCACAAGGCGTTCGCAAACGTATGCCCCGTAAAGGCACGAGCAATTGCTCTCGCGGCAGCACGCCAGCCATCCCCGTACCCAGGTTCGACAGATGCCCCCCGCGCCGGCTCAGGCGCGCGGTGGTAAATGTCCAACCTCGAATCCGAGATACGTGTCCGGAACCTCAATTGCCGTAAAAAGCCTGAGGTTCTTATGTCCCTCCTCAATGATACTAACCCTTCCAAGTTCACCGTACTAACGGTTCAGGAGGTGCCCTATTTTATAGCATCTCAGGCGGCGTTTCAGCACAATGACTGGCATCTGTTTTTACCTTCGAATGCTGCTCAACGACGACGCGGCCAACTGATACGTAGTGCAATCTATGTCAACAAGTGTATCCCCACGGACTCGTACTCTCAAATCAGTCTCAAGAATCTAGACGTAGCTGGTCTACGATTTACACCTCCTGACAGTCTCCCCTTCCATATTTATTCCATCTACAACCCTCCCGAATCCGATTCCACGATTATTTTCCTACGCAAGCACCTGGCCGACATAGACGAGGACTACTACCAATTCGGCGACTACAACAAGCACCATGTTATGTGGTCGGGCCCCCATCGACACCGACGCAACCGCTGTTCCGACACTTCAGAAATGATACAGATGCTCGCGGATGGCGACCTCACCTTATGCTTACCTCCATGCACGCCGACGTTCTTTTCGGACGCGCACAAGACCTGGTCAACCATTGATCTTGTCTTTGCCACCCCGCGTCTCGTCGATACGGTCACCAAGTGCATTGCAACAGGCGGTTATGGTTCAGACCACCGGTGCATCGACACGACAATCAACCTCACCCTTGCTAAGGTTGATGTCCCGCCACGGTTCCGATGGCGGGACGTCGACTGGGACGAGTTTTCAAAGGCGGCTGACGAGGCATGCTCAGCGGAGAACATAGCTGAGCGTGTTCAAGACATTAATAATACTGACGAGTTGGACAGCGTTGTTAGCGACTTACTCAACGGATATGTAAAGGCGACCGAGGACACCGTACCTGTGGCTGACAAGACCCCTTTCTCCAAGCGATGGTTTACCGCCGAACTGAAGCAGCAGCTTCGCGACCTGAATAAGGTAAAGAACCGCGCTGCACGGAAAAATGCGACACAAGCCGAACGCGACGCGGTCAAACGAGCGCGGAATGCATACCACAACGCACTACAACAGCAGAAAAGTAAGCATTGGCGAGAATGGCTCGAGGACGCAACAGAACGTACGGTGTGGCAAGCCCACAAGTACGCGTCCCACGAGTCATCGGAGACGACGGCGTCCCGTGTCCCCGACCTACAGACTCCCGAGGGCCCGGCACGTACGAACGAGGAAAAATGCGGTGCATTCCGCAAACAATTCTTTCCTGATCCGCCCCCCGCTGACCTTAGCGACATCGACGACGCCGAATACCCAGCTGCCAAACCGACCCCACCGGTGACAGAGGGGGAGGTGAAGGCGGTGATTGACAAGCTGCCGCCCTACCGTGCACCAGGGGGTTCGCGTGTCCCTAACATTGCGCTTCAGAAAACATCAAAGATTCTTGTTCCTTTACTTACCCGAATTGCTAACGCTTGCTTAAGACTCAGCCACCACCCAGCGCTGTGGAAGATTTTCATTACGATCACCTTACGCAAACCGGGGAAGCCCGATTACACCATCCCGAAGGCATACCGACCTATCGCCCTGGAAGAAACAATGGCGAAAGTTATTGAATCAGTCTTCGCCCGAAGACTGGCAGCATATGCGGAGCGCGAGGATATGCTGCCTCCCAACCACTTTGGAGGACGACCCGGGCGCACAACAACCGACGCCACATTGTACCTGGTCCAACGAATCAAGAACGCGTGGCGGCGAGGCCGTGTCGTATCGGTGGTGTTCATGGACATTTCACAAGCCTTCCCTTCAGTCAACCATATAAGGCTGCTGCACAACCTACGGAAGCGAGGGGTACCCGAGAACCTCGTCAACTGGGTGAAGAGCTTCCTTATGGACCGGCACACGCACCTTAAATTCGACGATTTTACTTCGGCACTGCTGAGCGCAAGCATGGGAATCCCTCAAGGATCGCCACTGTCCCCCATTCTCTACCTCTTTTACTCTGCTGATCTCCTCGAAATCGTTGATGCTAAAACCCGCGACAGATTCATAGCAGGTTACATCGATGACACAATGCTCGCAGTGGTATCACTCACCATACAAGAGAACATAACCAAACTTGAGGAAATCATGCGCGATGCGTTCCAATGGTCCTACACACATGCCTGCTCATTTGACCTAGGGAAATTTCAGCTTGTACATTACACGCGCAATAGGGGAAAATACGCACCCGTCCCACTCGTCACACCGACTCATATCATCCCCGCAACGGACAGCGCAACATACCTCGGCCTGATCATGGACCGACAGCTACGATGGAAAGAGCAGGTACAGCGGGCCGTCGCGAAGGGCACAAAGGCGATACTGGCCGTCAGCCGTTTGACCCGCCCTTCGTTCGGGCTTCCGCACCGCTATGTCCGCCAGCTATACCGGGATCGTAAAACACCGTCCCTTCCCGGCACCCTTACGGAACACGCCGCCAATCTACATCCACACACGATATTTCGACCCACCCACCGACGACCCAACACAAGACACGATATCACAGCTCGACAACAAATATATCCACGCGCCTCGCGCCCAACCCACACGGCCTTCGCTACCAATTCCAGGTAGCACGCCGGTGTGGTGGTGGTGACGGGGAGCGATCGGGTGGCGGTGCTGTGGGAGTGATCAGGAGTTGGCCGTAGATAGCCGTTGTTTGTAGTTGTAGCACATCACATAGCTTGGCGGCAGCCACAGAGATCCTCTGCAGGTGTGATCGCCGTCTCTCATCGCCACCGCCTTCCCCGCCCACTCCATTGTGGTGACGAGAGTGGGATCCATCCCACGCCATCCATCGGGCCGATTCCTGGCGATCTTCCCTTTTGCGGACTTCTTCACGCTTTTCTTTGGGCGACCACACTGGCGGCGCTGCCCGCGTTGAGGCGAGCTAGATCGGCAAGAAGCGTCACAGCGAGTCTTGCGGGCACCACCACTACTGCGAATCCAGCGTCTACGGCGAATACAGCGATTACTGCGAATACTGCGAATACAGCGATTACTGCGAATACGGCGACTAAGCCACCTAGCGCGCGAGAGCTACGATTCGCTGCTAGGACTAGACGAGCCAGCTTACCTGACGAACGATCAATACTTTCGTCGCCCCCTCTTACACCCTTGACACCGACACCGAGCCAGTCTACTGCAAGTTCTTCACGCGTTAGCGAGACGATCAGCCCTCGAGCTGGTGTCCTTTTCTTCAATCTCACAACTCCACTTGACACGTTAGCGCCGCTTACTGCGCCTACGACCCTTGCACCTGCGGCTGTTATTCATCAAAACCCTCGACATACACCAGTGACTGCAAAGAAGATTAAAAGAATGTCTACCATCCCTCCCTTTACCGGCAACCGCAACATCGATAAAATCAGCGCTGTCGATTTCTTGAAAGACGCCCGCATCTATCACCGCGAGCGGGGTATCACTGATGAAGCGGAAAAGCTGGTCGACATCGCTGATAGATTCCGCGGCGGATCGCCAGCGGACGAGTGGTTTCAGGCGTTGAAGGCGACGAAATGGGTGGATTTTGAGAAGGAGTTTACAGCGCGTTTCGGACGAGCGCCTCCGGCTGCGAAACCCCGCCCTCAGCTTTTGGCTGAGATTGCGGGTATGCGAATCGCAGCCGAGGAGCTCGTTAAAGACGGAGTGGTGGTGGATGGGGAGGTGCTGAGACCGTTAGCGACGTTCACAGAGAGGGTGCAGGATGCCGTCGTAGCGGCGGGGGCGGGTGCAGATACTGATGGGGTCTGGTCGTTCCATGCGGCATTGCCGGGCGCGCTGCGGACGTCGATAGGAGCCGTACCGACCACTTGGAGCGACATGGTGACAGCGATGCGGGCGGTTCCGAGCGCGGTGGTCGACGCTGTGGTCGACCAGTACAAGCAGGAGGACCAGCGACGAGCGTTGGAGCAGAAGGTAGACCTGCTTGCACGGCAGTTCTCCAACGTTCGTATTGGAACACCACCAGCGCCTCCACCGGGACAGACGCGCGCAGCGGCCGCTCCCGCGAACGTGAACGCAAACGCAGGCGCCGTGGGCGGAGGAGGCGCGGGTGCGGGCGGGGGCGGGGGAGCGAGACGTGGTCGCGAGGGTACGGAGGCGGAGAAGGCGGTCTTAACGCGCGTCATGACCGCTGTGATGGGGCGGCGTGCACCTGACACGGAAGAGGGGCGTCGTTCCTACACGGCGGATGTGGCGACGTGGAACAGGGTGCATGCGGGGATTCCGCACGAGAACATTGCGATTCACACGACTGGATATCCGCTGCGACCGGGAACGTCCAACCCGTGTACCAACGAATGTTGGCAGTGCGGGATGGTCACCACTCCGCCGCATCGCAAGGATGCGTGCACGGTCCCACCTGTACCGCTGCTCGAGCGTCGTTTTCGTACGGTCTGTGCGATGTGGCTGGGGAGAGCACGAAATGTACCGGGGGTGGGGATGAATTTTGTCGGTCGGGATGAAGTCGAAGGCGCGGCATGGTGGAACGAGGCTGAGGGTGCGGGGGGTGCAGCAGCTGCTGGGCAGGATTTTTGATTGGGGCAACGCGTGACGGCCAACGCGTAGCCCAAACACCCGGCCGAATTGGTGGCGCGGGGTCTACATCTTGTGTAAATACAGGTCCTGAAATGCAAATCGAAGTCGTTGACCTGTATACCGTGGACCCTAGCAAAACCGAGAAGAAAACAGCAGCTTTTATGCATTGGATCAGCATAGCGAGTGTGCGAGGTGAAAAGAACAGAGTCTGCGCATTATGGGATGGGGGAGCGCAGGTGAGCGCGTTGGACCGCTCGAAGTTCGAGGAGATGAAACATAGATTGGGAGTGGCGTCGCCGGGGACGAAGGTGTTGAGGATGGCGGATGGGACGAAGGTTCCGTCAGTGGCGCATTGGGAAGGGGAGATCGAGGTGGAGGGAGTGCGAGTAGTGGGGGAGTTTGAGGTCTTCGACAGCGGCGGTGGATGGAATTTCCTCTTCGGAAAAGATCTTCAAGCGGCAATTGGTGCGGTGCACGACATGAAGAATGACATCGTAACAATTGAAGCCGGCGGCCGTCATGCCACGTTGGAGAACCAGAACCCGCTTGTTTGCAAAACCGTCGGGCTGGATGCGATTCGAAGAGCCGCGAGTAATGCGGCAAGGCGTGAAGCCTCACGGGGGGAAGAATCGCAAGCGATCCCCCCCTCGAGGCGAGTTCCCCCCTGCGCTGTCTATGTATTGGAGCGCTCACTCAGTTTGCCGAGAGTTGCCATGGGGAGAGGATTGGTGGAGCGTAAATGTAGACGGGATGGCGCATTTACAGCGCTGCGAAGTAGGAAATTGCGGATGAAGACAATGGGGGTGAAGTCGCAAACGGCTCCCCCCGCGAGGGCAGTCGATTCTGATTGCTTGCCTGAGAACGCTAATGCAGCAGAAGATATAGGTGTTATGGATGGTACGATGCAGGATGAAGCAGAGGGGGACGGGAAGGTCGTAGCTGATGATGAGAGTGAGGACAAGGAGGATCCAGGAGTGGTAGATGCACGAGTACATGAATTAGACGAAGAATCGTCTAGGCGCGAAGCCTTATCGGGGGACGTGTTGTCCGCAGCCTCCCCCGCGAGGCGAGTCGAGTCCGTTGTTGACGATGCGAACGAAAATACTGACCCGATGCCCGAGGACGAGATAGCCGCAGGAGTAGCCGCCGAGATGGAAGGAGAGAGTTATACCGCCGATAGCACTGAGACGTGTGAGGCCTTAACGGGGGCGACGTCGTGCGCGAGTCCCCCCGCGAGGCGAGTACAGTCAATTGCCGATATTGAGGAAGAGGTTGCTGATTTAGTCGTACCGGAACCGTGCCTGAGGATGATGCCCAATTCGTTGGACGAGGAAGTGACGGAGGAGGATGTAGGGGGGATGAGAGGTGATTCTGGCAACGCAGAGACGCGCGAAGCCTCAACGGGGGTGAAGTTGTCCGCAACTCCCCCCGCGAGGCGAGTACTTTTTGACATTCTACCCGAGTGGATGGCAATTAACCACGTCGCCCAAGAACCACCGAAACACGTACCTTATCCTGGAACCCCGCCGGACGACGATAGCATCTTCACGCGAGCGACTGACCCGTTCAAACCCGAGAGAGTAGCGAGGATCGTCGAACTTGTTACGATTGGGGAAGACCTGACTGAAGAGCAGCGGGAGATAGTCGTAGCGTTCATTAAGGAGCACGCGGATATCTTCGCACTATCCGTCAGGGAGGTACGCGTAGTGGAGGGAGCGGAGTATGCGCCACAGATCCCCGATGGATTGACCTTCCCCACCGGTGTCGTTCCCCAGCGCCCGTTGACAACACCCCAGAATCTTTCGGTGAACAAGCAGGTCGACGAGTGGGTTGCAGCGGGAGTATTGCGTCGTATCTCTCCGCACGAGATCAAGTGTGTCAGCCCCATCACGTTGGCGGAGAAGGACGGTGTGGACCTGCTTTCCCACAACGAGTTACTGCACAAAGTCGAGGACGAATGCCGACGCAATGGTATGGAGCCGCGCACTGACCTACCGCCAAGAGATCCACCGAGCGAGGTGAAGCCGCCAGCCGAGCCATCATGGCGCATCTGCGGAAGTTTCGGTGAAATTAACAAGCATTTGAAAGTCGTGGCGTTCCCGCAGGGTGACATACGTGATAAGCAGAGGCGTCTAGCCCGTCGACGCTTTGTCTCCGTCTTTGACTTCGCATCCGGGTTCTTTGCGTTACATATCAACGAGGGGGTGCAGCCCTACATCGTGATCTACGTACCTGGGCGTGGCTTTTTCGCATTCCAACGGATGCCATTTGGACTCACCGACGCGCCGACAGCATTCAGCGACATGGTAGCGGAGAGGTTATGGGATCTGATAGTGTCGGAGGTCATGGAGTTGTTCGTGGATGATGGTGGAAGCGCAGCGGACTCGTTTGATGAGATGCTGCAGAAGTTGAGGGTGATTTTCGGGAGAATACGCGAAACGGGATTATCGCTATCAGCATCGAAGACGCGCCTCTTTATGACGGAAGCGGTCTTTGCCGGGTCGACCGTTGGGCAAAAAGGAGTTTCTCCCGACTTGCGGAAGTTAGCAGTCATCGCGGACTGGCCGAAACCAACGAACGCAGCGCAGCTACACTCCTTCCTGGGATTGACACAATACTTTCGCGACCTGATCAAGAACTATGTCCACGTCGAGGCGCCGCTTCGTAACCTACTGCGAGCCGTGAAGATCCCAGCCGGAGCGTCAAAGAGGGTTCACCGCCAAACGATGCGCAGCTTCCTCATGGATCCCGTTTGGAAGGAGGAGCATACACGGTGTTTCCTTGATCTAAAGCGAATCCTGGTTTCTGACCCTGTAATCCAAGCCCCGCGATTCGACACGGTCGACAAGCATCCGTTTATTGTTACAACGGACGGCTGCAAGACTGGATTCGCCGGAATCTTGTCGCAGGAGCAAGCATCTACATTGCCAGGGGGAAAGGAAGTCGTGCGGCGGCACCCAATTGCATACGCATCCAAGCGCACGTCCGATACAGAAGAACGATACGCACCGCATGTGCTGGAATTTGCTGCCCTCAAATTTGCGCTTGACAAGTTCTCGAATATCGTGTGGGGGCAACCCGTATTGCTCGAGACGGATTGTAGTGCATTGCGGGACGTGTTGATGAATGACAAAGCGACAGTGGCGCACGAACGTTGGCGGAACGGGGTGCTGGCGTACAAGATTGTCGGCGCGAAGCATGTGAAGGGGGCTAACAATGTGGGTGCGGATGTCATTAGTCGCATGCATGAGGAGGTTGAGCGAGTTGCGGGTGATGGGCACGAGTGGACCGTGTCGCCGGACGGGGAGGCGGCGAGCGAATTGGTCAATGACATGTATTCTTTATGCGTCGAGGCAGCGGCGGAGGAGGGTGCATATCTGGTGGTGGCGATACCACAAGGTACGATGGCGCTGCGGGAGCGCTTCAAGGGCGAGCCTTTATATCTTGAAGTGTTGGACGCGATTCTCGAGTTAGATATGGGAACAACGAAGCGGGAGCGGGAGCGAGCGAAGCATCGGGCGGCGGAGTATTACGTGGAGGGCGAACGGCTATGGCGCTTGGGCGGAGGTCGGCGTGATCGAGCAAGACCGAGACGCGAGTGTATCACCAGGGTGGAAGCGGTGAAGTTGGCGGCGAAGATACATGCAGAGGAGGGGCATTTCGGGCGCGACGCCATCAAGCTGCGGATGATGGATACAGTGGTGAGCCCGGGGATGGACGCGTCGATACTGGAGGCGATACGAGACTGCGGTCAGTGCAAAGCGTTCGGAGCAAAGCACATTCACTCACTATTGGATCCAATCACTCGACGTCATCCATTCGAGCTCCTCGTCGGAGATTATCTGTCAATGCCAAACGGTAAAGGTGGATACAAAACTATTGGCTTGTACCTCGACCTCTTCAGCCAGAACGCGTGGGCGGATAAATTCAAAAGTGCGGGCACGGGGAAAACGACGGTACAATCCCTTACGCGTATATCTCACGGCTTCTTGGACGCGGAGACATTCATGACGGACGGCGGCCCGCATTTCGACTGCAAAGAGGTGCGAGACTTCTGCGAAACGCGGGGGACGAAGCACTATGTGGTCGCTAAGTATTCCCCTTGGGTGCAAGGGTTGGTGGAAGGCGCTAACAAAATCTTGCTCCATATACTCGCTCGGCTGTGCGCTCCAGACGTTGGCGAAGACGAATGGAACGCGACGACATGGGAGAAGTTGCCGCGGAATTGGCCAGATCACCTCGACGAAGCCATATCGATCATGAATCAACGGATACTTCCCTCCGTTGGTTATCGCCCGAAGGAGCTGTTGTTGGGACAGGTTGTAGGCACGCCGAGGACGGTAGTCGACGAAGACGTTCAGGCGCCGACAGCAGACGAAGCCGAAACTCACATGGCATACGTTGCTCAGCAGCGGCTCGACGGCTATGCTGCGAGGATCAAATACGCGACGGGACGGAAGGCGGCATTCGATCGAAAGGTATTGGCGTCGAGAGCGGGGGCAGTGACTTTCCGGGAGGGACAGCTCGTACAGGTTGCAAACAGTCCATGGGACTATACCTTCAAATCCTTGCGCAAACTTCTGTGGTATTGGTCCACGCCGTATCGAGTGCGGAAACGGTTGCTTCATTCGTACAAGCTCGAGACATTACAAGGTGACGCTATTGACGGGGTACACAGTGCGCGTAGGCTGCGGGCTTTTGTGCCGAAGCGGGGGAGCAAGTTGGAGGCGGAGCAGAGGGCTCACGAAGAGCGGATGAGGACTGTGGTGGCGGCGGAGGCGCATGCGGAAGCAGTGGAGGTGGAGGCGGAGCGCGCGAAGGACGTCGGGGTGTCGTTGGAGTGAGGAGCTCGAGGTGTTGTAGGGTTGAGCGGTGTGGTTGTTAGTCGTGTGGCGGCGGGGACGCCGCCATAGAGGTGGTGGGCGCATGTGGTGGTGGTGACGGGGAGCGATCGGGTGGCGGTGCTGTGGGAGTGATCAGGAGTTGGCCGTAGATAGCCGTTGTTTGTAGTTGTAGCACATCACATAGCTTGGCGGCAGCCACAGAGATCCTCTGCAGGTGTGATCGCCGTCTCTCATCGCCACCGCCTTCCCCGCCCACTCCACCGGTGGTCTCGGTTGCGGGGGAGTGACGATGTGCGGAGGGGTAACCAACGCATGTCACCCACAGGGTTTTACCTCGCGGCCTCCCTTAAATGGGCGGAGACCTCACTCGTAGCTTAGAAACCCGAACACGCGTAGATATATGAGCTATGTACGCACATAAGTCGTCTACGACGACTTGAGACGTACAATAAATACAATGATTTCATCATCCTACAACGCATGTCACTCTCTTTCTGAACGATAGATGTGGTATGTAAAGACCCACCTCCCGCCAAATACGACTCATTTCCGACGAACGAGTAACAGTCCTGAACTGAAATGAAGTATAATCGATTCAAAGCACAGAAGAATCGACAATGATAAAAATTAAACGAACCATGTTCCTCGAAACAAGTGAAGGGAAACAACGGCTTATCTTACTCTCCAAGCCTTCAAACCCCGGTCGTGCCTCGAATTCGATCACACAGCTAGAGCTAGAGAGAGGCACAGAGGATAGGATACTATCTAGCTGTGTATATTCCTCGCTGCCGATCCTGAGAGGATCGGCAAGTTTAAAGACGATGGTGTGAATGCGATTGGGAGAACAAATGGTAGCCAACATTCGACGAAGTCGATTCGGGACTACCCTTTGTAAAGTCGTTCGAAGGACGACGAGATTTGGGAAGGAGGATAGATCGATGCCGTCCGGGGGCTGCGGCTTTATCAACAACAGTATGAACGGAGGACATGCACACACCAGGTTGCCGCTAAAGTCGAGGAGCCGGAGTGCATCCTTGGTTTGCTGCGGAATCGTGTCCCACGAGATCCACGGCGCGTTCGACAAAGCTAGTCCTTTCAGATATGAGATGTCGAGAGGGTGCATCACACTTGGCTCAAAGCTTTGCTGCTTGTCTGAGGATGCGATGGTGAGGCTCAAAGACTTCAGCTGGAGGGAGGGATTGCTCGATGGTGCAGCATTCAACGTGACCCTACGGTCCCAACGAGCACATTGCAGATCGAGGTGCTCGATGGTGAGAGACAAGGACGCCAAGACATGCAGTACAAACGGAAAGCGGGGGTGGAGATCCGATTTTATGCGACGTAGACTTGTGAGCATCAAGAGTGGGGTCACTTTTTGAAAGAAGCGGGAGTTCTGTATCGATAGCGAGAGAGATTCCAAGCGCGTAAAACCGAGGTTGGATATCCTCCCAATCGCCGCTGACGAAACATTTCCTTCGAGAAGAGTCAAAGAGCGCACATAGTGGACAAGGTGTGCGGAAACGGTCAAGGTGGTGCAGAATTTGATTAGAACGTCGTCGTTGTAACAGATGTTGCATAAAACGTGAGGGGCACGGTAGAGATATGGCTGTCCAATGTCCAGCCAAAAATGCGCTACCAGCGAGGCGGAAACTAGATCGCGGGGGGAGATAGCGGCGAGAAAGCCGATACAATGGTCCAGGAGCTCCGGGATTTCAAGAGGATTCAGCGGATGGTCAGAAGTGATTGTGGCAGGCGACATGGCAGTATAGAAGGACAACAAGAGTTTACGAAGGGCGGTGGGCTTGTCGACGTCGATGTCGAGGTGGAGGATGTGGGCACTGGGATAGCGGTTTGGTGGAGGAGTGATGCACTGCCACGTGTTGATGCATCACCTCTTGTCACGGCGTGACCCTCTTGTTCCCGCACACCATCTAGTTTTTTGCTCTTTCACCGATACGTTCGACAAAAAAACCGCCGACATTGATCTCTGGCTGTCGATGCATCTCTGCTTCTCTGACATTGACTATATCCTCTGGTGAGTGTTTTTGAATACAATTGTTTTCTCGAACGCTTTTGATTTTGAATTGCGCTCGAGAACTTGACCTCGCAGAATGATACTGAATCCGTGGTACCGAGTTTCCTTCGCCTCATTAACAACCATTCCCGTCGATTCTCCTCACACAACTGCTTAATACTCCCTCATCAGGAATGACGACTTCATGCCCATCTTATTTCGTTTATCAATTAAAAAATCGACTTCTGACAAGGATGTGAGAACTAGGCAAGGAACTTACAATACCGCTCAAGTGTATCGGTTAAACCGACTTTAACGTTCAACCCTGCTCAAGCTCACTAATTCGGAGCCGACGGCCGAACCTAAGGATCAATCATTCCCGGAATGACCGGAATGATCCGAATACTTCTTGTCCTCCACCAACGTCCTCGTTTTCTCCACCCTTTTCCCATTAGACACGGTACCGGCGACCTCAATAGCTTACTCAACTCCTCGCACTCGAAGGTCCCGGGATATGGCGCGCCAGTGTGACTCTGCACCTCTTACCAGCTGAGCGCTTCTTCAACGCTTCTTTCTCTGGTTTCTTTTTACCTCGGTCCATCTTCGGTCTTGGCTCTTCACGCGGAATCCGCTGCTGCTCCCAAGCCGGAGATCTTAGTCTGACTGTAACCGGTTCCTCTCACCGACCTACCTACCTACCTGCTCAGGGCTACATAGTGCTTCGTCTCGCCCAATCCCGATGAAATCCAGACTCCATGACGGGCATTCCGGGAGATCAAAACTCTGAAAATCTGTTCTTCCAGCACCAATCATTCGTTTCCCGGTGTAACTTTGTCCCACTTCTGTCCTAGCGCTTGACTAAATTTGACTAATTTTGGACAGAACATCATGAGACGCCCCGCAACTGAATACTGTATAGGTGAAACTGACGCCCGTCGTAACGTTCCTAAAATCATTGATCACAGTGAATTTATACGTTTTTGAAGCTATACAGGCTAGCTGAAATCCAGTGTTGTGCCTCGTCTTCACAAACGCCGATAACGAGCTTTGGAGATTGATATTCGTGTTATGGACTTCCAGTGTTGCCGGTTAAACGCGCGTGCTATTGCTCGACTTGATTTAGAGCCAATTGCTTCCCCGGCGCTATTTTTGACGTACCCGGGGTACTCGCTTCCAATAGCTATGAACATTGAACGCTCTCTCCCGGTTCCACTCGAAAGCTCGATATCTGATTGTTTTCTGGTGAGTACTGTTATACTACTGCTATACTCTGACCTTGAGTCTCTCAGGGTTCGTCCCACTCCACGTGAACTCTTTTATTCAGGCTTTTCAGGTTGTACCATTGAAACTCAAGTTCCCGACATATCAGGATCAAGGAGACTGTAGCTGTGATCATCGCCCTTCTTTGAGCGCTGGTGCTGCCGTATTCGCCTTGTTATTTTGGTAAGAATTGAGCGCCGGCATTCATGTACCTATATAAAAGACTCGCTCGCTTGTTGGTGCCTCCGCACTTCCTCTTTCCCATTTTCCTTTTAATCAATGGATCCAGCGCACTCAAAGACCGACGTTGGCAGCGAGACGAATGTTGAAGAAAAGGCCATCCCGGCGGCTCCTGTGTGCGTCGTTCTTGATACTCGTACCCCAGGAGTGCTGACAACATTGCTCATTCTTAGTCGCTTACTCCCGTTGAGAGTTCTGTCAAAACTCTGGGGACCCGCCGGCCTTGTCATCGCTGGCCAATTAATTCTTCAAACCCTTGCATGGACTTTTTTCGGCGTTGTCTGGGCTCGAGGCATAGTCGCAATCCCGTCCATGGGACTTCCCAAAGCAATATGGTTCAAGCCACTTTCGTTTCTGTTCACCAACATATCCTCTGTTCTCGCGACGATCTCTACCTTGTGAGTCGATTCTGCGCATCGCACATTTCGGAAACCAATATTATATCAGTTTATTCTCTTGGGGGGTGCGACAGGCTATTGTTCAGCATTTGCGCACGGAAGGGATGTCCTTCGAGACGTTTCTCGCCGGAATGAGCATTTCTTCGCAGCAATTGATCAAGGATTTGAAGCGGAGGAAATGGACAGCGTTGTCTATTATCGTATATGTGGCATGCTTTGAGCAAACATCTGGGTACGACGCCATCCACATTCAGTCCTGCCTGTTCTACTCACTTCACATATAGGTGGAATACCCTGCTCACGCCTCAACAATTCGTATTCGATGATGATATTTGGGGGAGAGACATTGATTTGTCTAGCTCGCTTCTGCAGTCACAGTTCTCGAGCGGCACACTCGATTCCTGCGTCTACACCAGCAGTGAGTGTTGATGTTTTGGTCGAAATCTTGAAAAAATACTCACATAGAACCTCGCAGGTCTTCGTGTTTCTTTGGCCGTTGGTCAGACGCAGAGTGGATTTTCTGCTCTCAACGGGGATCTGCTCTTCCCAACGTCCAACACCGTGCTTGATAACGACTTCAATACCTCAACTGGTACGTACCATTTGGTTGATTCTTGCGCGACAAATTCCTGAATTCAAAATTTGGCAGGCGGAATATTTCCGATGGCGTTTAGCGAGGTCGACTCAAGCTCCTGGTTCCCAGAAACTACGGTGTTCCCTGCTTCATTGTCACAGCCGGCTGCTGCCTCCTCAGCGCGTGGACTCTCGTGGAAGTGGTCCATGCATCAGCAGGGTAACCGAATCACCATTATGATCTCAAGGTCACAGTTAACGCGTATTTTAGGTTTTACCGCCGATGTCGATTGTCAATTTCAAGATTTGAACGCTGCTACTACGCCTTCATTGTTCATCAACCCGGATCCCCGCACGACGAATTTGTCTCAAACGGTTCCCACACAATTCAGCATAAGCTCGAATTGTGCGGCGCCACCGGGAATTTCGACTTGTGAGTAGCCCAGAGGTCAAAATGGGATCCCAGCGAAATGCACTAATCCACACATAAGCATTGCCATTGAACTCTTCGTCGGCATATGCGTTTGCAGGCAATGGCACCAATGGGGACGGTTACCTACTCATGATTGCATGCAATGGTGCTGACTCTTACCGTGAGTGAGAGACATACTTCCAAGTCGGCTGGCAAACTTCCCATGTTCCTCAGAATTGATCTTTGTCGGAAGAGGCGGACTGTATTCCTATCTCGACACCACAGTGTGCACCCTCACCCCCACCGTAACCCACGTCCAGGCAGACTATTCCTGGGACGGTCTTGCACAGCTGACGACGATCGACACGACAACCTTTTCCAATGGGAAACCGGACATCGGTGGACCAGCTGCAAATTCTGCTCTCCAGACAATCTACAATATGATGATGTTTTCGCAAACAATCTCCACTAATGTTGTGGGCGACCAGATCAAGTCGATACTGGAAAATGTCCAGGATTTCCAAGCGGACTCGATTCATTATGCACTGGCGAGTATCGATAACTGTACAGACAATGCCATTCTGATAGGATTTCAGGAGGAGTATTTGCGTGGGGTTGCAGAATATAGTGGTTCCGTAAGTCCGCTAACTCGTCTGCCTTGTACGAAGTTGACAAAAGCATTCTTTCAGATCTTCCGTGCCTGTCTCTCAGCGCAAAACGGCACTTTCCCGAACGGCGTACCGAGCCAAATGACCATCCTGAGCACTGGGAAATTACACACCGAATTCTTTGGCTGGCAATTTACCGCCTCGTCTTCGTGGATTCTTCTTCCAGGAACATTCGTCGGGCTCGCCACGATTTATATAGTGCTCAGGGCGCTTGCTATGCACCCTGGAAACGACCGAGATGGTGGGGAATTCAAACCAGACGATCCGTTGGATCTCGTCGCAGCGTCGGCGGCTGGCGGTCTACCTGGAGTTTTCAGCGGGAGCAAGAAGGATCGCGAGGAAGCGGCGAAACGCGTGCATATGGTTCTGGAACATGCTCCCGGCTACGGATTGGGCTTGAAACATCGTGGGAGGATTTCTTCTGTGTAGCTTTGATTTTCTGTATCTAATACACTCTCCTTAATGTCTTGGTTGTAAATAATAATGTTGAATTCACTTTTGTGTTGAAGTCTTCTGAGCTGAGGATGTTACAGACTTATAGATAAAGAGAGAATTCGGCTTGTTTGATAACATTCGAGTTCGGTCAGCAATGGAGAGTTGAGGTCTCACCAGCAATAAGGTCGTAGCCTCCTTGTCCCGATGAAACCTGGTTTTGACCTGGTTGGCTTTTGGTTTGGAAACCGTCGGCGGCTACCGACACGGCGACCGGCAACTGCGAGTACCGGCTCGATGGCCGTTGATGCCATCAATTCGTCCTTGTCTCGAACAACCATGTCCAGAACATCCAAGATTGACTCGGAACCTCGTTGCAACTCTGGCGCTCGACATGCCCCTCAAAATTCCGTCGCAGATACCTATCTCTGGGACTGGATTGTTATTCTTGAACGACCAACCACTTCTAGTTCCTTCTTCTTGGGAACTGGTAAGTACCAAATAAGTACCTATCCTCAGTTTGTACCATACAATGGCTGTACACAACGCACATACACCGTGAACTATCAAACAGATCGTTTCCTGTTGATTATCTCCATCTGTTTCGTGGTGAGTCACTGGTGACTTGTTTGACCTGCAAAAATATCATTTTACGGGTTAGCGAGGACCACCCCGCCCGGATTTGGGTCGGGTCCAGGGTCTTTCATCTGACCCGGTAAAACGCTCCTCCAAAATGCCTCCATGGAGACAAATGTGCTGATCTTCCAGGTATTCGTCGGTTAAACGGATAAACTCAGGCAGGCGTCACGCACTGGCACTGACAAATAATCTCTTTCTTGATATTCTACTACAGGTAAAAGTCACCCAGATTCTGGGCAAGTAAAACCGTCGATGCTCATCCAAAGACAGGTAAACCTTCGCTTGCGTTCTTCTTTCGTGACGCTATTCAAGCGATCGACGCGCAGAGGGCATTGGCTTAAATTATCAGGAAGAGACTCGGTTAAATGCCTGACTAAACAACCACAAGTAGTCGTCGACCTGGTGCGTCTCACTCAGAATCCATGTTACTGAAACCGTGATGATCGCACATTGCTGGCGAATTTAACGCGCGAAAAAGCAGCCTCTGTAGGTAGCCGAGCACCAGAAATCCGGCGACCTCGAAGGCTTGTGGTCATCGACCAAGCATTGGTAAGACCGCGTGTAGAATCTGTGTTCCTTCTAACGTTCTCATCATAAACCAACTCGCAGGGAGAAAGGTATAAATTGAATACTTGCGCTTAACATTAATCCCAAGTCCCTCCCCTCCTCGTCCTCATGTCGTCCACAGGCATATCCTCCCTCCGCCAGCTAGCAAATATCATTAACTCAGCCATCGATGCGATCGAAAACGCCTACTCCGCCGCCAACGTCCCTTTTCCTTCGCTCGACGCAGCGCATTTCAACTCCACAGACCCGGCGGAGGCGCTCCTGCAGGACTCTATCGTGTCAAACGCGACGTTGAACATAATCGCAGCGGCCTCTCAGCTCTCCGCCACCGTGTCTAGTCCAGTGGTGTTCGCATCGAATGCTGCGCAGATGGTTGGTCGTGTTATTTGCCGATTAGCGCACATGTTGTCTGAGTTCGAGCTCCCAGTTCAATGTTTCTTCTTGCCTTGGCGCCGCCTCGGGGTTGAACGTCGTTGAACTATTGCGGGAGGCCGGTCCCGAGGTTCGCATGAGTTTATTTCAAAATTCCTAATTGACAGTCTCCCGCCCCTATAGGGTCTGCACGCGAAAGACATTGCAGCGTTCAGCAAGAACGATCCTACTTTCATTGGTAAGTAGATGATTTTGGCACGAAATAAATTCGATCTTCACTGATATTTCGTCTTGAACAGCTCGAATGCTGCGCCTTCTCGCAACACACAACATCTTTCGCGAGGTGAAACCCAACGTTTTCGCGAACAATCGCATTTCAGCCGCTTTGGACAAGGGCAAACCTTCCAGCGCCCTGTACGAAAAGTAAGTCGACTGAATCTGAAGACGCACCGCAATGAAATTGATTGATTCTGATATTTTGCATAGACGCGCTGAGAGATTGGTAGGAACGAATGGCACCACCGCATTCCTTGAATTAGTGTAAGTACGCCTTTGGCTCGTGGGCTTTCGGTGTTGACATCAGCTGATATTCATTCTTCTATGTTCATTTTAGCACGGACGAAATATTCAAAAGCATGGCCTATTTGACCGAAACCCTATTAGATCCTAAAGACGGCGAATTACCATTCAATCGCGCGTTTGGCACGGACCAGCTGATGTTTGACTGGTTGCATCGACCGGAGAATGCCTGGAGGCTTCAGAGATTCGGTCTTGGCATGGCAGGAACTGCGGCGACGGAACCCAAGGATGCGCTGTTTACTGGTAAGTTCTTCTCTACTGAGTTATGTTCCGTGTTCTTGGAGTCAATCTTGATTCGACCAGGATTCGAATGGAGCAGCTTACCGGCTGGGAGTGTCCTAGTAGATGTCGGTGGCGGAATCGGGAATACGGCGATGACGATCGCGCAGATGAATCCCAGTCTGCGTGTGGTTGTCCAGGATCTCGAGCACCAGGTTGCTCAAGGTAAACCTGTGAGTCAATGTGCTTCATATCACGATTAATCCTCCTCACAAAATACCCCATTCAGCACTGGGAGCAAAACTTCCCCGCCCACGTGAAGAATCAAATGGTAGAATTTCAGGGTACGTCGTTATAATTTAGAACAACTCACATACAGTTCGTTCCGCGACTCACGCATTATACCTCCAGGCATCGATTTCTTCGGCCCGCAGCCCGTCAAGAACGCCAGTGTCTTCATGGTGCGATACGTCCTGCATAATTGGAACAACGCGCGCGCCACACAGCTGCTTCGTCGTCTCCGCGAAGCCGCCCAGCCAACAACCCGGCTGGTGGTGATCGAGAGGATTGTTTCGCTGGCCTCGCCGGTCTCGAGCGCTGAGGAGGAGGCAATTCCAGGCGCTGCCCGGCCCTCGGCTCCTGCGCCGCTGTTGGCGAACTGGGGTGTTGCCAAAACGGAGGCGTATTTCTACGATATGGCGGTCAGATACTTCCTTGTTTCTCGATCGAATAATACCTGATGGAAGTTCTAGGTATATGCCATGGTGGGGAGTGGGCAGCGTACGTTGGGAGATTTCGTTGATCTCTTTACCGAAGGCGGATGGAAGTTGGAGAAGGTGTACCATTGCAAGGGGTCTCAGCTGAGCCATATCATCGGGGTTCCAATTTAGCGGGTTCTCGTAGTCTTCGATCATTTGCTACGCTGTTCAACCAGCACGGGCAAATCAAATATCTGTCTTGTACAGACGAGCAAATAAATGAGCATTTTAAATTCCACTCAAGGAAAAGAATATGATTTGACACACCCGCAGAAATTGATGCACTTCGACGACACTTCACGCGTAATGCATATACCTAGCTCAACGATTCAATCCTATCCGCTCCACATCTTCTGTCTGGCTGAACGGCGGCGTCGTTGAGAGCGCGGATGCCCATGGCTATCATGGTGCAGCAGGCCATCGAGCAGATTCACTGGGGCTGACTCGATACATTGGCTCTCCCAAGATAGGAGAATACGTATATGAGGTCGATAATCTGCATTCAAATTATTCGTAAGATATTTACCGCGATGAATAAACAAAACTCACCCAATTACGTCAGATCGTTCAAACTCCCAACTTCGAAAATGCAGCGCTTGCCTCGCGTACCAAATGTCCAATGTTGAGATGCCTCAAGGCGATTGCCGATGCGAGAATCAAGGACAGCGAGTTTTGTGTCGAGTCGGAAGGTGAACAGTTCTATGAAACTCGTGGTTTGTTAGGCATTGAAGATCTGAGCTAGTAGCTCGCCTTAGAGAACTAACGACTCAGCTCGGAGTCAGGGGACACTGTACGCCGAGAAGAAAGGGATAAAGTTAACGTTTTCGCCAAGTTTACTGTTTTCGCGAGCCCTGCGGCAAAGCTTCGACCAGAGGACGTGCGGCTCTCTAAGTTCAGACTCGGCCTCAGAATATAAGTATGGTTTGAGTATGACGACTTGAACAAATGAAGCGGCAAAAAGACCAGAGACTGGGGAGCATCTGAAAATTGAGATGAGGGTTGACAGCAACCGGCAACCGGCGACTGTCGGTACCGGTTGTTTGCGCATGTTGGTTTCCAACTCCCTTCCTCTCCTCTCCCCTCATCTCGACGCTCGTCCTCCTCGCTCCGCCCATTGACTTCAACGCTGCCCGATCAATTCCTCGACAGCTCATAACCGTCTTAGTAGGATGACCTATACCCGGCGCCCCGGCCGACAAAAGGCTTGAAGTAAGTAATGACTCGGTTGGCGCCGGGCGAGCGACTCTGAGCTGGTGCGTACAAAACCCTTTTGCTTAGCCCTTCTTGTTACACTTCTCCTACTTCGCCACTTGTATTCATAATTCTATTCACACCATTAATTCCTCCGTGGCATCACTTCATCCGTCTTTCCACTTTAACACTTTTCTTTACTTCTCCTCAGTCCTAAATTCGACCCCGTTCTTCTGTTTCTATGAAGTCCCTTGATATTTCCTACCTTTCCCTCTATCAATCCATTTCTTATACTCATTTCCTCCTCCGCAGAAGGGCCAAAAATCTCCGGCGAACAGGCCACTAAGCGCAAGGGAGGACAGCAACGGCCGAGGTACCTTCCCCCCGCATCGTCATCTGCGATAAGAACTGCAATGGATGCGGCTAGGGCTTCCTCTTCACTTCCTCCACCGCCATCCTTACCCCTGGTTCTCCTAGTCCCTGCGCGAGTGCAGTGTCGATGCTCGCTCGGGCGTGGGTACTGGCGCAGGAGTCGGCATTGCCGGCTTGACTTCCTTCCTGTTCCGGTGGGGTGAAGGAGGAGGAGGAGGGACTTATGCATATCCGAGTAGCTCAGGGTGTCGTCTTCTAATCTCAACCCACCCTCAGTTTTCCTGGGTCGGCGCCATTGAGTATATCGCCGTCTACGTCTCAGGCGTCGCAATACTCTTTATCTTCTCTGTACGCTTCTTTCTTTCCTTCGGCGCAACACTCACCCTCCTCAAGTACCCCCAAGCGGCGGCAGCGCAGCAGCCCCCGACCCGACGCTCCTTCCGCCGCCCGCCGAACGCGTCTGGAGATTGTATGTATGAGAGCCTATAGGGAGAGTGGCGAGAGTACAAATGGGGAGATGGATTTCAGGTCGACTGGAAGCGTTAGGTGCGTTTGTTGCCTCCTCTTTCCCGCTCTTCCTCGCCCTCTCGCTTCTATTCCCGCCCGCAAACGCCAGAATGGGACGCAGGAAGGAGGAGAGCCGGCCGAAAAAGGAAATTTCGGTGTTACGTCACCGTATTCCGCTCTCGAGAGCCGTCGGTGGGCAGTCGTATTGATTGGTGGGGTGTTCTGGGCGGATTGCGGCTGCGGGGATGGAATGCCCACGTCCTCCTCTCTCCCCTTGCTCTCTGCTTTGTCTCCCCCTCGTCCTCTATCCGCACTCCGTTCTGACGCGACACCCACCAGATCGTGGTACCAACGACCAACCAACGCCACCGTATTCCAGTCACCCCCAGTATGTCTGTTTTCTCTAAATAGTCATGGACATCAGTGGGACGATACGTCTTCGCTGGCGAGTGGGATCTGAAGGATGTCGATGGGGGATGGTGCGTTTTACTTCAATACCTCTCCTCGCCTTTTCCTGCTGAGTTGATATATGAGGCGGGTACGGTTTCGATCGTCCTAAAGCTGTTGCGGCCCTTGACGATTCAAGAGGGCTATATGTATATAGAGCGCAACTGTGAATCGACATTCAAATATTCTTCCCGTGCGTGATATTGCGCTTTGTCTCTTGTTCGATGTCCTCAATTCGAACCCCAGGTGGCTCGGAGTCGGTGTTGCATCAATCCGCCTCATCCTGAGACGCTCTGAGCCGGGACTTTCCTTTTTACTCGTACTGATTCATGATATACCAACTATGCTGCTCTCCAAGATCTTGGGCAGTCTCCACGTATTCAAATTGTGAGTAACTCTCGGGCTATCCGGACGAATGTTCCCGCCTTCTGTTGAGCTTGGAGCGGGCCGCGTCGACACTTCCAATAGAAGCAGCGATTTGGATCTCATATATAGTGCCTCCCGTACTTGCGGACCACAGGACCGTGTCGGACAAACGGAGCCGTTCCCCACAAAAACTGAGGAGCGACACCGAGGAATAAGTAGTATCTTTGTTCATCATTTTCGCGGGATCTGTCAGGCTCCCTAGAACGAGATTCTAGCCACGTTCCTGCGGCGGTACGACTACGCTATGTATATCATACGTCGGTTGCCGTATCACGGACGGCGACTGTATGCGAGGGATCTTCAGGGCCTCACGGTGTCGTATAAAATCTCACCAGCACCCTCCTTGACAGTTTCATCAAACACCATTTTTTTCAAAGGAAGTACCACGACCGTATATCATTTATTCCCCCGCCCGCTGTGGATGTCGATCGTCTTGAAACATTCAGATTCGTGACGGACTGAGAAGGCGGTAACTCCGGCGCGTGTCCACAGCTTTGACCAAACCGCACAGGAAACTCGCGGAATGTCCATATACGTAGCAAGTCAAGCGCTCGCTGGAGCCGATCAAAAGCTTCGCGCGGAATACGTGAGTCACCTCCGTCGTTTCGTCTTTCTGATCTAGGCAAGTTCAAATATAAATTTTCCTACTAAGGAAAGACCCTGAAAATGGTTGCGCTCCGCTCCAACGTTAACACGTCCGCGGTCTTGTTGAGAAGGAAAAGGTTGCAATTGCCTCCGGCGTGAGTGATACTTTCTCACAAATACACTATGCTCTTCAGGAGAAGCGAGTGAAACAATGACGGCCACCCGATTCGTTTTCTGCTGCTCGTGTAGGGATGGCTGTATTCGCTTCCCGGGTGCGAACGGCAATATCGTGTCGAGACGGTGATCTTTTCTGGCTTCTCAGGCTAGTGTCATTGAGCGGAATTAGAAGTTAGCAACACAGGCGCCCATAACTGTGCATTCGAATTTCTTATTCCTTTTCATCATAGTATATTTCCGACATCCACTGTTCTGGATGCATTATGCTGGATCTATTGAAGCACTGTAAAACAGGCACCCTATAAAACGACCTCGTATCTTTACTCCTCACCGCCATTGCATTCTCTCGATAATTTCAACTCAGTTGAACACCCAGCCCATGGTTTGTTCCGCCTACTTTTCACCCCGAACCCGAATTCTGATTCAGAGTGATGGATAGACCAAAAGCAAGATTGACTCAAAGGCTGATCAGCCGACCTCACAAAACTCGAACTACCAAGGCAACGAAATGGCTGAAACCAAGCTAACCTTCAAATATGACGTTGTGAGTGACCGCGCATGTCTTGCATAACACTGAAGGAGAATGTCGGGATGGTAGTTCTGTCTAACTTGCAACAAGACACACAAAAGCGAAGTGTGGTCCGAACTTATCACCGACTGCGCTCGGAGAAAGCAAAAATCCAAGACATGGAACACCTCCGTCAGAGATGCATAAATTCACAATGCGAGAGGTACTCACATTTCTATCATTTTTGAGGAAAGCAGATTGACGCGAAGCGCAGCATATGTCTCATTGAGCAGGCAGATTCAGAGAATTTAGATCATTGTTTGTTGCCGTGCTTCAGTCTGAAAATTTACTATTGTTGTTGGAATATCATTCCGCTGCCGTGCGGAGAGTACGGCGCCCGTTATCTGCGCTGGTGCTGTTAAACCTGAAGTACACTGCGTGGATACTCATAATTCGATGAAATTGGAGACTCACACTGAAAGCAACTTCAACATCAGTGCTTAGGAAGTTGTTTCGGGTGTTGAAGATCTCTGAGAACGGCGGGATGTTAACTTCGTCGACGCCGGGTTTCACCGCGACGACATAGTAAATGCAACGTAGACGATGGATCTGTGAATAATGACACTGAACGAATCACTAAACACGAAAAAATCGATGAAATATAAGTAAATTAACCCACACCGGCGGTAGATCAACGCTTCCATTCATATCCAAAGCTGTTGATTCCCAGATAAGGCGCGAGGCGCGTCAAAGCAAGGACTTCCGTCGGCGGTGTATTCCTGTGAAAAAATTAGCCAGAAATAGGTCTGAAACGGAGGACACGCCCCTGGAATTGTTCGGAGAAGGTCAACACCGAATTCCCCATGAACCTTTGCCACGGCGTCAGATCGTTTGATTTCGAGACAACGGCGAAGTCCCAGCTGGTTGATAGAAGCGTGGATACAATGAAATTGAGAATCAGAAGCACCGATACGAAATGAAAACGGACTGGGCTTGATCAGGTACATAGAGCTTCGAAGGTGACATGCCACAATTTTCCCACAAAGCAAGTTTTGCTGGCTTGAGAGACTGAGAATGCGAAGGCTGCTGGTAGACGTTTTGCGTCCGCAAGAGCGATTATGGTTGCGCTACGTCACGGTGACGACTTTCAAGCTGGTGATAGGCTTTAGCCGCCCTGTGGCGGCGGCGGGCTGGGCACGAGGCAGCCTGTGGGAGTCACTGGTCACCCTCTCTGCCCACTACACCCACCATCGCTTCGTAGTGAACGGTGAAATGCATCCAGGTCTCCGAGTTTCCAACCTCGACAGACTTCCGATTGCAATTCGAGTTAGTTTCGATTGCTTTCTGCATTTCATCATACTCATCCTCGGCCACAACCAGCGAATCGCAAAGGCCCTCATTGCTAGTCCTCCGTCCACAGAAACGCTGCAAAGATTCTTGGAATTGTCCCAACGTCCCGAAATCAACCTCGATATATTTCTACCTGCATTTTACGTTCAACTGGATCCCTTGCGCCTTCCCCCGATCGACGCCCTTGAAGATTCTGACGACGATACATATGGTCTTCTGCGAGGCGTGGTCATCACTCTTCAGGCTATGACTTCGTTCGAGATTCCTATGGACATGTTTCCGGATCTTTGGCCCAGGATGTCGACTTGGTGCGACTTCCTGTTCGTCCACGAGGAGTTTTTGTCCACAGCGCTCAATCTGGGATCACTGGACCGATTTTGGCTTTGTTTGCTGAGTATCTGTGGCCATATATCCAACCATGCCCCGAACAAATCCATCATTTTGTCTACCCCTCGATTCTGCGTCCTTGCCGCCCGTGCATACCGATGCTTTTGTCAAACATCCGATTTCGTGAACGAAAGTGCGTTCTACATGATCTGCCAGACCTTCATCGAGGGGAGGGCTGGTTTAGAGGAAGTACTCGAAGGGATATCTGGAACTGTATCAGATCTTGCCCGGTTGATTATGCGCCAATGCGAAGTCGGTGTTCCACTCAACAATCCCGAACCTTGCCTCGAAATGGCACCAAATAAGACTGCCGTCTTGGAGCTTGCCTTTCAGATCGTGGGTAACATTGACCACGTCGATGGTCGCTCACATGCCATCTCGTCTGCTCCTCTATGTCTTGCTCTCGTCCCGCTCGGGTTCATCAAGACCCTGATTGTTGCCCTTCGTGGCCTCAGCTCAAGGCCTCTCACCGATGGATACCCAGGGTATTCTTTGGCCCTACTGGTTTCAATCTTCGAGCGCGATGTGAGACGAGAAACATTGAAGACCGCGGTGCTCGAAGGGTTGCTGGACACATTGGTAGCAGTGTCTAGCAGGCTCGATGAGGAACAGCTTTCCTCAGACGTTAGCCACTGTCTAGATTGGCTCATCCTCGAGCTTCTTGCACCCTCGACGATCTACTATGACCTTGTTTCTGAAATGCAGAAAAGCAGCTTGAAAATCTCCCCAGAGGTCATTGCAAGAACACCTTCAAAAAATCTAGCTACCGCTTTGCAACTATTTGTTCGTGCAATACGCGAGCGATTTCAGGCTTTTGGTTCGTTCGAATCAGAGACGACCGTTCGAATGAGTGTGTGTGGGAATCAGGCGGTGAGTAACTGTACCTCTTACCGCCGCGGGTGCATTATAACTGGGAAAAAATCAAGTGCGGGTTGCCAATTGCTCCGAGACCCATTTTCAAGCGTTGCTCTGGTTGCCTCGCGGTAACTTATTGTTCGAAAGATTGTCAGAGCCTCGACTGGCGCTCTCGGCATCGCGCATCCTGCGCACAAGCACAAACTCAGTGTGTCCGTAAGTTGAACGCCGCACTGATACACTTCATCTTTCACCACATGCTAAGATCTTTTGCAGAGCTCCGACGCCTCTATACTCGGAAAGAGTTTGGATTTCTCCAGTTCTTACTCCACAAGGAATATTTGAACCGGAAATTCGACATGGCAGAGGATTACGTCCTCGCATGGGCAGCGAACCCGCGTGCACGATTTTTCACCTTGTTCAACTATAGATATGTTCCGGTGAAGGTGCAGCGGATGCAAGTTGCAGATGACTCCTATCCTTCGGCGGTGGGTGTGCATGACACACCGGGATTCATGAATCGGATGGTTATGCGAGTGCCTGACGGTCCGACCGGTTATCGGGATTTGATATTTAGCCTCGGGAGGGAAAATCCTGGCGTTCCCGAACAGCTCAAGAATATTGCAGGAAGAGTCATATTCCTCAGTCCAGAGGAAGTTCGAGAAGAAGTTGTATGTGTTTTGTCCCGAGAGGGACTCACATCGGTTACTACGTGTATCTGACAGTATGAATTTATCTCACCTTGAGATACAATCGCTCAAATCCATCTATGATCTATCGTTCCGTTGTAAGTAAACCGCAGCAGGACTCTGAACATTTCGGTATTTGTCCCGTCATGAGATAACCGATTTCCGGAATTGATTGTGGAGAATCAAGGAATGTGGGGACAGTAGGAGGAAGGAGATGATAATTTGCTGCGAACAATGGTCAGGGACGTACATCGGCCAGTTCATATTGCGAGTTGAAGCTCTTTGAGAACGCGGAATGTAAGCATCACCGACAATGCAGCCGCCCTGCTGAGTGCGAGGTCAATAATGGATCTATGAGGGCTCGACGTCGAGGGAATATCTGAACACGGAACAATCAATATTAAGCAGAGGATACGCAGAATCTTTGAATGAACCCACTCCAGCGGTAAATCAATGCTTCCATTCATATTCGAAAGCTGTTGATTCCAAGCAAAGCGCGAGGCGCGTCAAACGCAGTAAAGATCTCGTCAGGGGTGTACTTCTATGGAGAGATCAACCAGAAATAGGTCTGAAACTGAGGATATGCCCCTAGAATTGTTCGGAGAAGATCGAGATGCCGAATCACCCACGAACCTTTGCGACGACGTCAAATCGTCTAATTTGGAGACGACGTCGAAGCCTCGGCCGCATGATAGAAGCATATTATAATGAAATTCAGAAATGGAAGTACCGATGCGAAATGGAAACGGATTGAGCTTGACTGCGCGATTTTTTTTTTCTTGCGAGCCGGCTCGGTGAGTGACTCGCCATAATTTTCCCAGAGCAGGACAATTTTTCGATGAAGATAAGCGCCAAAGCCTCAGAGGCAGGCCAAGTCCATTGAAGATAGCTAAGAGTTACAGCAAGATCACGATCCAGGTCGGAGCCACTCGACGGTAGTGAGTCAGAAAGATGTTTCACTGCGAGATCGGTGGTTAGCATTGAACCATGGCCCGTTTGGCAAATTCAACGTCTTCTGCATAGTACGTCATTCAAAAAAGAAATCAGACTCTGAGTATAGGAGGATTAGACAAGCAATCAGAGGAAACAAAACAACGAAGAACGAACTGTCTATTCAGTTTCAGAAGGCGCATTGGGTACATGGTCTCCAGGACTCTGTGCAAATATCTCCGTCTGGAAAGAGTGATTCGATGGCGGGGAGCAGACAGAGAAAGTTTCGAGCAGCTGTCCCAACTCCTCATCGTGTGAAGGATACTTACTCAAGAAATACGTTCCGGACAGCGCACTTCTTGAATGCGGCCGACTTGGCACGAAGAGCAGCGGTTTCCGGCGAGTCACAATATAGATAGAAGTCTGTGATCAAGATAACTCTGTAAAGTGGTGGGACTTGTTGATGAGCGAAATTTTCGAGTGGCATCAGTGGCAAAGTGCCAGTGCCCGGAACTTCAAAGTTCAGATCAACGTACCAGCTGTGAACTCGGCGACAAACTGTCAGAATCGCTAATAGCGGTTGTTTCGAATACTTCACGTTCCAGATCAAGAGGAAGGAGGGGCTTCATGGTGCCAGAGGCGGATGATGGAGGTCGAGAGCAAGTGTCATGGTCACGCTGCGTGACGCCTTTGCCGATGACAGCCGACCCTCCTTGTCCTCTACCATCATCACATTGAAAGCTCAGATGCATCCGGATTTGCGACCATCCAATCTGGACAGCCTTCCCATCGCTCGTCGGGTTCGTTGGCTTCTGGTTTGCGCCTGACAATTCTGACTCGTCATTTGCAACAAAGCGGCTGTTAAAATCCGTCATGACTGGTTCACCATCGAAGACGACACTCGAAGGTTTTTCTGCAGCCATAGAACAAAGCTTTAAAGCGGTGCTGAGGGGCTCGTTCGAGATCAACGACTTCCTCCCAGCATTCTACGTTCTAATCAATCCCGCTCGGATTCCGCCAATCGCGGCTCTTGAGAGCTTAAATTCCGATGACGATACCTGGTGCATTTTATGGGGCGCGGTGCTCTCTCTCCAGGGCATCGTTGGATCTTGCCCTTCTTCTGGCAGCTTTTCGGAGCTTTGGCCGAGAATGGTCCCTTGGTCGCACTTCTTATTCACCCACGAAGACTTTTTGACTACCACCATGCATTTGAACCCATTGGACAAACTCTGGGTTACATTCATGGGGTTCTGCGGTACCATGTGCGATCGTCATCATAACAAATCTTTGCTTCTGTCTACACCTGACTGCTGCGTCCTTGCTTACCGAGCCTGGCGGAGAATTTCCGACGACAATGATTTCGTGAACCATGATATAACGCTTTGGATGATTCACGAGATCATTGCTTATGGGGATTCGAGCCCGCCTTTGGATGACATTCTCGAGGGAATATCTGGCACTCTAGCGGATCTCGCATGCTTGATCATGCGGCAATGCGAAGTAGGTGTTCGACTGGCCGATGCTGAACCTTCTCTCCAAACGGATAAAATCTCGGTCATGGAGTATGCGTTCCGCATTGTGGCCCGCATCGACCGGATTGAGGTTGGCTCAAAGAAAATCTTGTCTTATCCACTATGCTTTGCTCTTCTCCCCCTTGGTTTCATGAAGACCTTGATTGTCACCATACTCGGCCTCTGCACTGTACCGCCACCGTGCAAATTCCTGGAATATTGTCTTGTATTGCTCGTAGCGATCTTTGAGACAGATAACAACCGAGAAAATCTGAGAATCGCAATAAAGCAAGGGCTGCTGGATGCACTGTTAACAGTTTCCAGGCTAGGCGCAGACCTGCTTTCGGATGTACTTCATCGCTGTCTGCGCTGGCTTGTGCTTGATTTTCTCGCGCCTTCGACTGTCTACTTTGGCATTCTCGTAGATCTTCAGAAGGCCATCTTGAAGATCACTAAAAACGCTCTTGCCAGCATACCTGTCGACAACCTCGCTCAGGCGTGGCGTATATTTTTTATGGCAACGAGTGAGCGGTTGGACGCCGGTGCCCTGTTTGACTCAAGGACAATTGAGTCTATTATGAGTGTATGTGGTAACCGGGAGGTTAGTGTCCTAGGCTCCGCCCTGTCCTTCTTACTGACGCTCGAATTCAGTGCGGGGTAATCGCTGCTACAAATACTTTCAAATGTTGCTCTGGATGCCGCAAGGTGAAGTATTGCTCCCGAGAATGCCAGACTCTCGACTGGCGAACTTTTCATCGTTCATTTTGTGCACAATACCAGACTAACTCGATCAGTAAGTTCGCCGTCTTAGCATCTGGGCACTCTAACCTCAATCAGGGCTGCGCCGAACCTACACTCGGAGGGAAAATGCCTTCCTTCGGTTCGTACTTCATCAAGATTACATGCGTCACAAATACTACCTCGCCGAAAACTATGCTCACGCATATGCGGTGAAACGGGAGGCCCGATTTCTCACTCTGTTCGACTATAGCTGTTATCCGGTCGAGGTGCACAGGATTGAAATTGACGATTCTCCTCCTACGGGACCGTATATTACCGGATCAACGGGGTTCATGGATAGGATTATCATGCGGATGCCTGATAGTTCGGAAGGACATCGAGATTGGATTTTTAGGCTGGCGAGGGAAAATGCGACGGTTTCGGATGAGCTCAAGAATATTGCGTGCAAGGGGACTTTGAAAAGTCCTGAAGAAGCTAGGGAAGAAATTGAGCGCGTTCTGTCGCTGGAGGGACCCACAGCAATTACCGTTGACGTATAAATCGAGGTTCATAAAATAGTGTTGAATTGCATCGATCAGCGTGATAAGTTTTCTCTCCCGCAGTAATTAGAAAGTTCCGAACAAATCATCGTAGTATTGACAGACAATTGACGAACTCAAGACCAACTCGCAATACAGGTAAATAATTCCCAGAATCCACCGGCACTTGTCACACAACCAACACACAACACAGATCAGTGGCCCTGATGACGCCATCAATCGCATCGCGATTCCTCGGCAACTGCCGGCCCTCCTTGTTTCTTACCCTCACGACGAGTCCCGGCGACGGCGGACATGCACCCTGCTCTCGGGATTCAGAACCTAGAAAGACTGCCCGGGTCTTTGCATGTGAGTCGACCTTTCTAAGTGTCCATTCATATCTTCTTAAGGACTCGCAGAATTTTGCTGTGGCTGCGTACCATCATGATGGCTCTTCATCAGCGCTTCGCGAAATCATGACACTTTTGCTGGAAGATCGTCTGAGAACGGATCAAGCTCTCCTCCCTTCTCCTCCTGCCCATCGTATATCACAACCTCCGGCCTCCTATCCATCCGCAAATCTTTCGAAAGAAGTGATCATCCGCGCGCAATCGCGGCGAGAATCTCCATCGGCATTCTAGGGGTAATGCGCAACATATTGCCAAGACCTGCGTTGCTCGAAATCTGGCCGCGTTATTGGTCTTGGTTTCAGTTCGTTCATCCTATAGAAACGGATAACCCAACCGATCAAGCCGGCCTTCTTGGCTTAATACTGATCATATCGGAAGTTTGTTTCAACGTCGACGAGCTGCGCAAATTATCTTACACACCCCGGCTTCGTGTCTATATTGGACGGTCATGGAACATTCTTCTTCCAGCCCGCATCAATGACCCTTCCTATGCGAGGGTGTGGCGGACGTTGTGGCTTTTCGTACGGGGCACTTGCGGTTCGAGGGAAACTGGACGGACCTTTACTCTGGAGCAGCTTCAGGAATACATCGACGGAGCTGGTGGGATCCCGGACTTCGTTTCCCTCATTCTCCGACATATCTCTTTCTATTCTCGTGGCAGGGAGCAAGACGCCAACGGTCTTGACACTGTTTTCTACTTCCTCACATTCATCTATTCAGACGCGAATCCTCTGCGTGAGGAGCTTTTATCTCGGGGATTCGCGGAGTCTGCAATGAAAGCTCTGGCCGCTTTCCCAAACCTCACAGCGCGCTTCCCTAAGGTCTTCATACCTTGCTGTCTCAGGCTTATCCTCGCTATCTTGACTCCTGCTCCCGTTCACGCAACAGTCAAACGGGCCGTCGAGGCTGGGGTTATCCCTGTCCTTGTGCAGTACAGCATGCGCCGCGATGCCCCTGAATTCGCCGATGCCATGCGCCAGATTCTTGCTTTTCTGACCACAACCTGCCTCTACCCTTCGGTTCTCCGTCCTCTGCTCAAATCGATGGGAAGATTGGAACACACCTTTCAATCTCCCCAATTCCAACACTGTCCCATCCAACCTCACTGGATCAGCTTGGCATCTATTCTCCGGCGTCATTTCTCTGTTATGGACGAACGAAGATGCTGGTGCGGTAAAACGGCGGGCGTGTGATAACTTCGAGGTTGGTGACTTCGTCCTTGCATTGACTGGATCACTGATGACGCACAGTGCGGGAAGTTTGCAAATGAAAGAGAATTTCGACGCTGTGCGGCATGCAAATGCATGTATTACTGCTGTGTTGAATGTCAGTCGAACAACTGGACCAAAGGTGGGCATAGGGAAGAATGTGGCAGCTTACGCGATATTCGGCGCGGTACGTCTCATTTCTGATGTTCACCTTATATCTTCTTATCCTACGCAGACAATCTCTCCTTTCTTACTTCACGTCAGAAAGCGTTCATCTTATCTCTCGTATCCCGTCAGTATCCCGACCCACATGCCGGGCTCCGAATCGACGACAACGACAAACACGATTTCTTTGTGCATCTCAACTTCCATGACGCCCAATCGTACTATCTGGTAGATGGAAGAAGTAATCCGAGATTCTTCGACTTGACCGATTCGGACAACCTCGAATGTTATCCTGGGATGCAGGAAATGGTGAAAAGAGCTTCGCGAAGTCAAGGTTGTATGGTGCCGATTCTGGTATCTATAAATGCCGGCGGCCCGGCCCACCGAAATTTGGCTCAGACCACGTAATATTGAGGCGGTCGAGGATAGATTCGGAGGAGGTAGTGCACTCCTTTTTGATTTGATATTTACAGTATAAATCTCGTCTCAATGGAATACGAATGCCACTTCCCGTATCTATTCAGGAGGGAAGATTACTCGATTTTTACGGAGTTATACGACGGGTCAGCTTCTTATACTGCAGTTTTTCTTGACCAGAGTGACGCGCCTCGATTTCGCGTGACGTCATATCAGATGATCGCGATCATGACCTGTGACGTTTATTTCCATTCTCGTGTCTGACTCTGACTGTACCACCCATACAATCCGATATGCTGATCAACTCGAAATCCTTATCGCTCGCCAATCGTGTGCGGGGTGTTCAAGTTGCGGCTTGCCATCTACCATCGTCTGGCCCGAATGCATCCCGATTTGCGCGTCAGTAATCTCGACAGACTTCCTCTGGCTCGTCGGGTGAGATTCTTTGGGCTTCCTTTGATTCGGCCTCTGCTCATGACTCATGAACGTGGTAGTTGCTGGCGAAGTCTTTAATCGCCGACACTTCGTTGACCTTGCTCACCCAGCTTTCCAATTCCATGCGAGAGGCTTCCCACCGTCCCGCCAGAATCAAAGAATTTCTACCCGTGTTCTACATCTTACTCGATCCCGCACGCATCCCCGAACTCGAGGCGCTTGACATTTTGGACCCAAATACATACGGCAACTTATGGGGAGGAATAATCTCCCTCGATTGTCTCTCTCTCTCTCGTCTTTCCTTCTCAATCTTTCCGGATCTGTGGCCCCGGATCTCGGCCTGGTCTCTTTTTCTCGTTACGCACGAGGGATTTTTGTCCGGCGTGTTCGGCTCGGAGCAGACGAGAAGAGCCTCGCTCCAAATCATGGAATTCTGCGGTTATATGGCTCAAAATGCGGCCAACAAAGCCTCAATTCTTTCCAGTCCCACATCCCGCGTCCTTGCTATGCATTCCTGGGCGTGTTTCTCTCCGACTAACATACCGAAGCATCAACACTCCCATCGACTCATTTACAATATCATCGTCGAGGGGAAATTTGGCTGGGACGACATTCCAGAACGACTGGCGGGGAGTGTATCTGACCTAGCCCGCTTGATCATGCGGCAATGCGAACATATTGTTCCCCTCAAAAGCGCCCAATCCAATGTAGATCTAAACTGCGACAAACGGCACCTTCTGGTCATTGCGTTCGCACTCGTTGTGCATCTCGACGGTATCGACGACGAACAGGCGCACGAATTTCCCCTCCTTGCTGCGCTCGTACGACGTGGGTTCGTCAAAACAGTGACTATCACAGCCCGTGCCGTCAGTACCGGTAATGTCCCCTGCTCATCTCATCGCACCCCGAACGAACTGCCCTACTGCCTCACGTTTCTTCGGGAGGTCTTCCGGATCAGCAAGGGAAACCGGGAAATTCGGATGGCGTTACGATGCGAGGTGCTCCCCACATTACTGGAGCTATCCCGGCGTGAACAACACCGATCCCTCGCAGAGAATAGCACTGTGCGAGGTCTCGTTGACGCCCTGACTCAATGCACTGTGTTCTATCATATTCTGGGAGACCTTTCGAAATACCTCGCGGAGATTGACGACCGCATCGACGAGTATCTATCGAAATTACCTGTGGATTACCAGGACGGGGATCTTGCAAACAGTTGGCGGACATTGCAAAAGGCGGTCGCGGAGCGCATGTACTACCGAACAGTTTTCGATTCCGAAAAATCACCATCGTTGGGTGTCTGCGGGAATGCGGAGGTCGGTGCCAATTTTCATTCTTTTTCTCTCAATAAACTCGAAACGCAGTGCGGAATAATCGCGGACAAGAAGAAACTTCGGCGGTGTTCCAGCTGCCGTGGGGTGATGTACTGCTCCCGACAATGTCAAGCTTTAGATTGGCAGTCCCGCCACCGCTCGTCCTGTGCACTAGAGGAAGCGAGCTGCCGAAGTAAGCCGTTCTTTCAATGATCTTCGAATATTTTTGTGACGCCTGCTTAACTCGAATTAGATCTGCGTCTCAATTACACGCACCAAGAATATGGGTTCCTACTTCATTTAGTCCACTACGACTATTTGAGGGAGCGGCTGTTCATAGCTGCGCAACATATACAAGGCTGGGCAGACAAACCCGGTGCTTGGTTTTTCACCCAATTCGACTATCGAAGGTTCCCTGCCAAGGTAGCGACGTTTTCAGGCAAGGAGCAGTCCCTTGGCGCGCTTCGAGGCTCAGGATTCATGGATGTACGGCTGATCACTCTGCCGTACGGGTTAAATGGTTCTCGGGACCTTGGAATGATCAAGGTGTCGAGGGAAAGTTCAGTGGTACCAGATAAACTCAAGGATATCGCGGTGCGTATGGTTTCTGAATCACTGACCAACAGGCAACTTTCGGATGAATGCAAAGCTGCGATGGAGCTGGAGGGTTTGACGATGATGACATGGGATGCCTCTACTCCGGAGGTTTTTTATTAGTGTTTCCATCTAGTAGAGTTGACCTGCTGCGCGTTGTATTTACCTTTGAGACGAGCCTGCTTCAATAATCATTAACTGCTACGAGCTCTCATGATGTGTATGCGAACGGTAAGTTGACAACAAACGAATTACAGTTCAGCGATGGAACTCTGAATAAAAACCACTGAATATTGTAAATTTGTGGACGATTGTACGCGATCACCCTTCCTCTTCTCCCTCAGCATCTGCCTCCTCATCACACGGAATCTGGAGCGCAAGAAGGGAGCGATGACGATGACATCACTCCGCTAACGTCCGAGTCGCGACACTCCTTCTTTCGAGTCTGAATCTTTTCCCTTGCCCTCCTCGTCTGCATCTGACTGACCAACTCTGTCTCGTCACTTCATCCGATTGCCTCCCCCGCTGCCAACCCTTCTCTTCCGAAGATGATCCAAGTCGGTGACAAAGAAACCAAAGGAGCACCACCCCAAAGAGCCCTTCCCATCTCAATCCCCCGCCCGATCGAGAGGCAGTGTGATGGCTGGGTCGAGGAGTAGCGTTTCGGAGTGGAAGGCAAGGGGGAAGTCAGTGACCGCCGTCTGCCACCGCCAGCAAGTATTCTCCCTCATCGCACACACGCGAAATGACGAAGACGGGTGAGCCCAGGAAGCGATTGGGGAGGAGATTCAGGCTGGACGAGGATGGACAGGTAAAGCGTGAGTTTAGACGCGGCAGAACGGTACTAGTGGGGAGGCTGGCGAGATGAAGCCGCGAGGCGGGAATGCGGGACGATGAGACAAGACGACTCCGAAGCCTCGGTGTGCGGGTGGCGTCTACTGCGGGATGCATCGAATCCGATCTGGAAGGAGACACAATGGTCAGCGAACGAGACTTCTGTAAACGGGAAAGAACAATACACACCCTCTGCCTTCTGCCCCTCATCTTATCGTCTATTCCGTCCGCCTCCGCCTCCTCTTCCTCCGCCTCCACTCATCAGCCTCTCATCATCTCCACGGTACCGCGCGATACCCGCCCATCGCACCATCATTCCCGCTGCGCTGCTCTCATCGCCATCTCCCTGCCCTCGCCCGCCATAGCTGCTGGCACCCCAGACCGCAAACGAGCACAAAGCACGTCATATCCACGTTGGCGGTGTTACCGAACGCCAGACGAGCCCCTGACCCTCGTATCCCTGCCGCACGTGAGCGAGGAAAAGAAGAGGAATGTCGTGCTGGTGTGCAATGCCGGCGTTCGTTCGTACATATGCGGAGCATCGACCACGACGCCGCCATCGAGGCGTAAGGAAGGCCGCCAGGGGCACGAGTCGATGCTGCCGCTGCTGAAGAAGGAGGAGAGACAATCGGCCGCGATAATAAAAAGGAGAATTGAGACGTCCGCACCATTGTCATCTCTTTGATTTCCCTCCTTGTCGTCTACCCCTCGCCCACCTCCCCTCAGTGCACCGCAGACTGCGAACCAGTGAACGCCTTGTCCACATAGCAACGGACGACGAAGCTCTCGTTTCCTACTGCGCCTCTTTGCCTACCCTCACCAGCCTCTCCTCCCCGCTCCCCAGCCCGCAAACTAGTGAGCGTGTCCACGTAGACGGTGACACCGCGAACGAAAGACGGAGCTCTTCATCCTCACTTCCCGCCGCACCTACGCGGGGAGGAGAGGAGTGTCGGGTTAGCGGGCGAGACGAGAGTATCGACACCTGCTATAGAGCGCCGCCACCAGATGGCGGAGGGTCCACCGGCACCATGCGCCGCTGCTGAAAGAGTTGATGACTGCCGATGATACCGGGGAATGCAGTGTCATGACCCGGCTTTCGAGCTCCTTCTCGCCCTAGTCGACATCTCCACATCCACAAAACGTCGTCGAGGCTTGTGCAGCGCCCACCGCGAAGAGCAGGTGAGCTATGACGATGCGTTCGGTCGTAGACTGACGCCACCGCCGGGCTCGAAGGAAGGTCTGCCAGCGTCACCAGCTGGTGCTGCTTCTGCTGAAGAACGAAGAGGATTTCGTCTATGAGCGACGAAGAAAACGGAAAGAATGGGAAGGCACGTACCTTGCATATCCACAAGTCGTCTTCGAAGCTTGCGGAGCGCCCACTGCGAAAAGCGGGTGAGCTCTGATGGTGCATTGGTAGGCGTGGGCTGACGCCGCCGTCGAGGGTGAGGTGGGGAAGGACCACTGGCGTGGCAAGACGGGGTTGCCGCTGCTGAAGCAGAAGAAGGAGAAGGGAGATTCGCTGATGAGCGCCGAGGATACAAAGGGAATGCAGGTAGACACACGTACCATCGTCATCTACACAGCTTTCCACCTCCTTCTCGCCCTATTTGCCATCGCCCGCCTTCCTTATCCACTGCTGGTCGTCTGGGAAGGCTCTTGCAGCCATCCTCGTTGCCCTGGCGACGATGCCGCAGTACTAGTTCCTAGTCGTGATCTAACGCTGCCGCCACGGGCGAGGTGAGACAGTGATACAGAGCCGGTGCCGTTAAGCGCAGCCGCCGTCTGCTCGTGTTTCGGCGTATCCGATCCTGCCACTCACAGCTGAAGGGTAATGCGTCGGGGTGAGACAAGGGGAGTGGTACTATACGAGAAGTCGAAGATGAGGATTTTGTCGCAGAAAGGATAGCTGAATGATAGTGAGATAAGTTAACGGGAATGCGAGGGCGAGCCTTGGCGAACCTCCGCATATAGCCTGATTGAGCCCTACAGACACAGTGCACACCAGCGACGATCGATGCAAGCAGAGGATTCATCTGGTAGGTACGGGAAAGAGTACAGTACATACGTGGAGGTTCGTTTGAAGGGATGTCACGACGTTACAAGTAACGTTGTGATGTGACCAGCCGTGACTCTTCTGAACCTCGACCACCATGTCGAGATTTTACTGGCCCCAGAACTCGAAAGCAACCTATTCTCTGGCTGCTCTGAAGTGCTGCTACAATCATACTCTAAGCGCTGCTATGAAAAGCTTGTTCTAAGCGGTACGAAAATGCCTAACTTGAATTCAATTTTCAAGTTCGAAACATGGCTGGCAGTGTTGTTTCAATTTGCAAGACAACCCTAGATCTCAACGCACAACTTGCTCTCCGTGCAGATAACAAGCTAAATTACTTCTTGTCTTGTCTCTTTCCGTTAATTGTATCTCAATACTCTTCTCGTCGACTCTGAATTTCAGCACACGGTGTGTCCCAAGGCTCTGTCCCATGTAGAAAGCCACTGAAAGGGATCTTAGACCCTGTCGCTTCAGCGGAGCTCGAAACAGCACAGTTCTGGGCGGTTTGCCATGCTCTCTATATGCGTCAAACCTTTCTCATTTCCCGACTTGCCACTGTTACCAGACAGTCGACATCGCATCGAGATTCGATTGAGATGCATGAGTCTACCTGTAGATACTCAGGACTTCAACAGAATCAGTGCCAGACGACCAGTTCAAATTGATGTCGCCTCGTTTGTAATCCCACCGTGAAGATCCAGCGCCCTCACAAGATACAATAGAAGACCCGAATAAAACTGACGTTGTTGAGTTCAGCTATTGGCGGCCTGATCAACCCAGTTGATCACTTGGTCGACGTATAAGTAGGTGACTCGAATTGTGGCAATTCAATCATTACTCGCTCTCATGAACAGGTTGTCCTACATATGACTCGTTGCTCCGAGTTTACACAAAGAACATGAATCATTATTCCCAGACATGAAATACTCCGTATGACGTTAGACAAGGATTACTGTAATATGTTGTGCCGCAAAAAATCGCTCAATGATTTAGCCGAAGTTGGAGTACACATTTGACTGACTCGGGATTGATGTTGACTACATACGGGCTTGATTGTGTCGAAATGATCAGCAGCGAATCCCATTGTGAGCAGAGTCAGCGTCTCCTCCGGTGGCGTAGCCTACTTAGACTGGCATCTAAATGAGGAGTCAAGTTGATGTGTTCGCCAGATCATCGCGTGATGGAGTCGAAATAATCAACAACGATTTCCATTGTGAAAAGAGTCATCCTATTCCACTGCTCTAGCGCACGTCGATTTAGATACAAGAAGACGATCCATGCAGGTATAAATAGGGTTGCAGCAGAGCACAAGGAGAACCATTGCGGATTCCCCAATTTCGCATTCTCCTCTCGGCGCTCGCGATACACTTCAGCCTTCTATCTTAGCCATGGCCGATCCCACTGTATTGGACCTGACACGTAGCATCGATAATGACGGTGGACGCCTAGTCATCTGGCAGGCGCACATGAATAAGGAGCTGGACCTTGCGATCATGCCGAACGGATTATCTGCACAAATAATTCATCGAAGAGACAATAACCGGACCGAAGGGATCGAAATTCATTCACTAGGATATCCAGGAAAATACTTTCTCAACCATAAAGGTATCTTGAACAATGTGCGTTACCAAGTAACGCTCGATATCGATCTTTCGAGCGGGACGGGACAGTGAGTAAATTTGTGGCTTCAACATCTTTGAGCTTGCGTTGACTTGCAGTAGCATGACCTTCAACGGGCGGCCTGCTTTTGACATCATAATCTCAGCAGTACCCGACAGATCCGGGGCAAGGCCCATGGCATACGAGGTGTGAAAATCCCATATGACTTCTGAGTATGCACCGCTAAACACTGTCGGTGTATTCCAGCTTCGCAAAGTTCATTTGCCAGGTGAAGTATATGCCAGGGCAGTCATGGATAAAGTCCAAGGAAGATGGCATCCGAGTGACAAGCCCGATACAAAGGCGTGGTCGACTGCGACATTCATGAATCATAATCCTAGCAATCATGTCGTGGCAAGAGTGGCCCTGTTAGGACTAATGATGTTCATGGAACAGGATGTGCATCATGACATTCCCTGAGTGGACTTGAGCCTACTGTGATTGTATTGTACCTTTGTTATATATGTGAATGTATTCGAGCGTATCAGAAATGTGAACCCTGCACAAAACAACCAGCTTGCCGTCACTATATGAGACTGCGGACCGAAATCGTACGACTGAAAATTCACAATTGACGGATGATGTCCTTCGAACAACTGTTATGCCCGACACTATTCAGACAGCGCAGGGGAACGTACCTCTCGCCAACTATCGCTCAAGGCTGCAGAACGAGCAACGGCTCTGAACTACAGTGAAACACTGGAGTTAGTAACGGAAATTGAGAACAACCGTCCGAAACTAACCGTATTTCTTGACACTGCCGCATGAAAATCGACGTCGATTTGGTTGTCCGAGCCATAGGATTCCGCCGCGGCTTCAAATTCGATCAGGCACCCAGAGATTTGGGAATCGGACAAGATAATGTCCAGCGGTTTCCATATATCATCTGTTATCTCGAAGGGATCCTCGACACAGAAAACTATCGTGTGAAGGCGGTGAGGAGAGCGAATAGTCGCCAGCGTGCGACGAAGGCTGACGGTTATTTGATCGTGCAAGGTGACTCTAAGGATGGCGAGATTGGAAAAGGCGGACAAATCGACGCCATCCGCAAGCTATGAGATTTCATTCAAGGAGCAGTTTCGGCGCGGAGATTATATACGCACCCAGCCGTTGATTTCAAGGAAATTGATCATTGCCTTAGTTTGAGCAGGTATTGTGTCCCACATGATCGATCGTCCGTCCGATAAGATGAGCGCTTTCAGATGCGAGATGTCTAGTGGGTATAGCAAGTTCGGGGCCAGGCTCTGAGGCCGATCATCGCCTAGATTTGATAAGCTGACCCCCAGCGACTTGAGGCGCACAACTGGGTAGTCTCTTGGGTCGACACAACTCTGCCATCGAGCACATCGAAGATCGAAATGCTTGATGGTCAAAGTAACCGAAAGTAATACACGCATGATCAATGGATCCGGGGAGGTGGCGTCTACCTCGAGAGTTCGAAGGGTTGGAAGTTGTAAGAGCGGTTTGAGTGTGTCCAGGAAACACGAATGATGCAGGGACAGAGTTAATTTGTCCAAGCGTGTAAATGGCAGGTTGGACATCTTCCCAATTGTAGGGGACGATAAGAAACGAGATACAATAGTCAGACGGCGAACATAGCTCAAAAGACGAGGGGAGGCGGTCACGGTCGAGCAAAACTGAAGTACAGTCTTGTCGGTGTACAGAAAACAATAGTTTGAAAGATGTGGAGCTCGATAGAGATTGGATTGTGCGATATCCACCCAAGAACGAGCGACAAGTGAGGCAGAGACAAGGTCGCGCGGAGAGCCCGATAGAAAGTCAACACAGCGATCCAATAGCTCCTGGATAGCCAGCGGATGAAGTGTCTCCGAGCCTGAGTCCTCTGCTCGCATGATGACTCGTGGAGAGAAGTACACGTGGCCCACCTGATCAGTTTTCTTGATCGACTCGAATGCGATGTTTTCTCAGGCTATCGGGATTCGGCATTTGCCACTAATCATGATCAGCTGATTCAGATGCCATACATTTGCTCCAGAGTCCATAGACGGTTAGACCAGTAGACCTGCGTGACTACAAATTCTGTTGACTCGGAATGTCACCGAGCGCCTTGTCTTTGAGGTACATACGTATGGACCCACAGCGTTAGTGTCTTTTGTTTGGTTGTTCTTGTAAGTTTGTCGATCCGATCCCATGGGAGTCAAGTATAAAAGCGACAAGGCGCAATCCACGGCGATTCCACGCCACAACTTGAGCCCACAACCCTTTTCCTTTTCGCATTCTTCATGCTGCCCTGCGCAATGTTGGATGGATATTGTTACAAGCCGACTGCGGAAGGGATCGATGAGGTGCGCAATAGATTCAATGATGTTTTGAATCCGCCGTTCATTCCGCTTCAGTACCGTTCCTCCGTCTTTAGCGGGTCACCGGCGGCGTTTACGAATGTGTATCAGCCAGAACCCTTGGCCTACGACCCCACAAGCACCGGCCTTTCGCACCCGGCAGCGGGTTCCGAACGGTTTACTTCATTCCAATATGTGGACCAAATCATGTATAACCCTCAGCATCCATATTCTGCCCTCCAAAACTCTTCTCGTCAGTCATCGCAAATCATTCCGTTGGCTCTCAGTCCCGACACTTTTCCTATGTTAGACGGTGTTCAGGAATATCGATATCCAGCGCAAGGGCATCAATTTCTTGTGCGGAATTCGTTCAGAGACCCCAGGTCCACCTCCGGGTTTCCCATTGAGACACTTCATGGCACACAGGCGGACCTCCAAGGGGCTCATTGGTTGGAGACCCCTACAGGTGCTGCTACGCTCCATTCAAACATTGCTACATTCGATGGAGTAGTAAACTATCCGAGTCAATCAGCACCACCAATCGAACGCTTTGCGGAAGATATCATAACCCCCTCCGGGAATCCTCAGGAATGCAACAGGTCCTTGTCTGCGGGTTGGCAATACTCCGGATCCACAGCTTCCGAAATTTCGCAGACTCCAGGTCAGTCGACGCCACTGGTAGGAGCACAACACGGTGACAATGCAGAGAGTTCTTTGTACACATCTGCGTCCGCCGCTTTGCCTTATTCCTCTACAAATAGTCTTTCTACCCCCGAAACCCCATGTGTCAAGAAATCACGCAGACGAAAGTGCTCCAATTGCGGCAAAACAGTCGCCGCTGCATGGCGACGCGATCCATCAACTAATGAAACACTCTGCAATGCATGCGGATTATTCCTCATTCAGCGCGGAGTGCATCGTCCTCCTAGTATGGATGACCCTAAGCGTAAAGATAAAAAATGCATGCATTGCGGCGAGCAGAGGAAAACCGTTTATTTTCGTTTCAAGACGTTTTTGCGGCTGTGTAATGCTTGTATGTTGCTCGTGCGCTTGGACGATGGGGAGAGGGTTCGGCCTAGAAAACGACGACAACGTAGAGGCGAACTTTCGCCGGAGTAATAGGCGGAAGCTTGAGTCTTTCACAATACAGCAGATCGGCAGTGGGCGAGGATTCAAATGTTCGGTGATAGCATATATACTTAGACAGATATGGTTTGTACGCATATAAAAATGAAGTCAAATGTTCTATCATCAAAGCTATATTATCCGTCGAGTCGCAAAAACCAGAAAATCTGAACATCTCCGAGATCCCCGAACTGAATTCAATGAGGCCGACTTACTTATTATATAATCATTCAGTCTGGCGGTTGTTCCCGCGGCGCTTCCTGGCTCTATGTTTTCGCAGGGAGGGTACATCTTGAACCACCTTTATACATTCCCCGAAGGTTATATGATTTAAAACTGGTGAGTAATAGAAATACGAGACATATTTGGGTAACTTGGCCGCTTTTCGCCGGCGGCCAACCACTCAAACCGAACCCACTCATTTCAACGGCTCTCAACGTCCTTCAAGCGAGAGAAATACTCTGGTCGATATATTGTGACGGTTGCCAACAAATTACCCGTGAAAACGCATTGAACCCCTGTTTTAGGCCTCTCCGCTACCGGATGTAAGGGATCGTTACCCAGAGGGAGTGATTAGGATGAATATTGCCACTAAAATCATAAATGCGTGTCTTTTCATGATGCTTTGATAATAGAAATTTCCGTCCCACCGAAATTTAATATTGAGGCGGGCGAGGATAAATTCGGAGGAGGTGGTACATTCAATAGTTACAGTATAACTTGTGTGGTGGGCCGGCTGGAAAATTCGCTGTCAAAATTGAGCATGCACTCTATATCAACTCTATACACTCTTTCTCCACCAGCGAAACGCACAGAGGGGAGCCGAGCTCGTATTGGTGGCGGCGATTAGTGTTGAGTTTTGGTACGTGACAGTAATTTGGGAGTCCGGCGTCGATGGCAAACAAGTCGATTTGAGAGTTCGTTTACAAGACAGTTCAAACAAATGTTCGCATCGTGTGCTTCTAGTAGTCTACAACAATAGTCGTCACTCGCTCCTTCTGCACGGCGGCCAGCATCTGGGCTTTTATCTCCGTTTCGCCGAGCAGATGCATCCGCTGAGCAATGTCCTTCACCGCATCGGGCACTACTGAACCTTCCCTCGCCAACCTGAACATAAAATCACAAAGCCCCGCCCCAACTGGTAACCGCATCATCATCATGTCCATGACCCCAGACGCCCGAGACACAGCGGCAGCAAGCTCGTCCGAAACTACCTTGCGCGTGTCGATTTTGACGGGGAAGACTGTAAAGTCAAATACCGTGTATAGTCTTATATCGGGGTCCAACCACCAACGCATAGCATGCGCAAAGGCGATCTGAGCTGCGCCGGCGCACAGATATTCTTGATGAAGTAAAAACCGGAAGAATGCACGATCTTTGGGTCTGAATTGGATTCGTGCTTCTAAACCGAATGAGAAATATTGTTTTTGTGGCATAGAATAGGATACTCACTGGCGCAGGTAGAACACTCCTTTGCGCACGAGAATCGATGGCGAGATTTCCAGTCCTCCGTTTGGCAGCTTGAAGAGCAGTACAGAACTTGACGACAGCCGGAACAGCGTTTGAGGGTTTTCTTAAACCTAATTTTCCCGCACTTGAATCTGCTCAGCGTATGGCAGACCGAAACTGAAGCAGCAAACCTGAGCGCTACCACAGACCTCTGGTAGCGGTTCCATGCTAGAGTCAAATAGCTCGCGAATTTTGATTCGGCTGCGTATCGCCTTGATCAGTGTGGACACGCCGTCAGCAAGGTGGGGATATTCGCAGAAATGGTGACCATCAATGATACTGTCTTTCAGGTCTGTGTATGCTGTCTGAAGGTCGCCCAGGAGATGGTAATATACGGTCGACGGGGTGAGAAAGTCAACCATGAGCTGGCGAAGAATACTCTGGGTTACTTCCGACAGCTGCGACATTTTAGAAAACCCGTAGAGTGTGTGAAGCATCCCATTTTTCACGGCGGTTCTGAGAACTGTATCGCCGCGATGCTTCATGTGGAGGACGTTCAACAACATTACACAATTCTCGCCTAGTATACCGGTCTCGCTGTGTCCCATATCGGCGACCTTGGGATCAGTGATAAGATAGTGCGCAGCGATGGCAAGGATTTTTGGTAATCCCATAGGGATGAGAGCAACACATAAACGGTGCTTTGAAGTCATGATATCATGCTTCATCCCGTGGATATTGTCGAGTGCGGCCAGGATATCGAGAACCATCTGCAAGCACCAGATATTGGGTAAATGAAAAGGAGTAACAGTGCTTCGGGTGGGAACGGCAAGCTTGGACTGCTCTATCATCAAGCGGGCTAGATCTGAGATCTCGATAAATGCTCCGTCGAGAATGTCATCCAGCGGTGTCTTCGTGTCAACCAGAATGTCGTGTATCATTTCGAGTTCATCGCCGTAATTGAGAAAATCGTCCGAGCAGCGTTGCCAAGCGTGAACGGCCAGGACGGCGGAAGCTGGGTCCGAGACCAGCAAGGATTTGTTCGATGCAGATTTGTGACACATGTAATCACAGAACCCCATCAAATCGCGGAATATAGTATCCAGTGAGTTCACGTTGAGCGATTCAATCAAAAACTCCTCGAAAGTCTGTAGAAAGCGGGACCAGGCGGAAAGTCTTGGCCAGAGATAAGGAAAGGTTTCTGGCGTGGGACGTGAGCTGATCAACCGTCGAACAGCGAATATTCCTATGTAGAGACGACTGCCAATCTCGAGGGACAAAGGGTCGAGGGATGCCACCGCGGGAATTCGAGCAGGATTGAGCGCTGTATAGAACACAGGTAGACAATCGTTGAGTTCGGTTTGGGAAGCTACCGAAATAGCCTTGCAAAATTGGCTGAACGTCTGGCTCGACGGATAATCGACAAGCATAGAGTGAGCCAACGGCTGATAAAAGATATCGTGATCGGGACCATCAGGCGAGGAAAGACAGGAAGAACAAAGTGAATCATACTTGAAGGCGCGTTGGAAGCTTATCGAGCCGCGATATTTGCAGATCGGGATGCATGGGAGCGGACGCTGGCGATGGTGGTAGCTGGTCAAGTTCCGGGCCGATTTATGAGCCGGAAGCCGGAAGGTTCACCTGACAGTCTCAGCCATTTCTTCCTGAGTTCCACTTTTCTTCGGTCCTGCCGTCGCCGTTTACCGTCTGAATAAATCTACAGCGCTCAAATATTCAACCGAATGTATGCGCGCAAACGTCGGTTTCATATACTTATATATATTAGGTATGGCAACATAACGCTCTCCTCCGCTTGGTACGAAAGCTTGACCGACCCAGTAGCGGCGAGCGTCAAGGGGGGTCCGCGGGTCTAGAGGCACCCGGCAGCATGAAAGGGAAAATAAAGAGTCCAACGTCGAAACTAAGGGTAGAACCTTCGCGTCCGAGCACGCCCATACCGCATCGATGAACGCCACTGGGGATCAGGAAACGGTGGGGTGATCGAGGCGGCCGAGAGGGTGGCATGCGCGAGGGGGCAATGCGAGGCGATGAGACAGCTGCGGAGGGACTGGTGCGGGTGGTGCCTACTGCGGCATGCATCGAGTCCGATCTGGAAGGAGAGATACGTAGGTCAGCGAACGAGACGTCCATAAGCGGGAAAGAAAGTCATTCACGCACATACATATACCATTCGTTCCTCTAACCCACATCATCTCTTCCATTGCCTCCTCCTCCTCTCTTCTTCTCCCAGGCACCGCGCGATACCCGCCCATCGCACCGTCATTCCCGCTGCGCCGCTCTCATCGCCATCTCCCGGTCCTCGGCTGCCCCTCCCCACCTGTGTCGTATCCACGCCGCTGCCACGCAAGACGAACCTCCGACCCTCGTATCCCTACCGCGCGTAAGCGAGGAAAAGAAGTCGAATATCGTGCTGGCGAGCTGCGATGCTGGTGTTCGATCGTAAGCATCTGCGGAGTGTGGACCCCAACGCCGCCACCAGGCCGAGGGAAGGTTACCAGCGTCGCGAGCCGCTGCTGAAGAACAAGGAGGGACTCGTTGATAAGCCGCGATAATACGAGGGGAATTGAGACGTACGCACAATTGTCATCTGTCTCAATTCTCTCCTTCTCGTCGCCCCCCTCGCACACCTCCCCTCCGCGCACCACAGACCGCAAATCAGTGAATGCTGTATCCACTGTCCACGCAGCAACGGACGACGAAGTTCTCGGTTCCCAGTGCGCCGCCTTGCCTACCCTCACCAAGCTCTCCTCTCCTCCCCGCGCACTAGACCGCAAGCAACGGTACATCATGTCCACGTACAGAGTAGCACCGTCAACGCAAGACGAAGCCCTCGGCCCTCCTATCCCCACTGCGGATGAACGAGGAGAAGCAGAGGAATGTCGTTCTGGAGGACGGCGACGATGGGTCGGAAGGAGACGAGAGTATCGACGCCGTATATGGCCGCCGCGAGATGGCGGAGGGTCCGCCAGTGTCACGGCGGTGCCACCGCTGCTGAAGGAGAAGAGAGATTCGTTGATGAGTGCCGGTGATGGAAGAGGGACGATAGAGGCACGTACCTTCGTCGTCTACCCGTCTCCTGAGCTACTCCACTCCCCATTTGCTACCTTGCGCAGCGATCCTCGTTCCTCGTTCCCACCACGGCGGAGAGCTGGTGAGACTGCCTTCGTTTGTAGGCGAGATGGGGAAGGTCCACGAGCGTCGTCCTCTGGTGCTGCCCCTGCTGAAGAAGAGGAATTCGTCAATGAGTGTCGAAAATAAGGGGAAGAATGTGGACGTACGTACCATCGCCATCTATCACCCCATTCGCCGCCTTCCACCTTCCAAGTACACTGCTCCTCCCCGAAGCTCACGCAGCCCGCCGTGAGGATGAAGCTTGCGCAGCGCCCGCTGCGAAGAGCTAGTAAGCCGTGAGGATGCGTTCGTTCGTGTGCGTGCGCCGACGCAGCCATCGAGGGTGGGGTACGGGAAGGACCACCAGCGTCATGCACCGGTGCTGCTCCTGCTCAAGGAGAAAACGAGACAATCGTGCCGATGATACGTCGGCAATGCAGAGCACGTACGATCGTCGGGTATGTGATATCCCTCCTCCCCGCCTACCCCTCCCCGACCTCCTGGCGCCCCAGCCCGCAAGGGAATGTGTCCACGTAGACGGTAGCACCGCCCGCGGAAGCCGGATCCCGGATGGTGATCTACCCCACTGCGAATGAGCAGGGAAAAGCCGACGAATGTAGTCTGACGGGCGACGACGATGGTGCGAGGGATGGGTGAGGATCGACGCTGACACCACCGTCGAGGGCGAGGGAAGGTCCACCCCATCCTGCCGGTGCTGAAGGAGAGGAAGAGAGAATCATCGGTAAGCGCCAGTGATACGAGGGGAGGAGACGTACACACCGTCATCATGTACCCGTCTTTCGATTGGTCCTCGTCTCCCTACCTATTCGCCGCCCCTCGCCTGCCCAGCCTACTGCCCGTCTTCGAAGCTCGCGCAGCAATTGTCATTCCCTCGACCGCGGAGAGTTGGTGTGCTGTGACGATGTGTTCTTGCCGAATCGTTCGGGGCCGTGAGAAGACAAAAAGTATCGAGCGTGACGGCGACGACGCCGCCGTCGAGGATCAGGTGGGGAAATATCACCGGCTTCACAAGACGGGGCTGCCGCTGCTAAAGAAAGATTCGTCCATGAGTGGCGAAAAAAAGGGAAAGACAGCGAAAATACGCACCGTCGTCATGCCTTTACTCCTCCTCTCCCTATTCGCCACCTTCCACCTTCCTATCTGCTTGAAGATTGCGCTGCCCGCCGTGAAGTCGGACAGAGACACGCACTGGGCGCCGTTAAGCTTAGCCGCTGCCTAAATCCTGCCGGTGGGCAGAACGTTGACAGCTGAAGAATGGCGCGGCGGGGTGCACGACGTCGGCGGAGCTGTGCGAGAAGTCGAGCATGGGGGTTTTGTTATAGAAGGGAAAGCTGGATAATAGTGAGACGATTTTGACGGGACCGGGAAAGGACAGGGCAAACCTTCGCGACTTTGTCCTGCAGACGCAACGGAAGCCGTTAACGATCGATTCAAGCCCAGGCTTCGTCTTGTGGGTATGAGGAGGGGCGTGGTGAGGTGAGTCAATAAGCCAGCAGAAAATATAAGCGCGAAACTCACAGAACATGTCGTTGCTTGCATGACCGCAGAAGGTACGAGGAATTGAGAAGGTCTGTCTCGGGCTGCATGAGCCGTTGCTGCAAACGAAACGCGGAAAGAGCGTTCGCGCCTAGACCAATCCCAGCAGCATCCACTGCTAGTGATTATTCACCGATCGCACGACACCCAATCTAGCGCCATTTCTGAGTCAACGTTTGAGCAAAGTAAGGATGACTGCTGGCGTACGCACTGCCTAAATCAAGCTCGGCTCCACCTAAACCGTCCCTCCGCCTCGATAAACGCAGCCACTCCGCTTTGATACTGTGATTGCGACATCGCATAAAACGGCATTGAAAGGAGAGAGCGTGCAGCGTTCTTGCAAGCGAGGGATAGGGGGTGTATTTTACTGAATTTGAGCCGTATCTGCGGAGTCTTCCGTTAGAATCCGTGCAATGGCGGCCAAAGACAAAACTTCGACGACAAACAAGCAAAAACTCTGAGAATGCTTTGAGATCTCAACTAGTCGGTCGCGTTAGGGTAAACGACGAGCAGATTGGATACAGCTGTCAATGCGGGCAGATCCGGCTGGGCGCAGCAACTCTACGAGGATGGTCAAGAGCATGGTGGTAGTTTGGTTTGAGGGGAGGTCACGGCGTTACGAGTGACATCGTGATGTGACGAGCCGTGACTCTCTTGAACCTCGACCACGCCTTCTGATGAGCACATCGTTTAAATACACGCCTGAGCGGCGTGCGCCCACACACGAACATCTCTCGCAGTACCCACAATGGTAGACCACGACCATGGCCATGTTTTATCCGCGAAATCTCGGGACTTGGAGCGAGACACCTTTATTTTCATCCACCTTCAAACGAAAAGCAAGCTTTTCATGGGTAAACAATCAATCATATTGCACAAATTTGCGTTCAAACTAAGTCTGACGGTCATAGGATTCAACCAGAAGGTTACCCCGGTGACCAGCGCGCTCATCCATCGCTGGGTCGCATTTCTCATAGGCGACAGAGGCCCTGAAGATCCGTTCTGGCTGTGCCCCGTCACGCTCGCCAGCGCGGGGATCATGGCGTATCGCATGGTTGCTACCGGCCCAGGAATCGACCCACAGTCTTCCGAGCCCCTCCCGCCCGGCAACTATGGGTGGTACTTCGATTGCGAGTTCCTTTTCAATTTTTTCCCTTCCCTTTCTCAGTGGATTTCAGCGGCTTGCACGAACTGGGGACTTCCTGAGTTGGCTAATTCGCCGTTCCGTTTGACCACAATTGCAGGCCGCTTGGAGGATATGAAGGAATACTTGTCGGAGGATTTCGAACGTGTGAGCTTGAGTTGTTGATATATCACCATTGCACTAATCCATTCCCGTTCAGCATGAATTTCCGCCCAGTGCGAATGCAACCGCAGCCACTGCGCGAGATCAAGGTCGTTGTCGGTTCACAGGCGCAACTGAGAACACAACTGTAGCTTGGATTATCCCGCCTGCAGTCTCTTGGGAGGTCGGTCGCATGTTTAAATTCCATTCTGGATCGCGAATAAATTCTCATTTCTCTTTTGCTACTGCTACTCTAGACGCAGGATTTCGGGAGACAATCCGACTGGGATCAGACACCATTCGTCGTCACCGAAAACCTGATCACAATGCAGGCAATATTGAAGCCCCATTTCTACGGCAACAATTTCACAGTTGACGTCGACGACAATCGTCGAATCATCATCCTTCGCTCAATGGGAGATGCTCAACGCCTCCTACCTTCGCACCTGCCTGACCACATCTTGCCAACACCTGAGGTAGACCACTACCTCCGTCTGCACTGCCGTTACTCTCTCAATGCCATGCTTCTGTGTGGGGATGTCAGCGAAACCTATTCCAACGGACTCATTCTAGAGACGATGCATAATCTAGGGGTGAACCACGTTGGGTACCACGACTATCACGAGAGTGATATGGTGCCTTTTACTGACCCAGGCTGGACCACCGAGCTGGGGAGGGAGATTCTGGCTGATGTCATGCGACAGCGTCTCGCTTTGAGTCGGTACCGGGCGGATTCGGATGAGGAGACTGGTGCTGATGCTGGTGCTGGTGCGTATTCGGATGACGACGACGACGAGTTGGTTTAATACGTAGTTGTGGTGATGGGGTGAAATACATCGGCGGAGAATTTTTCTTCTCATAGTTCTTTGTCGGCGTACTTTCAGATTCGAAATCAACCACCAACAAGTAAATTACTGTAATCTAAGTATTACTGCCAATAGAGGGATGCCACACTCCGCTGCTCTCAGCTCATTAATAATATTGCGTTGCAGATTAAAAGCAATCGCAAAAAACCCACAAATCCGACCATCTCCGAGATCCCCGAGCTAAACTCGACGAGGAATTTCAAGCATCCCAAATTCCTGATCATTGTCCCCAGTATACCCAGACCTCCCCAGCCGCCCTGCCGTCGTCACGAGCAGAACATCCACACTCCTCCCCCGCCACCTCTTCACTGCTCCCACCAACCTCTTCTCCTCCTCAAGCACCGCCGCCCACTTCGTCCTAAACCTAAACCCCGTTGCCAAACACACACTACCCAATCTCGTTCCGCCTTCCGCATCATTCCAGCTTCGCGCCTCGATGAAATTCACTACCGCGCCGACGCGTACCCTTCTGAAACCACGACAGCAAAACGCGCGGAGGGACGGGAGACTCTCTCGATCGGAATCGAGTGTATCCCAAAAGGTACCGAAACATTTATTCAGCTCGAGCTCTTCCAGCCCTTTTTGAGCGTCAAACAGTTCCCGGAGTTGCCTTCCAGAAAGGCTGGAGAGGTTGCATAAATCGAGTTTCGTCAACCGGATGTTGCATCGGGTGAACCAGCCCAGGAGAGCAAAGTGGAGGGTTTGAGCGTGGAGCTCTCTGAATTCAACTCCGAGGATTGAGGCGTATGCGGGATCGTTGTCGTTTCGGTGTAATGTGAGTGTTTTCAGGGCAGGGGCGTTGACGCGGGTGAAGAACCTGATGGGGGTTTGGTAGTGTCTGTCGGTGTAGCCTAGCTCGAGAGATGTGAGTTCCGCGACGGTAAGTGGCGGGGCAGTGATTTCGTAAGTCAAGATGGAGTGTAGCCCTTCCGCCATTATTTCAAGCCTGTTATATCTGGACGGGTCGGTTCCCTCGGCGGATATTTCTTGTTGAAGGCGCCATTCGTATATATTGTTTTCCACACCTGCGAAACAATGAGCTTGAACGAGACATTGGAGAGATAGCTGAAGACATACAGGAATCGTTATTATCAACCCTAAACCAATCATCCTCACATTCTAGTTGACGTCCCACGGCAAATCTTTGAATTGCAGGAGCTTCAGAGAGTAAGGCGTAGATGAATTTTTCCGGGATGTCAGCGCAGAACGACAATTGGCGCATCTGCGTGAAATTAAGCCCGAATCGGAAAGGATCCACCCGTCGTCGTCGTTGGCGCTGATGCATAGCGAATTCGAAGCTCGTGAGGCGGGGTGCTATTCGCGCGAGACTGTAGTTAGATTTGTAGGGTGGGTAATACAGCTCGTGGCTGTTGTTCGTATCCGGGAACGTGGGGTTCTCGCGGTGTGTGATTCCGATGTGGTTGAGGAGGGGCAGCGTATTTGATGGAAGGTTCCAGAACTGGTCCGCTGCGGCAGGGATCTCCGAATCCCAAGAAAGCGAAGTTAATCGCGAGGCGCAGTGAGTGAAAGCAATGTCGAGCATGCTGGAAGGTATACAATAGTCTGGTGTAGTTAGTTGAAGGGAGAGATTAGTGGTCTGGGGGATGAGGTCGAGGAAGTGGGTTGACATGACGAGGAGACGGTAAGCGGATGTTGGGTATGATACAATTCTGCAGGAGTCGAATAGGTCGAATCGGTTCCAGAGAGTCGCGATTGCGAGGTGGCGCCAGCGTCTGCAGACGTGGCTCACGAGTACGGGCAAAGCGAGAGAATTTCCGAGGTAGGGGTCCCAATCGGTGAGGATGGGTAGAGGGATGGCGGAGGTTCCAACGGCGTAGTGGAGGATTTCGATGAGAATTTCGTTGGGAAGGAGGTTGAAGGGCGAGGTGTTGTTGGGTGGCGCAGGTTTCGAGCTGTATTCGAGGCGTTGTTTCTTCCTAGGCGGAGTATCTGATTGTGTATCGGGCTGCAATAGATGATAAGAGGGTACGGATATTCACAGTGAGCTGTGCACTTACAGCAGCGGGTCGTTTCATGAGCGAGGTGCCAAGGGCGCAGGGCAGTAATTCAAGGTGTCGCTTCTTTGAAGACGGTCCATATAATTGTCTAGACGGCTGTATTGGGGCATTAGATTTGATATTCGGAGCGAGCTCCATACACTCACAGAGGCGGGTCGTTTCATGAGTGAATGAAGCTTCCAGGACCGGAGGTAAGTAGTGGGCGTTATCGAGACAGGTAATCGCGGCGGAGAACATGAAATAGTCGTCGTGAATCGGGACCAAGGCAACGGGAACAATAGAAAAAGAGATAACAAGTAAGTGGGGAATACAATACCTGGGAAGTGGACCCACAATGATTATGACGACCGTCATCACGGCTTTGAGATAAATGATTCAGGAAGATGATTTTGCATCAATTAGACGTGAACGGAGGCCGCCAAGCTTTAAGTACGGAGAACGAACCTTCCAAGAATCACGATAGATTCCTGGAAGGTTCATGTTTTTGCACGAACGTCGGTGCTTCAGGTGGCGGCCTGAGGTCGAGTTTCCGGGCGGCAATTACAGATTTCTGCAGGTCGTCTTGAGAGGTGCGGTAGGCATGTACCTCTGTACGCACTCATTACAGGTAAGGTCCAAGAGGGAAAAAAACCTACTAAGTAATGGATGAGATGTAGTACGACAAAATCCTGAAGACAACAAGCTCGGAGCCATACTGAGAGTCAAGTACATTTTTGCCCATCCAGTTCATCGGACACCATTATGTCTCTGCATTTGCTTCGAATCGAAAGATTTGAGCGACTTTTTCGCAAGATTTTAACGAATGTACGAGTAGGGAAGCATTTTCTTTCTAATTTTCCTTAGTATCCCGGAGAATTCGAGAGCGTTGACAAGAGCCGCCGAATCGTTGAGTCCAAATTTCCAAGGTGCTGGCTGGAGAAGACAAGAGTGTGTGGTCGTATTTGCGGTGATTGATCGCCGGACACAGCCACATTCAGTGCTCTTTTCTCCTGCCGACATCATTGGCTATCGTCGACATCCGAATCGTCCTCTGACAAAGCCGGAACTTGACGCTCTCTACCCCTGTTTCTCTGACCCTCGTCTAAGTATCACAACGAAAGAGAAATAAGTACAACTTGAAGTTGCTGCATCGTTGCTGTTCTTGAGCGAACAATAGAACTATTACATGCAGTTGCGGTATGTATGAACCGGGTTGATCGAGTTCACGTTCTAGTTTCGAGTTTTCAACCCAATTCGAGGCTTTCGAGACTGTTGATGAGAAAAAAAAGGTTTATTGTCGATGTACTAGCTCAAAACGGCGCGGTTCTATAGAATTGCACAAGAGAAACCATCACCGAGTTCTCAAGAAGCCGAACCGTCTCCTTCCGAATCCTCTTCGGATTGGTACCCTCTCCCCGACTCATACAAGCTCATCACCATGCGTTGCTGCATAACATTAGCCATGATCGCCTTCCCGAGGTCAGTTTCCCATCGCGGATCGGTGAACGGCGCCATTTCAGATGGGTCATATTCACCATACCCGACATGGTCGACCCCCAACCTCTCCATTGCCTTTAAAATGTCGCTATTGGGATAATCTTCACCGATGTCGCCGCCGAGTAGCATGAGATTGAGTGTATAGCGACAATGGAGGCGTAGATAATTGTCTGCAGCAGTAGTTTGCTGCGGGTGGGGAGTGAGGTGGGAGGGTAGAAGAGTCTGATCGTTCCCCATTTTGCGAAGGACAAGAATGCGATAAGAATCGTCAACGGTCTACCGTGAAGTTGTTCTTGTAGAAATGAGAACGCAGATTCTGGTGCATGGTGAGAAGGTTATCGATGTTCACGAATTCCGTTTGATCCCAGTCGAACCTTTCCGCAAAGTCGACTGTCTGTCAAGTAAGGAAGTGAGAGAGGTTTTGTTGTTATAGATAGACAATATCACGAACCTCCCAGGAGATCGAGGGTGGGATGATCCAAGCTACGACTGTGTTTTCTCGATCTCCACTGAATCGGCAGGATCCAAGATCCCTTGCAGAGACCTTTCCCGCTTCTGTGGCAAGAGGGAACTGATGCTGGAAGATCCACAATCGTCAGAATGAGCGTAAGTTACATGTATCGAGACGCATGTGAGCCTCACGCGTTTAAAATCCTCGATCAAATCCCTCTCCATTTGCACAAGCCGGAGTTCGATCGTTGCCAGCCTGTACGGCGAATTGACCAAAGGAGGATGTCCCGTGTGTCTACCTTCCCCTGGGTGTGGATAAGAACTCTGCGGTTTTCTTCCATTGCCACTCACGATCTCGATAATATCCATAGTTTCCAGGTGGAATACGCTGGGACGAATCCGGATCGAGTGCAGGGCCGCAAGCGACCATGGCATATGCCATAATTCCAACGCTGCTCAGGCTGACGGGACACAAGAAGAACTCCTCTGAATCTCGATCGCCAAGGAGAAGGATCATCCATCTACGAATAGTCGCACTCGTTACGGGTGTCAATTTCTGGTTGAAGCCTGGAAGTTTTCAGATATTGAGCGCTGAACTGCGCAGTGAGGAGGAGGAGGGGAACACACTCATGAAAAGCTGGCTTTTCTCTAGTCTGTAGTTTACCGCGCGACAGCTGTCAGGAGGGTCGGGTTATTATGTAAACATTTTGAAATGGAAATAGTTTCCCACACGCAATTTCCGCTATATTCCACCGGCCACATCGATTCTGCCTTAATTTTATATGATATAGAGTCTGAGTAAGGTGTATTAGTACCCCTGTTATATTGGAATGATCGATTTTAGCTGACGAAAGCACTAACCTCAACCTTTGTGCTGATTTGCAGCCAACCGGCATTAGCCGAAGCATTTTTTATTTCGTCCAGTTCTTCACCTTTTTCCTCCGTTCAAGCGCGTAGGCCGACGAGGCGAAGCTCAAGAGTATGGTGGGGGGTTCAAAATCTCAAATAACGTGCGCTATGAACTGAATTGACGCGTCGTGTTTTGATGATTATGTAATAACCGGACCCTTCAGCCGGGGATCAAGGGGACTTGACAGACCACAACACACCGCAGGTACGAGGACCCTTGTGTTGTTCCGTCTGTTTACAAGAGACTAGGCTTTTCTCTCGAACGCGCAAGAAGATGAACGTGTCGCGCTCCAGCACCCGCGATTTCTCTGACAAAAGATGGCCGAAGGCGTCCTCTGACATGGGGTTTAGGATGGTATGAACGTGGCGGAGCCCTAGCCCTAAGATATAAACTAAAAGATACGGACGTAGCCATTGACCTTGCTTTCAAAAGCCACGAACGTACCCAATTGCTTGCCTAACAGGCAGTACAGTGTACAGGCGCGTTGTGGGGGCTTTGGCGCGTTTCCCATCTGATTTTGAGGCCCGAAAGACTGGTAATTGTTCCCCAGCAAATTCTGGCGACCGATTTTTTTTGCGATTACTGATGGGGCGGATTTCTAGGGATTCACACGCAATATCCCCTCCTGTTCAGCGAAAATTGTTGCGATTACTGATGGGGCGGATTTCTCGGCAAATACCCCCTCCCGTTCATCGGCTGTTTTCGGGTTCCCCCATCGCTCCCGCCCTTTTTTTGGCGCTTCTCGGGACCAGCCGCAACATTCCCATCAGCACCTGAAAATGCGCTGCCCGCCCTTTTCTCGGTACCCTCGGTTAGCTCTGTTTGCGCCGTCTCGCGATTGGTCACACCGCCATCAGCACCTGAAAACGCTGCCCGTTTTTTTTTCCTCGGCACCTTCCGTTTACTTCCCACCCTTCGCGGTCCGCGTTTCCCATCGGCCGGGAAAAAAATCCCCGCCCTTTCCTCGGCAACCCCCGGTTTCTTCACTTTCGGCACCTGAAAATGCGCTACCCGCCCGTTTCTCGGCATCCTCGCTTAGCGCTCCCATCGTTCGCGCCCTCTTGCAATTGGCCACACCCCATCATCAGCTGAAAATCACCCGCGCCATTTTGATCGGCACCCTGTTCTTACCTTCGGCACCTGAAAATGCGCTGCCCGCCCGTTTCTCCGCATCCTCGCTTAGCGCTCCCATCGTTCGCGCCCTCTTGCAATTGGCCACATCCCCATCATTAGCTGAAATCACCTCCTCGCGGATTGGCTGCACTCCTATCGGCAGGTGAAAATGCCCGCGCTTTCCCTTGGCACCCCTGATTGATCCCTTCCCGCCCTTTTCTCGGCTACTTCCCATCAGCACCCAACGTTCCCGCCCCATCCCGCTTCGTCTCGGAATCCCGTGTTCTTTTCTTTCCAAAGTACGCTCTTGATTTTGTACCTTACCAATAGTAGAATGCAATCCAATGAAGCCCGACAATTTGAAGTCTTCTGAGAGATTGAGTTTCTAGGCTGGAATTGTAAAACAAAAACAGCACTATGATTATCTTGCTCAGTGCCGAACCAAAGGATCCCCCGCATAGCTAGAGTAAGAGTTTGAAGAGTTGGACGATGAGTCCGGTATTTTGACCGCTGTGATCCGTCAAATGGGAAGGAGGGCACAGCCACCTGTGACGAAAATTTAATCTAAGTCCGTCGTACTGTTATGAACTTCAAAATTTTCAGGACTTCAAATTTTTCAGGTTACAGTGGAGATTGTGTATTAAATACTATTCAAAATTTGCCTTTGAACATTTCATAGTAAAGAGCCATTCCCTCTAATATCCAAACAACATCTTGCACGGCAGCCTCCCAAGCAGCGGAAAATTCGGGTCTCAACCGCACCGCACGGCCCCAGAAATATAGGGACGCAACGATGCTCAGCACGCCATTCACACCCCAATGATAAAGATTGCCCCATTCCTTACCGCCGCCGCCGTAATTACCTGAAGTCATCCATCTGCCATCGACATCTTTCTTCCTCCACGACGGCTGCAAATAATCCCACCAACGCTGCCACTCGATGGCGTACTGACTCGGGTCCTCGACGCCGGGCGGCTCTCCACGACGAGACTGAGAAATCCACTGAGAAACTTGCTTTGGCCGGTATTTGTAAGGGAGGTTCGTCGAGCTATATTCGAAGCGTGAGGCAACCTCCATCCGGGTCCAAGCTGCGACCAGGGCGTGATAGTGACAACCGAGATCGTCTTTCGTCATAACCTCGTAGGCGGACGAGAACCACGGTGCCGCATTGGAGGGGCAGGGAGTATATGTGGCGGTCGGTGTCGTGCTCGGTGTTACGGGTGGGACGTTCGCTGAGTTTGCAATAGCAGCATGAGCAGCCTGAGATAGAGGGGCAAGAGGGACGGAGGGAGTAGTTGGTGAGTCAGATGCTGCTTGGGTGATGGGATGGCTTGGCAAAGCTGTCGGTTCCGCGGATGATTCGACAGGCGGGACCGACGACGACGGTGAGTCAGCAGGCGCACCCGACGATGATGTCGCAGGAACAGCAGGGGAAGGAGTGGAAACGGATTGGGTAGCAGGCGGGACCAACGACGATGATGGTGATCCAATGGGCGCGCCGGACGATGATGTCGCAGGAACGGCGGGGGAAGCGGTGGACGCGGATTGGGTACCAGGATTTGCCAGCCTAGAGGAATTACGAGTGCGAGGCGGAGAGGAAGCGCGGTCGCCGGAAGGTGGAGACCGGTTCTTTGCCTTTGTTTTCGCTTTGGCCGGAGGTTTGGCTGCGCCATGTAGCTCTGCTGATAAACTCGAAAGATCCCCCGCTACATCAGCCTTCAGCTGTTCCAGCAGGCCCAGGTTGCGTTTAATATTCGCCTGCCGTTCTTCTTCATTTTTTTTTTTTTTTTTTTGGTGGTACGATATCAGTACCGACGCACTTAACAATGGGTTAAACCGTCGGTTCCGCGTAAGTTTTGGAGGGACTATTTGGATTAGACCTCCACGAGGCAGGAGAGAGCAATTTCACCCCCTAGGAAATGCATTTATGCACTTGGGTCATATTGCCGGTCGTGTGGGACTCACTCGGCGGGTCTGCCTGCAATTCATCCCGGATCATGGGGAGAGGCGGCCCTTAGCGCCGAAATACCCACTAAAACCTGGGGCTCTCTAAGCCAGTTGCGGGGTAGGCTTGACTCCTCAAAGAGGACTCCGCTCCATGTTTTGATAACCAGAGCGGGGGAAACGTTGGGATTTCGCTTGACATCGTAGTGACACGCCTGGAAGCGGTCGGTATCAAGGCGATTGTTTAGAGTATGTACCCAACGGTTGTGTATTTCAGGCACGGAGTGCGGTGTACCACCTCTGGAGATGACGCGCTCATTTCGGAGTTTCCAGATCAGATAAGCTGATTCGGATATCAGAATCCGATATAGCCGGTTTTTGCCTGATGGCTTGTATCGACTCTCTGGCTCCAATTGCGTCGCGCAGCAGCCGAAAACGCTCCCCAAGGAGGGCTCGGGCCATGTGTCATGTTCCTTCTTCCATAGCTTCTCAGCCAGCTCCCAGATTTCTCTTCTTCCGGGTTGGTTACAGTGGAAAAGTATGTGCTCCATACTCTCGACTTCCCCGCATCCTTGGCATTTCTCCCTGTCTTCAAAGCCAGGAATGTGTTTCCAGTACGCGCCGATGCGATGGGCACCGTGTAGACCCATCCAGAGGAAAGTCCTGACCCGTTTGGACAGGTCCTTGTGGCGGGATGACTTCCATATGTCTCCTGAAGTCGGAGGAGCTGCGTTGATGGTGTTGAGGGCCAGCTGGACTGCTCGTACGTTACGGTCGGTCGCGGGGCGGGGGGGAGTGACTTTTCGTTCTCGGATAGTCTTGTAGGCGGTTGCCTGGGTGAGAGAGGTAAGTTTGGCCCCTTTCACCTTTAACTTTTCTGGGATACTCAAATTTACCAGCGCTGGCGGCGTCGGAGCGTTTCTGAGGGATTGTTGTGCAAGAGAGCGAGCTGCCTTTAGTGCTGATGAGTCCGTTGTATTTGCCGCTTTAACAAACGTTGTTACACCTGTTCTAGTTCTCAGCCGGGCGGCGAGGACTTGAAGAGCGGACTTGTTTCGGACACCAACCCACCCCAGGTCCTCCCATTTGCTTAAGTTTTTTATCAAGACGGTCGCGACACTCGCTTGGGCGACCACTATGCGGATCGACGCATCTGGCGCGATGTCTTCGAGGCACGATATGGCGGCAATTATCTCTCCGTTTACCTTGTCTTGCGTTACCGTATCCGGCAGCGGAACTGCTTTATTTCTCGCGTCGTCCCGCCCGTACCATATCCCTGCTGCGGCCTTCGCATCAACTTGTCCTTGGTTAATTCCGAAGCCGCTAATCGATACTCGGATCGTGTCGTTTGCCAATGCCGGTTGAGGTGGTTGGGGGACGTGGGCTGGAGCGGCTGCCGTGGTGCCACGGGGGGTTTTGGTGAACATTCGGATTGCTTCCGGTAGCGTTGTGACGGAGGCTGGGTGTCGGAAAGTGAAGCAGCCTTCATTGTCTGCCGGATGGTCACTTCTGTTTACTTCAGGTGCACAAGGATTCCATTCTGGTAGGATAAGGCTCAGGCGATCGTGCGCTGCCAGAGCACATTTATTGGGGTCGGAGCAGCCGTTTTGGCGGTCGGTGCTGCAAGGAGAGCAGGGGCATAGGGGGTCTGACTCGTGTGCGTTCGACGTTAGTCGGTCCATGATTTCAATCGCTTGCCCTGTAAAGTGTAGCCCGTGGTTCTTACGGAGGCATCGGTGAGTCGGCTTGTTATTGTATTGTTTTTTCGCTGGGTCTTCCCACTTATGATGCCATATAGGGAGGAGCTTCCTGAGTTCCACCGACGGGTCTAGCGTCGTTAATTCGACCCCGTATTTCCGAGCGACACGAAGCATGTCGCGGATGAACGGGGGTAACTGCGAGTCAATTTTTGCCGTCCATTTCTGGCTAAACATGTTTACATGTGACCCTACTTCAACCCGGGAGCCATTCAGGTCGAGTTTGGCGAGTAGTTTATCCGCGAAAAAGGTCCATTTAGCTCGGCGATTGGGGTCCGTATCCAAATACGCTTTGAGGGTCATTATCTGAATCGCCTCGTTTCTAGCCTCAATATCAAACATTTTTTTCCCTCCCTCTTCAAAGGGGGCCATTAACGTGTCACGGTCAACGGGTGAGGATTTTGATCCCCAAATAAATTCTCGCTGAGCACTCATGAGTTTCTTTTCGACATCTTTAGGCATACCGTTCATCTGCGTGCGGTACTGCGTCATTGCGGCGATGGTTGCTTGTATAATATGTCTCTTGGCTTCAAGTGTGGGGTGGGTGCTCCCCCATCGCTCGAGTGCTGAGTCAATTTTTTCTAGAGTCGGGGTCCAGACCCCTTGGATATTTACCCCGTTTCCGACGCGAGCGCCCAATATGCGGATCGTCGTTCCATCAGCTGCAATATGTATGTTGCCTGGTATGGGGTCGTCGTCGGGGTTCAGCCGCCTCGTTTCTACCACGGAGGCTCTGTATTCCGGGGTACCAATGGGGATGACTTCCGTCTTCGTGACGTTGAATTTGGCGCTTGACGCCTTGCACCATTTCTCCAGGATCTGTGTTAGCTTCGCGAAGCTATCGGTGTCGCGAAGGAAGACTGTTGTGTCATCTGCAAAAAGGCCAGTGATCGCTCGACCCACCGCTTCATTTATTTCGTAGCCCTTTAGGTCTGAGGCTCTCAGCATCTCAGCTAGCGGTTCAATTGCGATATTGAATAAGAGGCACGACAAGGGGTCGCCTTGGCGTACTCCCCGAATAATGCAGAAACGGGTGCTTGACACCCCATTTATGACAACCTGTGTCTCAGCGTGGCGGTAAAGGGACTTCACGGTGTTTATAAATTTCTCTGGAATGTTCCGATCTCTCATCGCCTTCCACAGATAATTGTGGGACGTCTTGTCATAAGCTTTCTCCTGGTCCAGGGCAATGATGGCCCCGTTCAGCTTCTCTTTCTCAGCGTACGATACTAGTATCTCAGACAAGAAGACTTGGTCAGCAATCCGCCTGCCCTTCATGAAGCCCGCTTGGTCCGTGTGGATAATTGCTGGTGCAACTCGGGCGAGTTTTCCGTTTAATGCGGTCGTGAAAATTTTGTAATCGGAGTTTAGAACCGTAACGGGGCGGTGGTTTGCGATGTCGGTTATGTCGCCTTTCTTAAAAATTGGGCACATCCAGCCCAGAGCAAAGTCTGTTCCTGCTTCAACACCATGCTCTTCAATGTCATTGTATATCGCGGTAAGCATCTTGACTACGTCGAAAAGTGGGACCTCGGGTTGTTGACCCTCATCTAGGTCGGGAGTGTCCTTCTCGGCAAGGAAGATGGTATCTAGTCTGCTCCAAAACTCCGTGATGATCCCGTTGACTCCCGGGGAGACGTCGTTTGCTGAGGCCTTTATTGCCGCACGTACGTCCTCTTCCGTGAGGTTTTGCGCGAGAGCTTCCATGTTCTCGTCGGATGGTGGTGGCGCTGGCATGCATTCCAGCACCGCTGCGATATCGCGGTTTTTCTGCTCGGTGTCGAGCTCCGAATCGTCGCGTTGGAGGTCGTTGTGATAGTTTCGAGCTAGTTCGGCCATCTGGTCGGAACGTGTGCAGCTTTGCTCGGGAGTCACGTCTGTGCGTCTCAATGTGCAGGTCGTATCCCTAGGAGCTCGATCTTTTGCTAGGCCGACGGAAAACTTGTTGAGTGTTTCCGTTTCGGTCTCGAAGCGCACTCTTGTTTTCCTTTTGCGTCGGTCGCGTTGTACCGCTGAGATCTTATTTATCTTCTTTTGTAGGTCGGCGGCTTGGAGGGCCCTCTCCTTTTCTCGAGCCGCTGTAGGAGGCCCTTCTGCGGGCGCTGCCTCGTTAAGGATGGCTTCACGTTGGGCCTGAAGTGTACGTTTCGCTTCCCGGAGAGCTCCCACGTTCTCGGCGTCGCGTTTTTGTGCAAAGGTTTGTATTTTGTCTTTCCACTCCTTAAATCGGCTCTGTAGGGTCGTGGTCTCATCCGAGACTTGTTCTGGGTTGACTTTTACACCCTCCTTACGGGCGTATTCCATGAATAGCTTATCTTTGGTCATATGGACCGGAATGGCGTACCTCCCTTCGCCAATGAAGGGCGCGCCGGGTGCACTAATTCGCACTGAAACCATGAAGTGGTCGGTGGTCACCGCAACATCCGAGATGTCCCACTTGGTGCAGTGTTTGAACAGATCATCGGAGACCAGGATATGGTCGATGCGCGAGTGGGACCCTTGGGGTGAAATGTAGGTATATGCACGGGTGTCAGGGTTTGTGACGCGCCAGCCGTCTTTAAGCCCCAGGATGCGCTTGAATCTTGCATACGCCTCCGTCGCCATGTCCGCGTCTTTCCTGGTCGGGAGGCGGTCCATAGGTTCGGGTGCTAAGTTGGAGTCGGCGATGAAAATGTCGGGGACGGGAAGGTCCTCGTGTAGCCATAGGTCCGTTAGAGTATCCCAATAAACTTTATTTTCCGCCGGGGAGTCAGCGGGTGCATATCCTGCTAGCACCGTCAAAGTCCGTTTCTTATGCCAGGGGATGATGAGGAGGATTGCTCGCCCCGGGATTAGGCGGTGAACGGTCACTCCGTCGATGTTTGTAAGTTCCCGGTTGAGGACCACTGCAATCCCTCCCTTGTTCGGTGTCTCAATATCTATAGAATTGAAAATTCGTATTCTACGTTCGTAGATTTTTTCTATCTCCTCAATCTGTTCGTCGGTCAGATGAGTTTCCCCCACCGCAAGGATTCCCACTTTCTCATCGAACAGCATACGGTTAATTTCGTTCCATCGATTGTCCTGGCTCCTGAAATTGTTTCCACCTCTCCCTTTGACATTTAGCCCGGCAACTCTCACCTGGGCCCTTGTGTTCCGAGAGATTGGCGTATTTCTTCCTTGCTGCCGTCGGCGTTTTTGGTTAAGGAAAGCAGGCGCGGAATCTTCATCCGTTGGGATGTTGGGTCGATGGGTTCTGTTACGCCGGTTGGACGAGGTTGTCGCCGCGCCTTGATTGTTGCGGTGCGTAGAGTTTGAGCCCGTGGAGTTGGGCCGGCGGCGGGGCGGCGCCGCAGTGGCGGTTGGGCCTGGCCCCTGCTGAGGCGGGGCCTGTAGATTTGGGTGTGTCCGCGATTGATTTCGTGGACGGCGGGAGCGGCGTGTTGCCGCATTAGTTTCCTGGGTAGCAGGCGTGGTTCCATTTCCGTACTCTTCAGCACCATCATTAGAGGCGCGGCCAATGGCTAAACCGCGTTCCCCTCCGGTGCCGGAGAGGCGCGAAGTACCAATACCGAAGTCGTCATCCGTGTTGATCCCAATACTGGGAGGGGGGAGAGAAGAAGGAGGAGTTGCCTGTTAACGCAACTGAGCTTACAACCATAGCTTCAGCAGCGGACAGTCTTACCCAGACTGTGACTCTATCGTCTACCGCGGGGGACTATGCTTGAAGATTACTTACATTCCGATGGAAGGGGCACCGTAAACGTTTTCACCCTCAGCTTCAGCCTCTCGGCACGGCACGTCCAAACCTAAATAGGTCGCCGTTTGTCTCACTAAGTCCACTTTAGCGAGTTGCCCACTTCGAAGCAGCTTTCCTGACGCACACGTCAGTATATTTGGGCCGCCGAAGCTTCAAGTAGCTACAATTGGGCGTCTCAGCTACCCTCACACCCCCAACTATCGTGGGCCTTGTACAGCCGTCTTCCCATACAAATGGTGTTAGATAGAGTAATTCATGTTACTCAAAACGGAGCCCGCCAAGTTCGTCTAAAGATTTTCTCGATTGGGCGAACACTAGACAACGCGACATAGTACATGGACAGAAGAATGTAAGTAGAAGAGGAATTATGCGAGAGGGGACGTGGGATCATCTAGAAGGCGGTGCGCATCTGCTTGCGCGGTGGTCCGTTCTCCCCGTTGCGGTTGCCATTTCCATTTCCCCGTCCTCTCTTTCCTCCCCCCTGGTTCCCCTTTCCTTTTCCCCCACCGTATCCGCCGTTTCCGCCGTTTCCGCCGTTTCCACCGTTTCCACCGTTTCCGTTGTTCGGTGGTGCGATGAAAGCAGGCCATCCCTCAAGCTTCGGGAGGGGGCAGTAGGGCTTCAAATGTCCGAAGGACTTGCAGCCGTCGCAGCGAAGGACGGGCCGGGCGACGGTGCCGAAATTAAACATTTCCGAGAAGAAGGTGAGGGACTCGAAGATGGTGACGAGGTCCCTATTCGCGGCTGTGTCGCGCGAAGGGGGGGTGGCCTCGACGTTCCAGAGGATGATGGGGGCAGAGCCCGGGCGAGCGCTGTCGATAGCGGTGACGGCGATGGACTGGAGGAAGTGGGTGAGCGGGTCTTCATTCGCTGGGTAGGCGTCGTGGACGCTTTGGATGTATGTCTGTATCGCGTCACTGCTCGCAATGGTCGCGACGACGTCGACGAGGACGAGGTGCGCGTGCTGGTCCGTGGCGTTCGCGGTGAGGCCTCGGATGGTGCCGAGGAAGGTGGATTCGCTGGGAATGAAGGGCAGGGTGAAGAGGGCTACTTCCGGGTTGATCCACGCCGTACGAGCGAGGACGCGTTGAATCTGGCCTGCGGTAAGGCCCCGAACCAGATACAGGAAGGGTGATTGGCGGGTGGAGGTGGGGCCGGGTTGGGAGGGACCGATGAGGAGGTGCGGTTGTTCAGCGCCGAGGACACGTTCGATCGCCTTGGTCAGAATCGGAATCCTGGAGGCTTCGGGGACGAAACGCATCCCATCGAACTCGTAGATGAAGAACTTGTCCGTACCTATACGCCACTTCTGGGCCTGGAGATCGCTGACATCAGCGAAGACGCGTAGCGGATCCCATCCATGGATGGTGGGGAAGCCATTGGGTGGAACCGGCATCCAACTTCCGACCGCGGGTCCATTCGCGACGAGCTGGGCGATGGCGGGTGCCGCAAGTCCGCGCGCTGCAGCCGGAGCCACGATGGCGGGCGCAGGTATCGCCGCCTGCATGCCCGCTGCCGCGGGGGCAGCAATCGCGATTGCAGGTGCGTCGACCTGCATGTCCTCCTGTTGGGCAACGTTGTTGGCCGGTACGGCGGCGTCGACCTGCATATTGTTGGCAGGGGTCGTGTTGGCGGCGGGGGCGGGAGCAGGGGGCATCGGGACGTCAGCGTTGGGGGCGGCGTTGGTCGCGTGTGCGGCAGCGGCTGGGGGTCGCGCGGTTCGGGAATAAGGCTTCCGCTGCAGCTCTCGCGCTTGCGCGGGTGACACGCGCTCCAAACGTGACAGCGGCTGCGAAGGTCGGCGCGGGGGCTGTACTGGTACTTGCTTGGGGCGGGGTGGCGGTCGCGCCGAGCACTCCGGCCGGGGGTGTCTCGCTTGTGGAGGAGGATGCGGTGACCTCGGGGGAGGTGAGATGGATCTCCTCCACGGGGGACGCAGGGGCGGTAGGAGTTCCCTCGTTTCCAGGGGATGGGGGAAGCGGGGTGTTAACGGCAATGGGGGAGGGTAAAGCCCGACCTTTCCCTTTGTCGACCGGCGCGGGGGTGACTTCGTCATTGGTGGCGGGGTCTGCGGGTGTAACGGGGGGAAGGAAGGGAGATCCCGCGTCGATGGCGGCTTGCGCATCGACTACCATTGCGGAGAAGGGTACCGCGTGAGCTGTGTCGGCGTCGACGTCGATGGTGTCGTTGGTGGTGGCCGATGGGGACGACACCGCAGGGGAGGCGCGGCCTGCAAGCTTGCGAGCAAGAAGCTTGACAGGGTCGGCGGATGTGCTCTTGGGCGTCGACGATGCAGTTGCCGCGAAGGAGGGGGGTTCGTGGTTAGGATCCTCGATTTCCTTGAAGACAGTCAGACTTTCACGGGTTCCTTGGGGAGTTCACTGCGGCGTACCTCGATGTCGGAGAAGTTCCCATCGCTGACCGCGTCAAGCGGAGTGGTGTCGACGGTCAACAAGTTGGTGGTGTCACCGGTCATCAAATTCTCCTCCTCCAGCGTGGTGTCCTGGTGTCCTGCGAGGGCCGCGAACGCGTTTGACGCGCGGGGTTGAACCGTCGTTCCCGCTGAGACCAGAGTTAGCTAATTCAGTGGGCGACTTCTCGCAAGCGACGTACTGTATTGGTTGACCGCGTTCTTGGTAAAGTGCAGCCCCTCGGGAATGGGCTTGCCGCCTGCGGACGCAGAGCCTTTGTCGGGGTACCCCTTCTGGGCGATCGACGTCGGGGTAGACATTGGAACGGTCGGTGTGGGTGGGGCGAGGTTCGCCTTAGCGACAGAGCGGGTGCGGGCGATGTTGCTGCGAGTCGTCTTGGGGGGCATTTCGGGAGAGAAAAGCGTAGTCAGGTTTCGAGGGGGTGCAGATGGAGGTTTGGAAGGAAAAGCTGCAGTGTGTATCGGTGCTGGGGCGCATTTTTAAGACTTTAGAGAACAAAGAGATTGAGCAGCTTCAAAGAGAGATTGGCGCAGAGAGAGATGTGGTTGTGGCTGTGCCCTGACTTTGGAGGTGTGTTGTTCGTGCCTGATACGGCACGTAGTCGGCAGCTCGGCCAGCGGTCGCCGTCTATCCTGCGGGCGCGACATTGCGTCAATGCATTCCGCCTCACCCTGGTATGAATTCATTTGCGTCATCTGCCCGAGAGTCTGGGTCGTCGAGAATGCCTCATGGTGTAGGAATTCAGATCGAAACTCTATTTCCCTTTGAGGGGTACTCGGCGCCATACAAAACGTGTTTATCTGGACTAATTTGGGGGTCCAAGCGACTCGGGGAGTGGCGGGGTGTTGGACGACGTCCGGAGGTCCTGAAGTCCTTCTTCGGCCATGGTCTATGGTGGACCCGGTAGATATCTTGCTAACGAGGAGTTGGTCATGGGTCCAGAGCGGATGAAGGTCTTTTTGAGGTCAAGGTGGCGGCGCCACCGACGAGGATAAAGATGTAACCTCTCTACAGCAAAGGTATACTGTCGCGACGGGAGGCTGTCGACCATCTCGACGGTCAGACCAGAGTCCCGAGGTGCTATGGGGTCTGGGACGCGTCGGTCCTTGCCCCGCCGTGGCGTGGGAAATCGACGCTACATGATGGTAGCGGATCAAGGAGCCTCCCTGCCGTTCTTCTTCAGATATACCCAGATATACCCACATACGCGGCAGTACGTCGTCTGGCGTTAGGAAGGTCGTCGCCGTCGGCATTATTGATGGAAGATGCTAGTTTGTTCAGTTGAATGTCAAGAAAGGCAAACGAGAAGACTTACAAGATTGTGCCGGTACGTTTTTCTTTGTTACATTTCGGTCTTTGCTCACTTTGCGTTTCTTCAGTGGGCGTTCGTCCTCGAGATCGGCGTCAGAATCGGAGTCGGAGTCGTCTGAGTCAGAGGCGGAGTCTGAGTCAGAAGATGCATCGGACCCGGAGTCGTCGGGATTTATGACGTAGTTTGCGCCACTCAGATCGGCCGGAGCGTTAAGGGCGGATGAGGCGCACTCCTGGGGGGCTGTAAAAGGTGTGAGAGAAGGAATGAGATCATAGGCATCCGATACGCACTATAAGCTGTGTGTAAGTAATCGGTCATGCATTTTGTAACCTCTGCAAAACGAGGTTTATCCCACTGTGGCCAGTGCGGACCTGAGACTGTGCGATTGCGTCCGTACGATACACTAAAATATTCCGAATGTGAATAGGAATGAAGATATCCATATTGAAAACTCACTGTAAGGTCCGTAACTCTCCTCCAAACGTCGGTATGGGGCCGCCCATTATCAGCGTCGCGTGCAGGCCGGTATGAGTGTATAGCCCTTGTAAAATTGGTCCCATGAAATCGGCCACGCCGTCGATACACCTATTGAGAATGCTGAGTTAAAGCGATGTGTATGAAAGTAACAGTCAAGCCTCACTTTTGACGCGCTTGGGGGCTCTGAGACGGAGGATTCTTCAGCAAGTTGACGTACTCGGCCTTCGCAACAGCAGCCTCCTGTTTAGCACGGTCCCCGATCGCTTTCCGCTCGTCTTCGGGTAGATTGGCGAAAACTTGTCTAGCTACATCGGCGCGAAACCCTGCCTTTGGCTCTTTGGAACGCTCTGCCAATCGACTGTTTTCTCTCTTCTCCTCCTCCCATTTCTCCGCCACGACAGGGGCAATCTTCTCCTCGTAGGACTCTCGCATGAATTGTTGGTAAGCCTGTAATGCTTTCGGTGGGGATACAACGCCGGATAAATTTGCCATGAGAACAGCGTAAGGGTCCTTCCGAGGGTCTACATTCTGGTTGGAGCGTTGACTTTTGCGGATTTTTCTGAGACGGTAGGTGAACCAACGACGAATACGCTAAGAGATGAGATCAGGAACCAAAAAGGAAGGTCACTCGTCACATTGTGACATACCGCGTTGAGCTCATCCACACGCGCCGCCTTCGCCGCTGTCTCCTCGTCGGTCAAGAGCTCTTCGTCCTCGATCGCGTCTGGGTTCCACTCCCTCAATACTGGCTCCTCGTGATCCTGAACCCGCCATCCCACTCGAGCGTGGAACTCTCGACAAATTTTCTTCAAGATCTTTCGTTCCTGGCGACGCCCTTGGTCCTTAGCTATCTGGTATGCGTCGAGGTGTGGAGCCAAGATGCTTTCTCTTGCCCCCTCTGCCCACAGTCGCAAATTTCGACGGTTTTCTTTCGCCACGCGTTTGCGAGGTCGCTTTCGAGACTTGTGATTACTCATTACTAGACTGAATTGTCTTCAGTACTCAGCACTCGACGGTCTAGCAAACTTCTCTCACCTACTCTGAGCTCTACGTGTTCTTTTCCCGGAGCCTGTCGATGGTAGTAGAATTCAAAATGTATTTTATTGTTGCCGGAGCTTTGGTTTGTTCCTACCCGTTCTCGCATCTGGTGCATCTGGTATCCACACCTTCGCAGCTATCAATCGGCCCCCTGAAACCGTTGCGTATGCCAACATCAATCTCAGATTCCAGAAGTTCGGAGTTGAAATTGGTGGGTATAAAGACCGCCTTTTCGACTTCGAGTCATCATTCACTCTTCCTTCTCTACTACCATGACCGAAATTTCCTCTGCCTCTGCTGAAACAGGCCCTTCTGTCTCAGCGGACACACTTGACGGTAAGGATTTACGCCCCATCTCATCCCCCCACTCATAGATATTTCACATAGCTCATACTGCAGCTGCGTTTCAGACTGTGCTGAACGCGCTGGCTTCCGTTAGTCTCTCCGGCGCCGACTGTGAGTGAAACCTGACCGTTTCCTTCGTTTTGGTTGCTAACCCCATCGCAGCGGACACTGTCGCCGCCTTTCAGACGGTTCTCGATGCCATCACCTCGTTCAGTCACGGTAAGTTCTAGTTGTCATGCTCGATCGTCGCTCACGATTATCTTCTACAGCTCATGCGGCCTCCACCGTCAATGCCGTTGCCGATGCTGCTGATGCGCATCCCGCCGCCCCTGCCAATACGCCTCCCGCCGCCGCCGATGCGCGTCCCGCCGCCCGTGCCAACACCCCTCCCGCCGGCGTTGGCGCTGCGAATGCGCCTCCCGCTGCCGCTGCCGCCGGCGCTGCGATTGCGCCTCGCTCCGCCTTCTCTCCGCTTCCCAGATGGGTCTCCGCCACCGTCACGCCTGCTCCTCCTATTTCGGTGCCGGCCCTTGGGCCCAACATCAACTTCCGTACTGGGCCGCCGTGGCTTGTTGGGGAGCTCTACATTGTGATTCCCATGCAGCATCTCGCTGCCATTCCCGATCCTCCCCGCGTCGAAGGCGAGGAGACTTACTGGTACTGCATCACGCAGGGTAGATTCGTTGGGGTTACTGTTACCCATGCCGTGGCCCTCGCGGCTACCAGAGGAGTCTCTGGGGGCACGATGAAGGCCCACCGGAGCCAGGTGGCTGCTCTCGAGGCCTTCAACGTCGCCCTGGATTACCGCATGATCACAGTCGTCGTCTGATTGTGAGTTTCACGTTTCTTGCATATTCTGACTCATTAAATCCTTCTAGTCTCAAAACGGGCATGCCTTTCATCTCGTAAATACTGTTCCTGTCGCGTAGTCCTGTCTTGTGTTTCCTATCGATCGAATTTGAATCATTTGCTTGATTTTCTGCGGGAAGACTGAAGGAGAATCCCAACCGACAATCACAAAGATATGTATTCACAAGGCAACCTCCAAAACTCCACGAAACGGGCCTCACATCCGACCCAATCATGGGTATCGTACATTCTTCGTTGCTATGCTTGGCTTGTAACTTGCGGCTAATTTCTCTCTTTTCAGGATGATGTTTTCACGAGTTTTGCGACAGACAATTCAGTAGCATGAGCCGACCTTGTACCCATGCGTCGACTCGGATCCGTAGATATGGGCCGTCGCGTACCTGGAACAAAACGGACCGGAAAAAGACTAGAAGCACCTCGACAATGTGCATCTGTCCAAAAGTTAGCAAACTTCTTTCCGATATCACGGATCTCATAGCCCCATCTCTTTCTCGGCGAAAATTCAGGTATCGATGGATCACAGTAAGATTTTGAATAGTCCTTTCCTCCTCCTCAGCATATTGACTCAAACTCAGGCCTACCCCTCAAGTGTCCGTCAACTGCGCAGAGTTCAAGTTTCTTATTAACCAAAATTTTGTGGCTGAAATATCATCGCTGGAGTCATTGACTCGTATCCACCGTGAGTCATAAACGAAACACTCTATCTGATGAAACCCATGTTCCTTCAGGAATATTCCGAAAGGGTCCATGTGGTACAGTGATTCCGGTCTGGTGATATTCGCGCTTCGTGATAATAACTTGTTCTTCTGTCAGGTTTTCTTATTCTTTCTCTGACACTCTTTCCCCCCTCGACCGCCTTTCTTTCCCTTCAATACTCATGGCAGACGAACACGGCGACGTAGATATTTCTCAACTCATTGCCCGGCTAAATCTGTCTTCCCTGGATGAACAACCCCCGAGTTACAGTCGTAGTCAAACCCCACCGCCTCGGAGCCAAGGCGCCGTGACCCCCGTTCAGTCAGCTCCCGCCGGCCAGACGGTATACCACTATCATTCCCCCACCAAGAGCGGCTATACTACTGAATGGTATTCACGGCGCATCTAAAATTTCTCTTTTCAATTATTATACTGATTTGTTTGTTTCGTTCTAGGTCTGAGGCCGCATTCGAGAGTCAAGGGGTGAAGAATGCGAGCGTGGAGAAAGTTCAATCAGGCAGCAAGAGCAGCAAGAAGCCGAGCTACAAGAAAGCTGCGTATGCTGTTTTTGTGGGGAAACGCTGTGGCGTCGTTACATCCTGGTATGCTCTACACGTTGTTTGCTGCCCGACTTACTCAACTTCAGGCCCCTTGCACAATCTCTGGTCTCCGGCGTCAGCAATTCCATATTCCGCGGGTACGCTACTGTCGCCGAGGCACAGGCCGCCTTCGCCTACGCAGCCGCCCATGGCTACACTCGCAACACAGTAACCCCGGCGCCGCCTATTCCTCAGCTCCCGGTCCCCGTAGGCGAACGATCTAGCTCCCAAAATCCCTTGCATGGTGACGATGTTGTGGATGGTCGATGGTTTGTCGTGTATCGCGGAATTTCTCCCGGGATTTACCGGTCTCAGTAAGTGTCAGGTGAATGGCTGTTTTCCGACTAACACCCTCTTCAGTCTTGAATGTCAGCTGAATATAATTGGGATCTCTAACGCCGCGTATGAAGCAGTCAGAGACCGACCCATGGCGGTGCGGAAGTTGACTGTCGCCCTCGAACGCGGCGAAGTTCGTGTAATCACCCCGGCGTACACCATGTAATTTACTTAGCTCTGTTCCATCGCTTTATACACTTCATTTCTGGTACTCTTGTTATCGCTACAATTCTTCGAAAGCAAAACATCAAAGCGACCCAAAAGCGACCCATCAATGATCTAGTTCCGAATGCAGCCAAATATCAATCATTTCACGTGCGATACTTCTAAATACGGCCACGAAATCAATGATTTCCAGGTTGACACTTCCCGACTGGCAGCCCTCGCACCTCCAACATCGTTCCACCCGCTTTACATATCTCTTGCGCCGTGGACCTGCTTAGATGTCTCTGAGCTATAACACCTGCCTCGGGAACAAAAATCAAGCTTGGAACGTCAAAATTCCTCCTAGTAGACAACATTCATTCTGTACAAAAGTTCGCGGACTCGCCACAATCCGAGATGCCCGACAACCTGAAAACAAACAAGGTTTCTCAGAGAAGTAGCGGCGCCTTCTACCCACTCGAATGTACAAAATCTGCCCTACATTTCTATCCAAGAACCAGGTCAATCCGATTTTCTCCTCATTTATAAGATTTTGTTTTCTGTTTTGATGCTGCGAACTTGCCATAACTCTGACTTTGAACATTGTACCGAGTTATATACTGCCATTTGAACCACTTTCCAGAGCTTCCAGAACTTCCGACGTCGAAACCCTTTTTTTTTGCTCAATTCACTCATTTATCGTTATTAGGTTGTTTCGCGTCGTTTTTACAAGTTTCTGAAGGTCTACATCCCCCCAGGGACACACATTCGACAATTTGAACCTCGAACGTACGGTTCGGATGCACACAATCACTCGTCTCAGCATGCTTACGCCTCGCCGTTGCCGTTGCCAACAGGCATCTGTTTTCTCTTGTTGTGATGGTTTGCGGCTTTGTATCTTCCCTCTAACTTTCACCATCCTTGCCTATCCCTTGCACCAAGCTACATACCGAGCTTTGAATCGGTTTCTAGAGCTTCTAGGACTTTCAATTCGGAAAGTCCTTTTTCTTCTTCTTTGCTTGATTCCCTTATGTCTCCATTATCAGGTCATTTTGCGCCGTTTCTACAGGTTTTTGAAGGTTGGTGTCCCTCAAAGCACATTCGACGATCTGAACCTCGAATGTACGCTTCCGATGTACCTCATTGCTTGTATCAGCATGCTTACGCCTTGCCGTTGCCGTTGCCAAGAGGCATCTGTTTTCTATTGTTGTGATGATTCGCGCTTTTGCTTCTTTCCTCCAACCTCCACCATGCTTTGCTATCCGCCTCCTCTGAAGTCCCAATTAACGGAGGATAACAAGACAGAGTATGAAATACTGTGTGTCCCATCTGCTCCCTGTCACCCATCTGCTCTCACCACTTTCTATCCTTTCGTAGGCTTCGTCAACGCCGAGATCGTAACGAGAAAGCGCGGCTGCGCATGGCAAGGTACGCTAATTCAGTCCTCATCTCCTCAGTCTCTCACCCGCCCACTGTACAATCAGGAAGCGCGCGGAACGCAAGAGTCTCCCTACAGAGAAACATCTGGCAGCTCTTGAAAGGGAACGTCAATATCAAGCGCTCTATCGCGCCAGGTACGTGGCATGTGTCTCTCATCAACATCACCGGCATTGAGGGCCCGCTCCAGCCATCGAGAAAAATTGCGACAGTTGGAATCGGACCGGCGAATAGCGTAAGGTGTCCAGTCCTGACTTCGTATGCTGGCTTGGCTAACATTGAGTTCAGTATTTACAGAGCCGTTCACGGTCAAGCGGCACTGGAAGCCTATCTCAAGAGACGGAAACTGATTCGGAGCTCCGCCCTGGCCAAGCTTCGAGCGAAGGAACCATACCACAGTGGCGACGACTGCCCGGAGTCCGAGGAAGGGGTGGAAGAAGATGCTTTGATGAGCGACGACGAGTGTAACGGCAGTTCTTGTGAGACGACCCATTCCCCAGCTCCTTAATTCTCTTTTATTTGTTCTACTGCTATCCATGTCGTCTCTCTGCTTTGCAAATGTTTTCTGTACTCTTACTTAATATATCAATGCTGTCGCGAACCCCTAACTATGTTTTCGTGCCTCAAACGGATAGATTTGAAATAGGTTACAATTTTGATTTTAGGACTCGACGCGAGCAACGAGGGCACCGAACGCTGATCAAGCTCTCTTCCGCAACTGGGGGCATCAAATCAGGAATTTCATCCTCGTCGTCGACATCCTCCAACCCCTGAAAACGGCACATTTGTTCACGCTGCGCCCTGCAGACGAATCAGAAGCAATTACGACGACCTTCAGTAATATCTTACTCAAGTTGTAGCAAAAAGCCTTGAAAGAGGGAACTTGCACCTCGACACCCGTACGAATAATCAAGAACAAGATGAGAGATTTGAGGCGGACCTAATGAGACATCCAATATGAGTGACTGGCCCTTCGATTCATGAGTGAGTCACACGCACCTGCAGACATTTGAAAGTGGGAGGAGTTTGGAAATTCTTTCGTCGAGTCACCAAAGTGCGCAATTTATCATCGTATATTGTTGGCTGATGTACATGAAACAAAAGCACCGTTTCCATCTTTCGGGACCATTCAGTAATCATTCCAAACCGAATCTGACTCGCCATCTCTGGTCCATCGACTCATGCGCTCTCGCTCCTCCGCCTCCTTCTGAGCGCAACGCCACTCATACACCACATGGTAAGGCATGTTTTTCATCTCCTTTTCGGTCTGCTCGTTCAGCAGATCCAGCACGCGGGCCTCCTCTTTAAGAGCCGCTTCCTCTTCGGATTTACTAGCGCATTTCCTGAGGTTTCGCGAGTGTTAGTATCTGTAGGTAGCGCAAGATATAATTTTACGCACTGGGACTCTTGAATTTTGAACGAATCAGGGTCGAGCCATAGGAGCGGATCGGGCGGTGACATTGGTTGACCGTCGAAAAAATAGATCGGGATTTTTGTTCTGGTTGGGTAGGGCTGCTCTGCTGAGCTATTTGGGCGGGAATGCGAATATGGAGGCGATTGTAAACGCACCAGACTCTTGTTTAATCTGATCCATGATGGAATAGATAGTGGATGTTTTGAAACTCAACGAATAGAACAGGATGCAAGTTCAGTGAGAGATGAGAGGATGATATGATTCACGCGGGCTGCGCCCCGAAACGAAGGTAGTTTTTAAAGGTCCGGGATGTCGGTATCTTGGCGCTGTTGCTTCACCCGATCTGTTGTGTGCCAGATGTCGTCTTCTTCGGCAGAAATCGGAAGGTTTCAGAGCTGGGAATCATACCCAGGGAGGAGGCAGAGATCGCAGAGAGATCGCAAGTGATTGAAGGAAAACAAGGAATAGATCAATAGAGACAAACAATTCCAGCCTTCGTAAATCTCAATACGGAGTCGTGCACACAGATGGAAGGTAAGAATATTGAACAAAAAAGAATTACACACTACGCGGTACTAACTACTAATGTCGTCGATGTGGCTAAAGAATTTCATGGCAGTACTACCGCGTGCAAGACGTGACTCCCGCCAAGCCTCGCGCTGGGCCGCTGAGCTGCTCTCGTCGAATTGCCGGTCCGTGCGCCCGCCCTTCTCCACCCAACGCATCACCCCTGCGCTGATGAATTGCCGGAACTGATAACGGTGCTCACCCTTGGCGATTGCCGCGTATCGGGAGGACTTGGACGCCGAAGGCACAAGGTAGGTCGTTCCCGAGGGTGTTTGGATCACAGACTTGTGTTTGTCGAAGCTGATGTGGCCGCCCTTCAAGTCGTCAAAGGAGCCGAAAATGGTGATGGCCTCGATGCCTCAGGCGTATCTGGGGAATTGATATATCAAAGGACTCTCGGGGAGAGTCAGCGGTGATATATCCAGGTCTCTCGACGAGAGTTAGAATGATGCCATCAGTAGCTGTCAAATCAGCTGGGAAAGCGGTTACGCACCTCGGTTCGCGCTCACCGCGGGCGCGAATCGCCGCCCCTTGTCGGTGGGTGCACGACGGCGGGTGGTGCGCGTGATTTGTTGATAGTTGTTATGATTGCACGCTCCCATCATTCTGCTTTTGGCCTCTTCCGCCTCCGCTCGCTTTGGCTCCCCCCGCCGCTCCTGGCCCTCCCTGCTCCCAGTGCCCCGTCTACGCATGGTCGAGAAGCATCCCTCGCGCCCGCCGCTCCGCATATCGCTTCAACTGTCGTCGTAGCTTCGTGATTGGTCCCCTACTTCCCCCTCCATTCGGCACGGTACGCCCTCAATTTTCCCTTCCGGGCTTCTATACCGCAGCGGATTTTACTCAGATGCCTTCTATAGATCCCTTACCTTGCGCTTGCGCTTAGCGCTCGTCGTTTTCCCCGTTATTCCGCCGCCCAGCCGCCGCCCACCGCCGCCCGCCGCTTCCCGCCGCTTCCCACCTCCCTGGGTCTCCCTCCCTCCGTTCAGCATATCCACTGTTAGGAGAACATCTCTCTTGAACACCCCGACCCCCCATCTCGCTTCACCCCGCCCCGTTCACAGCACAAAACCCCGCCTCGATATATCCGGGCACCGACACCGCCCCATATATTGCTTCTGTGCCTTCAGGCAATTGCCCGCCTATTCACTAGCACTCCCCTCGGCTTCCCCTTCGCTCGCAGCGCCCGCCTCTCGCTACCCTAGCTCAAAATCACCTCGATTGTTTCCGTATTTGATTCAATTCCCTGCCCCCCATGCAAATGATCTATTCTCTGTTTCTGTTTCTTGTTAAATACCATTTTCAATAGCTATATGTGTGTTCAATGTATTTTAATTATAGTAAGGATGGCCGTTCAAAATTTTTTTTTCTCCAAGTCCCACATGTGCGTAACACCATGTGCCCCCCTGAAAATGAGAGTTTCCAAGAGGGCACAGTGGCCCAGCTGTAACGGCAGCAAATCCGTTGGGTCGGACCTCGCGGCGAACGACGCATGTAGCTCGTTCGACCCGGGCAAGACACGCCCTGACGCCCTCTTTTTCCTTCCCTTAAAACACATTCTTACCCTTTTTTTTTACCAAGTCGTCGCGGTCTTGGTGATATATCACGATATATCACCAACAACGGTGATATATCACCCCTCAGAGACATGAAAAGCCATATATTCACATACTATTCATAAGTACTAAGTCCTAGAATCACGAAGACATGTCAAGCTACCTACAGAGAAACGGTCCAAGCGAAAAATAAGTAACTAAATACATTGCGTCTAGCAGGTCGGTCGGTAAGGCGACACGTCGGAAAGCACGCTGGTTGAGCAGCAGTCCCGAGGGTGGTTGAACACCCAGAGCCGTTGAAGGCTCAACTTCCAGTCAGCAATCGATTATCGCTTGCGTCTAGTACAATGTCAGTATCACCAAATGAAGTTAAGAAAAAGCTACGCTCACTTTTTTGACGCTCCGTTGCCGCCTGCATCCGTCGCCTTCCGTTTGTTGTTGGAAGCTGTCGGTGCCGCCACCCTCGTGTTCTTCACCACCACCTTATCCGGGATCTTCGTCCCATCGCAATACGACGCCCGTTTCAGCGTCCGACCCCTGCTACTCGTCGCGGCGGGCTGCTCAATCTTCTTGCCGATCATCGTGACAACCGTCGCGCCGTTGACAACGCGCTCCGTGAACCCTCGCCTCTTTTCCTCCGCCCTCTGCGCCGCCGCCGCCGCCGCTTTCTTCCTCTCCTCCTCCGCCTTCTCCTCCGCTGCTGCCTTACGCGCACGTTGACTATTCGTGGGACCGCCGGTGGGGTGGCAGACAGTTACCCTCATCCGCCCCTCACCAAACGGATTCGGCACATCCGAGACGGCAGACTGGTTCGTGGTCTCATCGAAGACGACCTTGCGAGGCCGTCCTCGTTTCTGTGTCTCCACCCCTTCCACCTTCTTCGCTACCTCCGCCGCCTGCCTCGCATTCTCCTCCTTCTCCGCTGCACCACGCATAGCGGATGGCTTTGGTGCCGGTGGCTTGGAGGCTGCTGGGCGCGATGCCGGCGCAACGAGGGGGCGCGTTGCCGGGCGCGTTATTGGAAGACGCGGTGGATTAACCACGACCCCGCTGTCGGCAGGCGCGGCAGGTACAGTCGTCGGTGGCGTCGGTGCCGCTGGTTGCGTCGATGAGGGGGACGTAAGGCTGGATGAGGTCGTCGTGGTGTCGTTGGTGCGACTGGAGGTGGTCAGGGGTAACGCTGAAGGTGTATCTGACAAGGTTGCTGAAGGTGCTGATGGTGCGATCGCCGCGAGCGCAATCGATGCCGCCAATGTCGGGCGGTTTGGGGCGCGGGCTGCGGTCCCAAAGATTGGGCGTGGAGCTGGAGGCTTGCGGGCGGCAGGTGTGAAAGCGCTAAAAAGAGCGCTGGGGCGGAAGGCGCTCGCTGCTGATGCCGCCGAATGATTCTTCAGGAGCCCCTCCGCCGCAGACCCCGACACATAATTCGCGAGGAAGCCATTGGCCGGCGACGACGCAACCACTTCTGCAGAGCCTGAGGCACAAGCTGCGGAAGTTGCGGACGCCTCGACCAACGTCGAAGAACCTGCTGTCTCCATGTCAGCCGATGGAGTCGATGCGCCAGTGGAGGCTGGTGGCGAGAACCAAGAAGCGGTGGGTGCGGAAGTATTCCCAGATGCTGGGAGCGAGCTTGGCGCTGTCGTGGGGGAAGCGAGGGTGAGCGAGAAGTCGGCGCTCGGCGAGAGCGGGAAATCGAAGGTGTCGTCTCCCATGCTTGCGAGCGGCGTCATTGGAGTGGCATCGGGGCTGTGTGGCTTGGGAGAGTCGGTTTGAGGAAGCCATAGTCGAGGAGGGCGAAAGTTTTGGTCGTCATGGTCGTCAGGGCCTCGCAGAGACGAGTCGAGGCCCATGTCGACGAGGTCGTCCGAGGCGCCTCCCAGAACAGAGTCTGCACCGACGTTGCCACTTTCGAAATCGAGACCGATGAAGTCGTTCCCATCTTCATGAGGTATGTCGCTCCAGTTAGCCCAGGGGCCAATGTGCGTCTCGTCTTGAAGGCTGACCAAGTCTTAGTCGACGAAACACATCCAGTCATTTGTAAGTACTCACCTGTCACCGTTCGACGACTTCTCAGTACCCTCCGCAGCGGTTTCGGTACCCTCCGGTGGTGCAGCACTGAATGCCTGTTAGTCATCCATGATCCCGCGCGAATGAAATAGAAAACTTACTCGTTTGTGTCGCAACTAGCATGAACAGTGTGCGCCGGCTCCACAGCAGCCTCAGGAGGAGGGGGAGTGTTGACGTCGTTCTCAGTAACTGTAGGAGATGACTTCGGTGCGGTCTTCTTAGGTTTTTTCGTCTTTTTTGCCTTCGCCTTCTTCGCAGATGCAGCGGGAGCGAAAACGGGCTCGGTGGACGGACGGATGCGGTGGACAGCGGGCTCAGAGACAGAGTTTTCGGCAGGCGACGGAGTCGAGGGTTCTGAAGTAGACGAAGCAGGCGAGGCAGTTGTTGGGAGCTGGAATCCCGCGCAATCGCTTGGTGCTGTCAGACTGATCGTCAGCTCGCGTCCTTTTGGTAAAGTCGATAAAGCTCACAAAAGACCAGTCTCAGGAAGTCTTGAAAGGGCTTGAGCACCTTGCCGTCGAAATCCACGCAAACGTCTTCAAAGTCGTTGCCCATGGGAGTTCTGCCATGGCAGATGCTGGTAGGAGGAGAACGTGAGAGGTGTAAACAAACAAATGTCCCAATTAGGAAGGACTCACACTTTCAGCGACAACTGGCCTTGAAGTCTTGGATGCGGGCCGCCGAGGACGGTAAACCCGACCCACCTCGTCGCCTGGTACAACGCCTTGTGGATATACACCATCGCTGTCTCTATCGAGTCGATTCCTCTGCGAAATCCCGTTAATTTCTGTTTAGACAACAAGCGAAGAGAACTTACTCGAGCATCGACCAGATGCTCTGTATCGCTTTGTCGCCACTCGCTTTCGCCTCCTCCAGCTGCCTCTTCTCTTCTGCTACCGCCTCCTCCACCGCCGAACGTTCCTCCTCATCCGCCTCCGCAAACAAGCGCGCGATAACTCGGGTCCGAAGCTGCATGAGAACAGATTTCTTCCGCTTGCTGCGCGCCGCCGGCGTGTCCTCGCTCTCGTCAGTCCAGTCGTCTTCGTCGTCCTCGATGTTCTCCGCAAGTAACTCGTCATACCCTGCCGCAGTCAACGCCTCTTTGACAATATCACGATTTCTGAGTTGGAAGACCTCGACAGGACAGTGGGCACGTTTTCCCTTGCCCTGGAGTTGCAACAGGCGCAAGATTATGGAGAGAGTTTTCGCGCTGATGGCGTCG
>JAWWNJ010000234.1:0-225174 GCA_037176885.1 Favolaschia claudopus
GGCATCGTGATGCGTCTGCGTATAATCGTTGCTCTTTTGACAATACGGGGTCATACAGATCGCCTCGCATCTATCTGGGACGATTCTGATCTGGGACCCGACAATCGTTGACGCGGAATTGACCACCCTACGCGACTTCACTGGGGTCGTGACACCTAACCCTCTGACTACGAGGATCCAGAAATAGCTGCCTGGGGCGATATGCTGGATCATCTGAAGTTGACTCGTGGAGGCGAGGAAATTGCTGTCGACGTTGGCCCGACACCGTCTGAGATCGGATGTTCGAAGAAGCTGGTCGACAGCTGGCTGCCGGAAACCGTGTACGCCGAAAACCCACCCCAGGTGCCGTTTTGCACTTGAAGCTTCTGCAGTTCCAGGAGCGGGGAGGGACTCGTCATCCTCTCTCCTCACCGCAACGCTGCGGACCTCTTCTTCTGAAGCCTCCATTTTGCGAAACTAAATTCGCCTCTATTTTGAACCGGATATGTAAGAGTACCCTTCGAGGACGTCGACCAGGACATCCGATATAAGATCGGCATGTTTCTGGACTGCAAACAACGCACAAGCCATGAGCCAGCGAGTCCAATACGAAGAATGCGCAAAGTTATAGCTGGCCACACGGAGTTGGAAGAAACGTATGACGTTATGTCCATCGACGGTCATAACCTGAGGAAAGTGAACATAGACCTGGATCTTTGCTTCATCATAGTGTACACCGTAAACCATCGACTTCTCGTCGAAGGGGGGTACCTCTGGATTTGTTTTAAAATCTTGGAGCCGGATGTTGTTTTTCTGGCAATGCGCGAGGACCAGGAGTATCAGGGTTCCATGAACAGCAGCAGTCATTTGTACGCGAGTACTTGGTCTATTGGCCTTGGGTATAGTGTCATCTTCCGATCCCCGTCTTTCGACTTCCGCCTCGCCAATAATCGCAACCGGTTCGATGTGGTACGTTGTTGCCCCCGTTCTACGCACTGCCTCCAATAGGTCAGGGAAAACATGGCTGGCGGTGGGTCTAAGGATGTACGAAAGATTCTGCTTCTGAGCACTAAAAGGAGTTGGTGCTGTTCAGATGCAGCAGTGCATGAAGACCTACCTGGTAACATGGATCTTGTCTGCACTATAGAACACTCCGCTGAGTGCCGCACCAACCGATCTTTCGACAGCCAGTTCACTGACAACGTCAGCACTAGCTGTGACTGAGGCTAAGCGCAGCAAGGTTATGAGAGCGGCTTCCTTGATCTTCTTTTCGGCCTGCTTTGGCGATTCGCTCGGATTTTCCTTAAACATGAACTCAACCTCGGGATATAGAGCCGGTTTCTTGCCAGACTCCTTCCGCTCTGTGCGGTCAACCCATTTGAGCTGCCGCTCCAGGTCATCTTTCGGCGCTGTTGCGCACACAAAGTGCATGACTACTTTCAGCAACTGTGTATCAGCTTTCGTGGCGTCAATTTCGTTGTTCAAATGTAGTGTCCCTCCATTCTGCACTTGATTGAGTGACCAGTCAAACATGATACACAAGGCTTACCAAATAATAGAGATCAGAAACTCTCACAGGGTCAAGGCCTTCCGACGCAATGTTCAGACGCTGTCGGCGCACCATTCTAACATGATTGGAGATAGCTTCCGCTCCATTGCCTACAGCCCCTGCCTTCACGAGGATCTCCTTAGCCTTCTCCCTTGCACCCCACAGGTCGTCGAGGGTGGAATCTCCTTCCGAAGTAGTGACCCAACCTAGGTGATTCATGTTCTCTGGCGATAATTTGCTATGGATGCTGGTGTCAGGATGAGGTTCCTGCACGACTTGGTGGCAGTCCCATACCTCGCACTCTGATTTCGCAGATCAGCCGGAGGCTCGGGGAAGCCCAGGAGAAGAACATCTGCTTTCAAGGCCTCTTTGGCCATATCTATGAGAGAATTTAGACATTGAGAGAGGACTGAAAGGAGTCGAAAAGGCCTACTCTGCAACTTCAAGAAGGTGGTGGTGGAAGGGAAATGAACGCGCCCACAATGGGAGTTGTAAGAAATCCCCAGTGGTCTGACAACTCCTCGTTTGCAGTGTATCAACAAAGACACTCCTATGCGCTTGTTATGGCCAGGCTGCCTATACGCCAATTTCTCTCGCTTTGCTGTTTTTCAACGGACTGGTTAACGGACCGGGCCCCAAGAGATCACTGAACCTGCAACAAAATTCCAATACAAAACAACCTCTTCACTATTGTGAACATTAATTCTAAAAGATACAATATTCCGCAGGCCGTGTTGCAGGTAGAGCACACATATATTACGGGATATCTTCTACTTTCTCGTTCGTCTCCCGCGGGACGCTCAATACCAGCTGACGGAGCTCTGCCAGTTCCGTCGGCGCCTTGAAGACCGTCGAGAGCTCAAACCTCTGGTCGCATCGTGCCCGGAACTCCTCTTCCCGCGGCGACTGGGTGCTCCGCAAGAACGAGAGGATGGCGAAGGCAGTCTGAATATAAGTTAGATTGCACCTAATCTTTATAGTTGAGCGGTACGCACCTTGACATCCAATTCTACGCTCGCCTCCAGAACGGTGAACAAGGTCTCGTCGACCTGTTCCCGCGGCGTCTGCAGTTTCACCATCACCTTAGCGACAGCGAAAATCGCGGGACCGGACGCGGAATGTTGCTGCAGATACTGCGAATTGAACGTCTCAAGAGAGAGCTCGTCAGGAAGCAATTTGGTTGCGGATTCCGTTACAAGAGGCCCCGCGGTCTGTAGAGAGTCGCCCGCTGCAGAAACTATCGCACATATTAGGACGAATAAGTTGCACTGAACGGAACGCGTGTGAACCTCTTTGACGGAGATCGACTCGCCGTATGTGAAGCTCGGGGTGTTGCGTGTTGAGGGCAGCGGCACGCATCAGAGCCTTTGAGGCTTGTAGGTATTTATCTGGAACGAGATATCTTCAGTGAGTGAAACAGCCAAGGCGTAAAAACTAACTTCTCCGCACAGCGACATCATATGTCGCTATCCAGACGTCTATATTGGTCTCTGCCAATGTAGCCAGCGGCTTCAACAAGTTCGCCGCCTTCTCCAGGGGATCTTTGCACTGCAAGAGCTTCGTGCCATCGGGGTCTTCATCCTTACGAACAGGCTCCAGCCCTTTGTCGTCGTTGTTGTTGGTCTGCGCCGCCGCTAAGCACATATCATGAGCAACAAGTTGATCGGCGCGTAAGAAGTAACCTCGCGGTATGTATCGTACCCTTCTTAGCGTCTTCTTGGTTCTTCTGGGCCGCCTTTTTCGCCTTGCTCTTGGCTTTTTTCTGTGCGTCCGTCAATTGGCCTAGATTTTGATAGCTGCATCAGAAGCTGTAACTTCGAGGCGATCGATACAGGTTCGCATACCGGTGGCGTTTCCTGCAGTGCCTATTGAGGGATTGTCGTACAGTGCAACGAATATCTAGAGGGCTATTCAGGCATTCATTCATCAAGGGAGAATACCACAGACCTGGGAAGCAGCAAGGGCGGCCTTGATGTACGTGGGATGTGAGCGTAACCGGTCTTCCCAAGTTAAAAGGCTGTATCCGACAATAAGTAAGACTTTGCTGCACTGACTATGAGAGGCACACGAACTCGAGATAAGTATTAACCGTAAATTTGCGCAGCGAGTAGCCGTGGAAGTCGTATTGATCGTCTTCGAAATCTTCGAATACCCGATTCACTGCCATGTATTTTTTCAATGCAAGAGCAAGGTTGCCGTTCCGATTGTGCGAGTCGGCCTCTTCAATGAGGTAGAAGAGGGACTGCATGTCCTCGAGATCGGCACCGGGGCTCGGAGCATCTTTCTACGCACACAAATATGAACTGGATGAGCAAAGCAGACGTTGATTAACAGGACGCACCTTCGTGAAGAGACCTAACAACGCGCTTGCTTCGTCTACCATTCCAGCGCGAAGACGGTATTTGGCGCTCTTGGTATTCAAAAATCTATCTTGCCCGTCCAGAACCCTCGCCTCTTCGATATACCGCGCTCCGCCTAGGAGATCCCCGGCGCGTTTTAGTACGCGACCTTTGAACATGTACAACTCCGGCAACGTGGGAGTGTGTTGCAGGGCCAAATCCACCATCTCGAGAGCCTGGGCATGCCGCCGCAGGTGCGAATGATGTTGCGCGAGGAAGTAGAGAGTCCAGAGATAGCTTGTTGGCTCCATATCCGTGGACGCCGTCGAGGATGATGGATCGGCGAGGTTGAATTTGTCCCGCGCGGCCAATGCAACCTCTTCTATTATCTGCTGCTTGGCTTCGTCGTTATACAGTCCCTTGACGTCGGAAAATAGAGAGGGGATCCCTTTTTTGAGGCCAGAGTGTAGATATGAGGTGACGAGATCGCGGAACTGGTCCCCGGAAGCGATCGAGAGCGCGACTCGCCGTGGGGTAGTGGCGCGAGGCATTTGAGTGGAGAATTCCTGCAAGACGGAGAGTGCTTGCGAAGCAGAAGGGTGCGAGGCATCTTCCTTGACTGAGTCAGGAGCGGAGAGAATTCTTAGAAATCGAACCCACCCATTGTTAACCCTAAATTCGACATATATCCCTCGTAGTATTGATAGCACTCCGCATTGTGTTCTACGAGAACACGCCAGGCGTGTTCTGCCTCGTCAGAACCCAATTTAGAAAGTAAACGGGCTTGGAGGTGTCTTCAACTAAATAATTAGAAAGCGTAAAGGTGTCGCACCTCTGATCTCCATGATTGAAGTTTTGTCGACAATTGCTCTCGACTTGGCGTTCACGTCTAGCAACGCCAACGCTTCGGTGAACTCCCCCAGTTCCTCCAGCACGCGGATATGATACAGCAAGGTTTCAGAGTGCTCGACATCGTAATCGGGAACGTTCTTTGCGATGTTAGATCAAATATAAACCAGTTGCAAGTGCACGCACCTTGAGGGTCGCCTCATATAGTTCCAAGACCTTCTTCGCCTCAACAAGGTTTCCATTCAAATGATACGCGACAGCCAAAGCAATCCAATGTTGGCGCATGGTGGGTCGGATTTTGAGGAGGGTATGCCGAGTCTCCACCAATGCATCGTACAGGCGCAACTGAGTTTGCAGGGTGGCCGCGTCACGTAAAATATTCAAATTATCCTCGTGTTCGCGTCAACTATGTTGGAATCCGGATAGATGTAAAAACACACTTTATCATACCGCAGCGCCTGAGTATAACACTTGAGGGCCTCCTTGTAGTTCTTTTCACCCTTGTGTATTAAGCCGTATACATGCCAGCAGATGTGAGATGACAAATCGAGCTGGACACCCTTCCGCACAAGATCGATTCCCTCTTCGCGACGACCCATATGCGTCAGTAGCAGACCCTTCATACAGGTTGTCTCTACGCGAATGAGAACTCGAATAGTGCACGACGGAACAGCGACAAACCTCCATGCTTGGGGAATTTCTTCAGTATCTGTTCGGCGGTTTTCAAACCCTTTTTCAACTGCCTAGTTTCGTATAGAGTGAGTAGTTCCTTGAAAAGGGTAGACTCTTTTGACGGAAGAGCTCGGGCATCGGCCATGGCTTTGGGTTATTCGTTAGAAAGCCGCTTTTCGTAGAGTTTTCGTATTTCCGACTTCGGAAACCCAGTAATAAGGGTGAGGAAAGGTAGACGGCCGCAAACGCGTAGAACGAAGGTCAAGCCGGATAAGTTTTCGAGCAAGAGATGGAACCCTAACCCTAACACTAGCCCTAACTTGGCAATGCACCTGCCTAATCCGGATGTGCTCCTCGACCTTTACTTTCATGTTGTTCAGAACTTATTCACAAGAACCCAATGAAAATCCAGATAATGTACACGAAAATTTACAGACTTCTTCAGGCTACAATAGAGCTCTCTGGGTTAGCTGCACAAGCTGCAAATACAATTCTCATCTGCTCCCCCGGCGTTTTCTTGACTTGCACCTCTTCTTCGTCTTCGTCCTCGGAATCTTCTTCCTCCCAGCCACCCCAATCTGTGTAAGACTCCAGCCTATCAAGCGCGTCGACAATCGCCTTCGCACCGCCAGGCGACACCTCCAACTTGTCCTCGCTGATCTCCATGCACAAAAAGACACCTTCCAATCCCAACTTTGCAAGACACTGAGGGCATTCCGAATTCATCTCCGCGACCTTTTCGATGAAGAACGGCGTGTTGAGAATGTCGGACAGGGGACTCTGGCTCTCCGACACCGACGGTGCCGCCCATGCGCTCTTTCGGCCAAACATTTGCGACACGATGTCGTCGACCTCGCCTGGCTCTCTAACCCAGCTGTTCAACAATGCCAACGCCTCCGTGATGACGACCTGGAAATCCTCCACCCTCGCGGAATCCGGCACAGGCACACCGGCTGCACGCAACGCTGCTATGTCCAAGATCGGATTCTCGTCCAGCGTAGCAAGGTACTTGATTGCACCACGCAGAATGCGACCTTGAATCCAGCTACGTGCGCACAGTCAAGAACAGCAATCGTTCAATATAAAGACGACTCACGGGAAACTCGAGTAATAGAAAGTTTCCTCTGTCTTCTCGTCCCAGAAGCAGCTGCTCATCGTGGGTTGGGAACGCTGAGGGGAAGGGGGGGAATCCAAGGCGAAGCGCAGAACCTCCCTAATTACTTAAAGGCTGCGCGTCCCCGCCATAGGGGTGATGTGACTAAGGTACCATACGTTCGCACTCACCAAGTAATAGATTCCACCCAGGCACAAGGAACAAAACAGATGCATAGGAGGAAGATTTGAAGGCTACAAGGTGTAATTGAGTATTCGAAAGCAATAGCGACGACAGGACAGTGTGAGATAAGTTAGAAATAGCGAGAGATGATCAGCAATAGCTCCTCGTACATACAATGAATCAGGCCATTACACAAAGCTGTAGAGAGGGGAGAATACCGAAAGATCCAGAAGAATGCGTCGTAACAGAACAGTGTCGTAGCAAAATCGTGAAGCGGTGTTCATCCTTCTGAGACGGGTGAACTAAGTTTTTTCCTTGCTGCTCGGGCCTGTTTTCTCTGAGAACGGGGGGATTAGATTTCATGTTCTCATCGAAAACCAGTGAAACAGACCTTGGCTCGCGACCGTTGACCTCTCCCAAGTTTCTCCTCCGCCCCTGACGGTTCATCGTCCTCATCCTCTTCATAACCAGCAGGCGCAGAAGCCTCTGATTTTTGTTCCAGATCTTCGTCAGTCAGAACAGACTCCTCGTCATCGTCCGACCGCCCCGAGTGCCGCTTTCTCCGCCGCCTACAAACAAGTCAATTGATCGATCGAGCATGTTGAGCCTGAATAGGATCATCCTCCGCACTCACTTCGTGGTCGGGTTCCCATTTGTTTTTGGCGGAGCTTTGCGCTTGGCCACTGCCCTCTCCGCCCTCTCCTTCTTTTCCTTCTCCTTCTTCTCCTGCGACACAAGCTTCAGTGGAATAATAACATATATACCAAGGACGCGCACCTTGGTAGGAGCGTACTGCCCCTTCACCCAAGCCAGCATCTCGTCGCTCAGATAGACGGTCTTGACAATCTACTCGTTCCATACACTCAACGATTTCCGACAACCCATCAACGAAAGTTCATACCTTGTTAGATGTCTCGGAGTTGGGCAGCGGTCGTAAGATATCAGACGGGAGTTTAACCTTGCCTGGATATGTAGCAATGTTAAACGATTGATTGTGGCCCCATAACTTAATTAGCTCCTGCGCAAGCTCGGAAATTATATACAGATTCTGCGGGTACACTGCGTTAGTAGGCGGCGGAAAGGCAATCTTGAGGTCCCACCTCGGTATGCTGCTGCGATTCAGCGTCCCGAACCGTCTTGCCTTTCAGAGCCAAGTGGTACAGCAACGATATCGTGTCCGCGTTGGCGACTTGTGAGAGATAAAACTGGATGTACTTGGCAATATCGAGCATCTCCTCCTGCGTCGAGGAAAAATCTGGATGGTGCGCCAACAAGTGCAGTAATCGAATGAACATCATCTCCATCTGCTCTATGCGTTTCGCTAAAAGACTTCGGTTCAGCACGAAAGACAGCATGGAACAAAAGTTCTAGATACCTGCAGGACCTCTTCTCATGACACCCTGTACATATGATTTCGCCTAGTAACCAGTTGAACGTAAGCGGAGACAAGTCTAGAGCACCGAACGCACGTAGGATTTAATTTCTGTTTCCGGGTCGTGCACAGTGAGGAAAGGGATAACGTTGTAATATGTCGGCACTTTCTGCTGCATCGCCAGAGGAACGAGCTTCTTGAGGAATGTCATTCGCACATCGAAACATGTGTCCTGCGAGATTCAAAAATTTCCTATTCAGCACAAATACTGACGAAATGCAATCAGAGAACTATCGCACCTGCACGACAAGCGCGAGTTTCAAAAATCTCGGGGTTATCGCCTTGGCGTATGCCGGGACGGTGGACAAGTGTAATAGCGATATTGCAGCCTGTAGACGCATCCGTGACATGACCTTCGGACTGCAAAATTTGAGCACCCCGTTCCCGTATAGAGAAAAATAGAACCTACTCCTCGCCTGAGTCCGCAATAAACGAGCCGCTATTATCGAGCAATGTAGCAAGCATCTTGAGCACAGGCGTCGCAATCTCCAGTGCATTCTCCTTCTCCGCATGCGCCAAGCTACGATTCCGGCATACTTTCAGCGCAAGAATCTTAGCCCGCAAGTTATCCGATATTTCCGATTCATCCGCCCACTCTTCGTCGGTCTCCATAGCATCCTACAAAACGACCGATGATGAGATCCAAGAATCACGCGGAAAAGAGACAGGACCATACATCTAATCGGTGGGTCGGAATCATGAGCAATTGTTTGACCAAATAGGCAGTGAGGACATCAGACTTGTGCTCGAACGCATCTGGTGCGAATCTTGCAACCTGGGCAAGCACGACGACGTGCGCCACGAGGCCCTCCGGGGAGGCCGTTTCGAGACTTTCAGAGATCACCTGAGAGCGCGAATGGATTGGTGAAGTTAACAATGATCAGCCAGGCAGAAACACACCTCGACAACCTCCATACAAGCCACATCTTTGTCCTTCGAGAAAGCGAGGAATCGCGCTGCGAATTTTGCCTCTCGGGGAGTCCCCTCGAGTGCCAATCGCTTGATACGCTCCAGCGTTCGTCTGAGGCCATACATGAGCTACGACCAAGTCTCATAAGAAAGGAATCAACACACCTGTCCGTGGGTGCCAAAGACTTATCCCATCTCACAACCGCCGCCAACGCCTGTAAAGCCACTTCCACAACCTTCGAATGCTTCTCGTCCGCGATCCCTTTCGTCAGCTCGGCAATATGGCTCTTATACAGGGCAGGTTGGTTCTTTGAGATATACGTCAATAGCTTCAATGCATTCTCCGATGCCATGGAGTTCGATTTGTGTAAGCGTTTGAAGAGAGGGGGGATCGATGAGTGGTTCAGAAGGTGTGGTGAAGCTTGCCTCACTACGAGGTTCATGGTAGGCGCGATGCTTGACGATACCGATTCAATACGTTTGCTGAATTCATTCTTGAACAAATGGGAGTTGGAATGAGAAGGCGGTCGAAATGAGTCGAAAATACTCACAGTAGCCTTGACCAGACCCTTGAGGTCCGTCTGCAGGTCCAGACACGTCTTTAGCAGCTTGTACAGCCGTTGCTCGTTGTGCTTCGCAAAAGCCAGTAGATCCTCGGACACCTTGTGCGGCTCAGGGAACATCCCTGGACAAAAAGATTGGCTCATGCAATCAATACCAATAGCGAACGTACCACTCATATATTTGACGACCGCATTCAACTTTGCGACCACCGCGTCTTCGTTTTCGTCTATAACCCCTCCGTTATTCGCGATACAAGCATCGAGGAAATGTTCAAAAATCATGGGCCGCCTAAGAGCAAGGTCAACGAACTAATCTGAGAAGACAACGGTAAAACGCACGCCCGCTGTAAGCTGGTAAATGAGAGCAACGTATTGACTGTAGTCTCATCATCCAAGTATGCCATGACTGTAAGAAGTCGATCCGTCCAGGCCATTTCATCTACCTCGCCGGCTGCTGTGTTCTTGGAAGTCGAGGGTGTGGAGGAAGAAGGCAAAGGGAGGATATAGTCAGCTATTAAATCGTCGATGAGCGCTCTGAGATAACACATTAGCCTTTTTTTTTTGGCAATAGGAAACAAAGGGAGACCACACCGAATTTCCGAATGTTTGCCTACGTGCTGCAGGAGCTCGTTGGGTATCCACGCAAACTGCATGATGGCGGCAGTGTCTTTGTTCTCACTAACGGCTCTCAGTTTCAACACGGAGAGGCAATTGAGTAAGAGGTGCACGTACATTTCGGGATATGCGAGGGAGTACAATTTTCCCAAGGCGCGTACAGCTTCCACGCGTACCGGGATCTGAGAGCACCTGAGAATCGAGCACCAGGGCCATACAGAACACTCACCTTCTTGTCTGCCACCCTTCCCGCGACATCACGCAACTGCTGGGACTTGACATGGTGCAGTGCCGTCTCATAGTCCAGTCCGGCGTACACCCGACACGTCGCAGCCCTAACCTTATCATCCGGATCCAACAACTTCAAGCTCAACGCGTCCTCCACCTCGTCCCGCAACTCAGCCGGGCAGCTGAGCAAAGCCCGTGTGGCCTCGACGAATTTGAGTCGCACTTGCGGGGCCTTGTCGTTCTTGCGCTTCATCCACACCGTCCAGGCGTTGGGATGCTGCCGCTTTAGATCGAGGCCGGCGCCCTTGTCTGCAGCAAACATCTCGCCGAGCACCTGCGTGACGAGCAGCCGCAGCGGCAAGTCCTCTGCCTGGAGCTCCTCCTCGAGCTGAGGGATGACCGTTGTGAGGAGCGTCGGACAGGAGGCGTACAGACGCTGGATGAGCGTGTGGGCGGTGCGGATTTCCGTGAGGTCGTCGTCGTCTGAGCGCTCGGCGACGATGATCTCGGTGAAGTACTGAGAGACGTGGCGCGTGAGTTTGTCTGCGGAGCCGTTGCAGACCTGCACGGCCAAAAGGTAGGCAGGCTGATCGAGGCGCGCGTTCTTGTCCATGAATTGGGCCATGATTGTCTCGAGTACCTCGGAAGGCAGCGTCTGGCACTCGTCGAGCAGCGCGACGAGGATCTCGGCAAGGAACATTTCGACCTTTTTGGGGAGGTCTCGTCGGATAAGTTGGAAGAAGTCGCGAAAAGCCTCGACCATGAGCTCGTCCGCGTTTTGAAGATCGCAGACCAGGACAACGCTCTTGACGGTCGCAAGCGACTCGAGGAGATGGAAGTACTCGGTGTAATAAGGGCAGTCGGAGCCCTTAAGTCCATTGGTGAGCTGGCGAAAGAAAAACTGGAAGATGTCGCGCAGTTCTCCCTGAGTGTACGGCGCATTTGGGGCGGTCAAACCAAGGATGTCTGCGAGGCAGCAGGCGGCGTATGCCTTCACGCCGCGGTCTTTGTGAAGCAAAATGGACGAGCTGATAAGGTCCTTCTGCACCGTGTTGAGAGAGGTCACGTCGACAAGCTCCTGGTCGAGGTCGGCGAGCTCTCGATGAAGGGTTTGCAATTTTTTGATGAGAACGTCGGTGGTCAGGCCCTTGCCCACGAGTTTATCTCGGAAAACGAGTTTTGTAGGCGATGGGGCGGCGAGATGCCGAGTTTGCACCACCATTGCGGGCGACGATGAGTGGAATGATACAAGACGCGTTGTGTGGTTCTGTTGTCCTGCGCCTTGTCCTCATGGGGCAACAGAAATACTGTAAAGTCTTCGGGATTGGGAGTCATTTACTTAGTAGACGAATTCAAGAGAAGGTATGCACGAATCTGGTCGTTCGAAATGAGTTTGTGACGGATTCGAACGCGTTTGTAGAACTTCGTAAACAAGTTCGAGGGGCAGGTGTGGACAGTTTGAAATACTTGAAGTTCGTTGGGTTTGGGGGGAAAAGATCTTCACAGCGAAAGAAGATGAGAGATGCGCCTGAGATTCGCGCGTGGAAACATTCAAGTATTCGCCGCAGCGCTAAACCCGACACGAATTCGGGGGATATAGTGAGTGGCAATGTCAGCAAATGAGAGTGATCACTAGGCAGAGACATTCGGAGGGCCAGGTAATGCGCAATGTGGTCAATAACCTCCATAGAGTTCGCTGTAAGCCAGCACCTTCCTATTTCGGACGAGAGCGGTTGTTTGTTGCGAGCAAACAATATTACGTAATTTACTTCCTGTTTTCTCTTCTTCCCCCAACTTACCCTTCCGCAAATGGCAGTTGAAGCCGACGATGTCAAAGTGTATACCGTGAACGGGGCAACATCTTCCTCCTCTTCCTCTTTACCCGATTGGCTCACGCGCAAGAGGGCGTCTAAAGGAAAAGGAAAACGGGCGGTTCGAGAACATGTCGAGGGCACGATAGAACTCATCCAGGGGTTCGAATTTCCAGAGGCCAGCAATCGTATCAAAACTACCAGGGATGGACAGTATGCCATTGCTACAGGAACGTACAAACCCCAGATGCGTGTATGGGATCTCAACCAGTTGACTCTAAAATTTGAGCGTCATTCGGATGCTGAGAATGTCGACTTTGTGGTGCGTGAGTCATCTGCAGTGTAAAAAATGCGTATATACCTTAACGGATCGTAGATGCTGTCTGACGACTGGACAAAATCAATACACCTGCAAAATGACCGAACCATTGAGCTACACACTCAAGGGGGGTTTCACTACCGGACACGGATACCCCGTTTTGGACGATCGATTGCGTACCATTTCCCCTCATGCGACGCGCTCGTTTCTGCGGCAGGGAATGAAATATATCGTCTCAACCTAGATCAAGGACGGTTCATGACACCCCTCGTTCTGCAGGATGACATCGAAGATATCCTCGGAGTCAACACCATAGACATCAATCCTGCTCACCAATTGCTGGCCTTTGGACTCGAGGGCACTGGGTCCGCACAGCTATGGGATCCTCGCTCTCGTTCCAGTGTCGGCGTCCTGAGATTACCACGAAGTCGATTGATACCGCCAGGGTCTAGTCACGACGGCGTGCTCAGCGTTACAGCCATATCTTCGCGTCTCGATGGGCTTTCATACGCAATTGGGACATCAACAGGCCATACTCTTCTCTACGACATCCGTGCTGCCCAGCCGTTTGCACTCAAAGACCAAGGATATGGTCTCCCTGTAAAAGACGTTGTTTGGATTGAAGGCGGCAGTAGAATGGCGGGCGACGGCATGGTCCTGAGCGCTGACCGGAAGGTCATCAAAATCTGGGATCGGAATTCGGTTCGTAATCTTCAAACTACTTTCTCCAGTTGCTCATGATCAATTTATTCAGCCAAGCACAAATTTTGCCGCAATCACCCCTGCTACAGACCTCAATCATGTCCACCATGTCCCAGCTAGTGGCCTCCTCATGACCGCCAACGAGGGCATACAAATGGCAACATACTACATCCCGCAACTCGGCCCCGCACCGCGCTGGGCGAGCTTCCTCGAAAACATAACGGAAGAGATGGAAGATCAGACAACGCGCTCAGTATACGAAGACTACAAATTCGTCGAGCGTAACGAGCTCAAAACGTTCGTACTGATGCTGTTGCTACATACCTACCGCTTTGGCTAACTATGCCCTGCCACGCAGACTCGGTCTTGACCATCTTGTGGGGACGCCCACACTCAAACCCTACATGCACGGTTATTTCTTGTCCCTCAAACTCTACGATGCCGCGCGTATTATCGCCAATCCCTTCGCGTACGCGGAGCATCGCGAGAAGCTAGTTCGAGAGCGGATGGACAAGATGGCGGAAACTCGTATCCGGGCCAAGAAGGACGGCGCTCTTGCCGGTGTCAAGGTCAACAAAGCTCTGGCGGAGAAGATCCTTCGAGATGAGGAGCGCGAGAAGAAGCGACTTGAGCGGCGGAAGAAGAGGAAGCAGGCTGCAGCTGACGCTGAGGCGGGTGAGGACGCCGGGGAAGATGAGGATGTTGACATGGCCGATGCTCAGAATGAGACGCCGCGACCCAATCTGCTCACCGACCCGCGTTTCGCTAAGGTATTCGAGGACCCAGCGTTTGCGGTGGATGTGAATACTCGCGAGTATGCACTGTTGAATCCGTCTTCTGTGGCACAGCGCCGTGATGGTGCTCAATCCAAGGCAAAGACCGCCGTGGAGGAGGAGGATGAAGAGAGCGATAAGCTCTCCGCTGACGGTTTGGGAGGCGACAGCGACAGCGATAGTGAAGACAGCAGCGGCAGCGGGAGCGACAGCAGCGACGCTGGAGGTCGGTCTAATATTTTTGTGCCTCTTTCTTATGCCATAGCTCACTCGTTCATATCAGCCCTCAACAAATTCGATCCTCGAGCTCGACCCGGCCAGAAAAATGCCCGTGCACAGGAGGCGTACTCACGGACTCGCGAGCAAAATCGACGCGCGAATGAGGGGAAATTTGTGCCTATGAGACCGGCTTCGACCGGCCACAACGGTCAGCGTCCCGCTGACCGCAACGCGACATTCGGCCAGAGGAGACAGTCTGGTCCCAAATTCCAGTCCAAACCGACAAGTCAGGAGGGCGGAGGGGCGATGGAAGTCAGTTGGGTTCCCGCAAGTGACAAGTCAGAGTCATCGGGGTCTCGGCAGGCTACTGGGAAGCCAAAACCTCGAAAGGGTGTGGAGGTCTTCGGAGCGGGGATGGAGAAGGGTTACAGTGGCGAAGATTTGCAAATGTCAGAGCAGGATCGAAGAGGGCGAACGCAACGGAGGAAAGGTGGCAGGAGTGGCAGCAAAAATGTGTTCAGAAGAATGGAGGGATAGGGTTGATTGTTGCGTCAACATGACAAGTTCACTTGGGACTATGGACCAGGAGTGTTGGCAAGTCGCGTACTTGGCTGTCTGTGGGGTGAGACAGGACAGAAGGACGGTGAAATTAGTACCCGAGGGCCTCTACCCGGCCATCTTTCACTGCGTCTTGTGACGATCAGCAAGGAACGCTTGTCGTGGAAGGCAAGGCAAATTTACAATCGTCGCCTCGAATAGAGCTCATGTAGCGCATCATTCGTATATCCAACGCATCAACGCATCTGAAACTGATAGCAAGTTTCAAAAACGATTTCCAATATTTTCGCGTGTGAGGAACGTGGTTTGTTCCTCGTTTGCCTCCGCGAGCCTCCGGGATTATTTTAACGTGGAAATACCGTGCATCGCGCGTTTTTTGCACGTTGTGCTTGAATCTGATATTTGGTCCCCGACAGTAAGGGGCTGACGCGATATTGTGACCACAAAGTACGACGCGACCTGACGCGACGCGACGCGTCTAGTCACGTGGAGTGTTTCGTGAAGTTGCGGAGTTCGTCTCTCCTGTCTTGGTCTCAGCCCTCCCTTCCCTACCTTGTCCCTACCCGTTACCTTGTATTGCACTTCAAAGAACATGGGCTGGTTCGACGACAATCATCCGATGGGTTCTGCGGCGGACGATGAGATGGAAGCTGCAATGGACGCCATGGGCTGGAATAAGTGGCATAAAGACCCCCAGCCAGCCGGTGGGTCCTCTGAACCCGCCCGAGTCGAGCGTCCGGAGTCCGAATGGGACGAAAGCAAGTGGCGTAGGAGCAATTTTCGTGAGGACGTGCGTTTACAGCGGCTCACTTCTTGCAATGAATGCTGAAAGGTGAATAGGATACCATGGCCAAAACCAAAGCGAAGCTGGCGTACCTGGTGAATTTGGCAATTCCTTCCAGTTACTGAACCTAGTTGATTGACGTTTTTGAGCTAGTTGACGGACAAGGACCTCCTTCCTCTGCAATATCAGAAGCAACAAAATTCTCGCGGCTTCAACGGCATGAAGATGTATCGAAAGCGCGAAGTTGAGCGACTCGGCTGGAAGAAATATGGTGGACCGACGGGGCTGAAAGCCGCGTACGCAACTCGAGCCTAAGTAGTCATTGCTCATGAGTCGCTGACTTGCTCGCTTTGACAGGAAAGAAGACAAGAAGAACGGTATCAAACCTCCCAAGGTTAGAGATTGTCTTCCCTTGAGCATCCAGACATGCACTCAGCCGAATTCCAGAAAGGATCCAAAGCGCAAACTTCTGCATCCGCCAAAGCCAATGTTCTCGGTAGTACTATGAAGGGGAAAGCCAAGGTCGAATAAAGTCCATCTTCATACAATATCTCACCTCCAAGCCAATGCACATCTCCGATTCAATGACTAGGATGGACTCGAACTAAGAAAATATAAGGCCTTCTTAATTTGTGTAGCGTATTTTCACTTTATGTCAATGGTTCAGTGGGCTGGACAGAATACAGTTTTTATCTCGCGTTTGAAAATTCAATGCGCATCTATGTTTTCCAGCACAAGGACGCGTCAAGGAGTAGATTGAAGTGATACTTGCTCTGGCGACCAGCGAACATATTATGGCACCGACAGAACTTGATACTTAACATCCACGACATATCAAGCGTTTGGCGGCGGCTCCAACTTCTGACAATCAGACAACAGAGAGTGGATAGAGTTTCTGGGGGTGACATAGGCACGCCTCAGGAAAACCATAAATAACTTGATAAGTAACTAGACGCATGCAAGTTGCAGTTAAACTTGAATTAAGAACGAGTACAGTTACAGCGCACGAAGGTGGAATATAATAAGTTAAACAACACGGAGTAAACGAGTGGAATATGCAAAGAAAGTAGAGCCCCCATTGCAAAACAGCATTATTGGACATCAGGTCATATCATTATTAGTCGTTCCAGGCCGACAGTGGCTTGTCGCTCGAAGGACCCCGCTGAAGGGCAGGCAACATCAGCTCAAGCTGACACAAAGAAGAAGATGGACAAGGAAGACGAACCTCAAGCCGATTCAGACTGATGTCAGAAGTATCCATGTCAGTCACCTTCTGCGTGGTGACCAAGACGCGATTGGGATTCGGGGCAAAAGTCATGGGAGCGATCGGACGTGGGTAGTTGGGCTCCGCAAACGAGGCCGCCTGTTGGGAAAGATTCCGTCCGTTATTGGCAAACGCGCGGTTATTGAAGGTCACAAGGAGGGTGTTGGCGTAGCTACACATCTTCGGTCAGCGCCGCACTTCATTGGCTAAGGCAAAGAACTTACATTCCTGGAAGAATTTGTGTCCTTTGAGCGCATTGGTGAGCTTTGTAGAGAGATGAAAGATATTACAGCATGCTCACGGGCAAACGAAATAATTCGTTCCGGGTACGCCAGCAAACAGAATTAAGCCAATCAAAGCGACCGATGCTGAGCACAATCAGGTAAGTTTGACAAATGGGGATGGATTGAGTCGCGAACCAGACAGGGCGTTTGTTTCTATGATCAAGCGGACGATGCGCTTCACAATGTCGTTACTTTGACGCTGGCTGTTCATGCTTGCTCGTGTGAGCTAGATTTGGTAATTGAGGAAAGTCTGGAAGTGCGGATGAAAACCATAAAAAATTTACCAGCACAGTCATGGCTGCAGCAATCATAACTGTACGCCATTAGCCCATTGTGGACAACTGTGAATGAAATACTTACGATCGGCAACAGCATCACCAATGAGCCACATCTGAGATTCGTGGTTATGGCCCGAAACAAGTCATAAAATGGGAAAGCGCACGTAAACAAGAACCGTTCTGAGCTCATCGTGGTCTTGGTTAGCGGCGACGTATGCCTTGATGCCGCCACCCATTCCTCCGATGGCTTGTATGATTGAGACCTGAGCAAAATTCAAGAGATATTCTTCCCGGCCTGGAATATTCACTCACGACGGCGATGACAATGCTCAATGGAAGAGCCGACTTCTTGATGATCCAGATACGGTAGGCAAAGAATAATTGGATGACAGACGCCACACTTGATTGTCGCGTCAGTGGAAGGATATAGCGGCCAAGACAATACGCACATGGAGCCAGCGATGGGGGTGTAAAACTAGAAATTTGCATACTTATGAGAAAGGAAGCTGGAGAAAGAAGAGCGGACGAACGGGTGATATGTGTGCTTGGGAGAATTGGATGAGGTTGCCGAAACCTGACGCATACCAGTAGTACGCGTCTGCCGCGTTCAAGCTTTACGAAGAGATCCAGTCAGTCTTGCGAATCAGTAATGCGAATAAATGAACTCACCACGTCGACAGCGCCATAAATAAGAATAAACTGTACACCATAGCCTTTATCGAAGTCTTATCCTGGGGGAAACATGTTCGGTAGACATCTGACAAACTGGATTAGACGGAAAGCATATACCGCTCGGGATGAAATGAACTCACAGACTTGAACAGAGAGCACTCCGAAGAGGTAGAAATTGAGAAGCGATCCGATGAGCTGTTAATTATCACGGTGAGCTATGCATGACAGATCTTTCTGTGAGTGGCGAACCTGAGATGCAGTTCTACATCCCATTCAAGTCAGATGTAAGAAACCATTTCATGCGAGTAACAAAACTCACATCGAACCAATATTGGGGGGAATCGGCGGTAAGGCAGGAAGCGAAGGAGGAAGACCGTTGGATGCCATCTTGAAAGCGAGCTAGCGCGACCCCCGTCGAACTCGAACCAAAAAATAACTGTGCCAAAAAGAAAGCAAACGGGGACGCATTTCGGCGTCCGCACAGATATAAGTAGTCTCCGCATCTGCTGGCTAATCATGTCATGGCTCCATGTGCAAAGGATAAAACCATGGATCTACGTACGCGATGGACGCGTTTTGATGGTTGATCCCTATCAATATCTGTCCCAATCCAGCCATGACCCGTCGTTCATGTAGAATGATGGCCCCGAACCGAAACAGGACCTTGGCAACGTCCTGTTCCTTACCGAACCGTCCGAACGGCGGTGACCCGTTGTTCCTGGAAACCTGTAAGTCAATGTAAGATCCACCAGTCTTGATGCCGAGTTCATCCCGGTAGTCGACAATAAGTAAGCTTTCAAGAGATCTCGTATGACTCAGAGCGTCGCCCAATCTCCCGATGCAGGAAGTATTCGCTCCTGGGATACGGGCAATGAAGGCGCTTGCAGTATTGCATAATGCGCTGTCGTTTAGTCGGGAGCTGTGAGGCTGAAACTCTCTCAGGGATCTTCGCCGACTCTCCGGAAGCGACGCGGTGTGCAGCGGCGTATACATTATACTCCGATTCAGAGTAGCGAGGTGACACTGAGGTGACCGGGCCAATGAGATCAGCGCGGGGTAAACGACGAGCAGCCGTAACTGTAGGCTACGAGCTCCGGAGAGCAGTCGGATAGCAGAGGGCCGTAATAAACTCAAAAATTCAATCAATGACATCGTTGAAATTGAACGATTTGTTCAACTGGATGATCATGCATACTTATCGATCATGCATTATGCATTAAGTATGAACTGTGCGGATTCTGCAAACCGTTCAACCGACCGAATCTTCCCCAAAATTTCCATGACAAAACCGCTGGCGGAATAAATTACTTAGTAATAGCAAAAGACGGCGATTCGGAAGTTTCGGATGTCCGACGCTAGCGTTCAACGCTATCCAGTTGAATTAACTTACGATTAAAATTTCTATTCCCGCCAGAGAGTCCACAATAGATAAACAGTCGACACTGGGGAGATAATTATGACCATCCGGTGGACACACATTCAGTATCCCAATCAACAGGCGTGAGTTCTTTGACGCGTTCACGGAACGCAGACAATGTGCAGAACTCTGGAGACCCAGGCAAATGCTTTCCCTCTTCAGCACAAACCGGCAAGGCCATGTTTCTGTTCTGGTATCGCATGCGAACAACTAGAATCCAAATGGGATTAGGCACGTTCACACGCAAAGAATTAGTCGTACAATATTCAGGCGATGTTGAGGCTTGGAAGGGAGACAAGACGGCTTGCAAGTACGATCGTTGATCGTCAGGCTTGGATTTCTTGAATAATTCGAACGATACATGGCTCGCAAATGCAGGCCACCTAAATTCCCTGTCAATCGCCTATTCAACTACAAATCACGCAAAAACACGCACTTTTCGTCAAATACATCAAGCGTAGAAAGCATTGCTGCAAGTGCTGTATCGTGTGTGCTGTGCACAAGGATCTTCAAAGGGTCCTCGGCTCCATGTTCAGCTTTGTTCGCCATCTTTTGAGAGAGATCGGAAAGTAACGGTCCCATTCCAAGTTTTCGAACTTCCTGGGTCTTATCTGAGGGAAAACAACGATTGTGGTTAGCAGGAGCTGGCGCAGACGAATAAAAGCAGACGGGAGTGAAATAGCTGTCTCACACCCTGTCAACAATCAAATTGCAACAATCAGATAAATCGAATGAGGTTGATTTTTCGCGTTAGTTCTGACCTGCGAACCACTCTGCGACAACAGCTTGTTCCTTAAATTATAAATTAAGAAAGCTAGCTCAATTGTTCAATGCCGGCTTACGATGACGTCTACGATGCTCTTGTCTTCGAATTCAGGAGGAACCTACACGGATATAAAATAAATGTGTTCAAATCTCATTAAAGAAGCGAAAGCAGACCTTGATGCCATGAGCGATAGCAGCCCGAACCTGTTCGACACATTAGAATAGACCAAACAAACCGATTTTTGAGCGCACAGTATCAAGCACACCAGAAGCCCGGGGTTTGCCATCAATGCGAATTGGCCGGCCGTCGAGATACTTTGATAGTTTAGCATCCAGAGGCTCCAAAGTGGGATTGTACGCCGCACAAGCCGCTGTTTGGCTAAATTTATCCACGGCCCCAGTCAACGTCCAGGTCTCATACCTTGAGCGAATCCAATTTGCAGATATTCAAGTCGTTTGCAACTCATCGTGTTGCCTTATTGAAGCGTATCAGCTTGAACAGTAGGCGGAATGAAAGAGAAAACTGACCCAGTAGATTCTCATCTTTTCCATTCCTTAACTGATGTGAGGGGATGGTTTGAAAAAGGAGCAGAAATCTGCGCACCGTACTAAAACCGTGGGTTGAACGTCAGGATTACATTTGCCGGTAGGGTACAGCCCGTGAATGACCTGCTCCAGAGATTCTATTGTTCTGGGCATATTCGTGCTCCTTGATGAAAATATAACACAGCAAGTTCAATGGACTGGGAAACTTTCCTTACCGGAAATAAACGCCACTCGGCTGTAAGAAATCCGGAAGGAATTTCAATCTTCAGAGTAATCAGGGTTGCGCTCTGCAGAGATAGGCTAACGAACTTGTCTATATATAAAGAACGGAGAGCGGTTCCGTAGTTGAAAGTGGACTGTGTATCGTTTCATCGCTGGACGGAGAGATGGACGTCGAACAATAGATAATACCTTGCGTCCGACATCAGTCAGTTCGCCTAGCCAACTTTTCCAATAGCAATAAATGAGAGAGCGCATCAATGAAGCACTATATGTACTCACCACAAGCCTTCGGTCCAAGTCCCGTCTTTCCGCTCAACAACTCGTCTGCTCCGCAAACTTCCTGGTAAACCCGGTGCGTCTCCTGTGACAGGATTTCGGTATTGGCGACCAGTTTTACACATGATCCAATGTTCGGGTATGAAAGGAGCAAGTCGGACGCCGACTGGAGTACGTTCTCCTGCGTACGATTCCCACATCTCAGCAACAAAAAAGGCTACGAAAGACACAGGATCTGCTCACCGTGCCGCACGTAAATATGAACCTGCTCCAATTGTAGGTCTGCCGGGGCCACAGGATATCCTTTCACATCTAACGGCGCCTGGGGCGGCCGATACGTGTATGGCTTCGTTTCATCGTGGGTAGCGGCTGGCGGCGGCTTGGCTGAGCGTAAGACTTGGGGCATGTCTTCCAAGTCGGCAAAGACTGCGGGTGTCGGCGAAAAGCCAGTGAGGTGCTGAGTCGAGGAGTTCTGGGCGAATACAATAGACGGGTGCAGAAGGATAAAGATGAATGCTAGCACGTCGATCTGGTTTGCACCAAAGACTTGCATCAAGCTGGCGGCAAAAGACAGAAGTAATTCTGAGGCTTGATCCGCGTATGAAAACGTGAACACCGTGCTCTTCGCGCTGGCGACTTTGTTCGGCGTTTGCCGAAAGCTGTTATTGAATGCCGGATGACGGTCCGCCGAGTCCGGTCGAAAGAAAGATTCAACAAAATGAATTGGGATGAAGTACTTCGGGTAGCTCAATATAACGCAAACAAGCTGATAATGCAACAGAATATACACAGGGAACCACCATGCAACACGGTTCCATCTCAATTGCCGCTTCGAGTAACCTGCAGATTTCGAACTTTGTAAGTCGTAGTCCCCGTCGGACCCGGAGATCCTGAACTGCCCTCCATCTGCCAGTGCAGTTTGGCAACGGTGAGTCAATTAAATCGGTGGGTTTTGAAGGACTTGCCTGAAGATTGATGATCCTGGGGGAAAATCAGTTTCACTTTTATATGTATAATCGTCAAAACTTACAACCAAAGCGGTTGGTTGACAAAACCCTTGCCGAACTGTGTTACTTTGAGGACGTTGTCCATGTAGAAGTCTATCTTAACATCGGCGTTATTCGATTCTGCCGTGAGGACAGCTTTCAAAGAGTGGAAAGATAGATCGGCTGGCCAGGCGACGAGGGTGGACTTGACAATCGACGATCTAGAGTTTGAATAAGAGCGAGCTTCAATCCAAAACGCAGCCTAAACGTACGTGTTGAAAGTATTGTACCAGTTGTTGTTCGTGCCTACAATTTTCGTCAGCAATATCCCTGCCAGTTATATTACTCTACCTTTCCATTCTCCGATATCGGTCTCCGGCGGCCAACTGTTCACGGCCTAAATCCAACTAAATACAACAGATTTCGAAAACAAATATTTCGATGCGAACCGTCAGCCCTATGAAGAAACATTGAGTAATTATCAAGTTCGAATGAACTCCGTACAGAATGCCGGCCAGGTACCCTTCACGGTTGGCGCTGAAAATTCTCCGGAGAGCGTGTAGCTGTTAGCACTAGTCACTGTGATCTGGGACTGGGCATGGATGGCGCCGCTGGCATAGTGAATGGCGGGGTTAGGATTCGCCGTCGAAGTAGGCGGGTTAGCGCCACTTGTCGGCGTTGCGATCAAGCTGAGCGTGTTGGAAGCAACCACGATATGGCTGTGATCCGTTGAGCTTCCCACCATGCGGGCACCTTACTAGATTGTGAGTAAATCCACGATTCCCTGTGGGCTATGGACATACTGCCATTGTGGTCAGAGCCCCAAGGGTACAGATAAGCCCAGAAGCTTTCAAAGGTTGAGATACTGCTGAAACTTGATGTCGGGATTACGGTTGTCGCAGCGTAGACTGGTCTCAAGCAGAGAGCAGATGCAGTGAGAGCCAAGCCGGCTTTCATATGGCTTATTAAAATGTCAGAGACGACATTCAAAAGAGCAGACATGGAAAGGGAAGCTTACTTGGAGAGAAACATGCGAACGTACGATTTCTGGGAAGGAGTATGCGAGGCATTCTCGAAGTTTTAAATGAAGGATGGAGACGGAAATCCGAAGTTGATCAGTTCCAAGGGAAATGTTGGTGACGGCCCGGAAATTTAGAGCGCAGGGAGTAGACTGTAGCGAAAGGGAAGGAGGTGCTTGTGCTGAGCAGTCACCGGGACGTCGTTTCCAATGTTATCCATTGTCACCAGACCGAATTATCCGGACCACTAGCACTTGAGGCTTGCTCGAGACGATGACAATGCCATTCAGTGGCTTCGGGGAAGTTCGGGCAATCAACGAGCTCAGAAAATCGAGCGTCCGTTCCAGTAAGTTGCTGGGAGTTCAATTGATTGGAAAGTTATTGCGGACCATCTCATTGGCGGGAGGCAAGATGTACGCTATCCCGTCTTCCGACGGTCACCGCGGCCGAGCGGCGAGCGCGTCTGGTCGATGCTTATGTAGTCGGCTACCGTCCCGCACTTTGATCCCAATACTCACCTCGGTCCTTCAACATCGTTCTGTTGACGTGGACCTCTTGAGTTTTCTCGATGCTATCGCGCTCGCTCTCCAACTGCGCTCGGAAACGTATAGTCCATGGAAGGTCGAGGTATCTCTCTCTGTCGTCGGTGGAAGGGCCCCTCGAACCTCCCCTGGCGACTTGCACGCTTTCCCAGTACTTCAAGGACGAGATATTGCGCAAACACGACGCGCGTCCAGCACTAATCTGTCGGAATGAGACTCCGCGTGCTCATGGCGGTCCCGTTTCTCCCAATCTTGGTGTCAGCACGCATCTGGCCTGGTCTTTTGCTGAATTCGATCGCCACATCAACGGGTTGGCGCGCGGCCTTTTGCGCATGGGAGTGCAGAAAGGTGACAGAGTCGGAGTTTTGATGGGAAACAATAGGTGTGTTGCATTGACTGGCTAAGAGATGGTAATTTGACTCTAGGACGTAGCACTTACGCCATGCTACAATGGGCTTGTGCCAGCATCGGCGCTGTTCTGGTTACCATTAACCCAGCGTACAGAATAAATGAACTTGTGTGTTAAGTCATTTAACTCGTCCTTCAATCCCTTATGAATTGCAGACTGCGGTGTTGAATCTCGTTGGAGTGTCCCACTTGTTCATAGTTCCCCGCCTCAGGACCTCGTCCTATGCTGAGATGATCAAAGAGAAATTTCCCGAGCTGCCAACACTGCGAAATCTTGTCGTAGTCGACAACACAGGTAATTTTCCCCAAGAGGCTGACAAGCTTGGCCTCAAAAATTGGATTGACCTTCGGGAAATCATGGTTTGGGACGAGTCTGCACGCGAACATAACACGCAGCAGCAGATATCAAGCTCCCTCCAGAAAGACGACGTTATAAATTTGCAGTTCACAAGGCATGTTCATTTATTCGTAATTGATTGAACCCCAGCTTGATTGAATACTTTCTCAGCGGCACTACGGGAGCACCAAAGGCTGTAGCGCTCACACATTCCAATTTATTGAACAACGGCCTTTCAATAGGCCGTTGCATGCATCTTTCTGAGAGGGACATATTGTGTAAGTCCACTTGTGAATTGTAGCCGATTCAACTCATTGCCTTCAGGCAATGTTCCTCCCCTTTTCCATTGCTTCGATGAGTACTATTCATCGCGCATATTATCCCGCGTCTGACCTGCCTTCCCTCACGCCTTGTCCTGGGAAACTTAGCGGCATGGACCCATGGCGCATGCATCGTGTATCCGTCAGAAGTATTCAACCCACCTGCTATTGTCGACGCTGTTGTACAGGAAAAATGCACCGCGCTACATGGAGTGCCTACACATTTTCTGGGGGTCCTGGCGGAGGTTGATAGCCGCCGTGCCAACGGGCAGACTGTCGATACGTCCAGGTTAAGGTGAATATCAAACCCTAACGCTTTTCTGAGAAATGAGTTCGTTGAACCACAGTGTACAGGACTGGAATTGCGGCAGGATCTCCTGTTCCGATCGAGTTGATGAAAAGTCTCATTGCGAAGATCAACCTAACACAGTTGACTAATGCATACGGAATGAGTGAGTTCACCTGAATTTCGAACACTTGCCTGGAGTTGATACAAATTTACCTCTCAAGCTGAGACGAGGTAGTTTCTATCTATCCGTTTTTTCATTCGCCATTGACCGAGTAAAATTTGCCCCCATCAGCCCAGTATCTTTTCAAACAGTCCCTGCTGACCCCATAACCAAGCGGGTGGAAACAGTAGGACGGGTGCAACCTCATGTCAAGGCCAAGATTCTCGACCCAGCGGGTAATGTGGTTCCCGTTGGAACGCCCGGTGAACTTTGCGTGGCGGGATATTTGCTTCAGAAAGGGTGATTTATTCTTTGAATTTTCATTGCGTTTGATTTCGATTGAAGGTGATAAGGTACTGGGAAGATGAAGAGCAAACTAAGAAGGTCATGCGCACGGATGAAAACGGGACGCTCTGGATGTATACAGGAGATGAGGCGATTATGGATGAGGAAGGATATCTTAGCAGTGAGTCTAAGATGTATGTTGGTTCAATCTGGTTGCCTGATTCTATTACACAAGTTGTTGGAAGAATCAAGGTAATATCTTTGCAATGTTCGATCTTGGATTTCGGGCTGATGAATGCATCAGGACATAATCATTCGCGGCGGAGAGGTACTATTTGATCTACCATTTACTACTCGTGTTATTCACGTTCAACCTTCCAGAACCTCTTCCCTGTACAAATAGAAAATGTGAGTTCAGTCGACCTGTGTTTCATTTGGTTCTTGACGTTGGTGCAGGCAATCCTCACAAACCCCGAGGTCGAGGAAGCAGCCGTTGTATCAGTACCTGACAAGAAATACGGTGAAACCGTAGGAGCTTGGATTGTGCGAAAATCTGGTTCGAATGTCTCGAGGGAAGCTGTCCGTGCGACGGTTTGGCAGGCCATGAATCCTCAGGTACGCGTCGCCTTTTTGTCGTAGAAATTATTCTTCAATGTATTATTGTTTTCAGAACGCCCCGTCATGGGTTTTCTTCGTTGGCGAGGATGGCAATGCTACGGAACTGCCCAAAACCGCGAGTGGGAAGGTTATGAAGCATATTTTGCGGGATTGGAGTAAGGAGTTGGCTGCGAACAATGTTGGATTTGTTGAAAGTGCGAGTAGCGGTAGATAATCATGTATCTTATTTCGCTGTGCGCACAAGCCAAGGGACTGGGAGAAAATAAAAGAAATGAGGAAAGAGCTCCACGTGACCGCGTCGTATCTTCCCACGCCCTCAAAATTTCCTGCCGTCTCACCACGTCCTCGCTCCGCCATGTTTTAACGAGAAGACCCTTGGACCCATACTATGCGCACCGATGGACTCGACAGCGATGATGAGTCTATCATGTCTTTGCGCGACAGCGTCAAGGAAATCGCGATAGGGAGCGTGCGTATGACCACTTGTTATTCGCTGCTCGGTCTGAAATAATTATTGACAAGTTTGCGGGTATGGTGTCGGAGGTAAGCCAATGGTGGGTATACTATGCTCGGATTTTATTATTGAGTCGTGATAGATCATAGAATATCCTGCGGATCTGGCAAAAGTCAGGCTTCAAGCCCAACTGCTTACGCCTCCGACAGGTCAGTAGAAAAACTCAAGCATGTTCGCGTATTAACCGCAATACAGATCCAAGCCAGATCTTCAAGGGACCCATAGGTATGGTCGCAGAATTTTAACTCATCCGTATCGCCACTGAATTATCTGTATGAATAGATTGCCTACAAACGACTTGGCGAAATGAGGGCTTTCGGGGGCTGTATCGCGGTCTGCCTGCTCCGGTGGCGGGCTCCATGGTCGAGACAGCCGCATTGTTCTTGTCATACTCTTACTTTCAAAACGTCATTCGGTCACTCGCCCCGCCCAGTTCATCCTCGCAACAACTCACAGTTCCTCAACTGGGCCTAGCTGCTGCTGGGGCCGGTTTTGTAACCAGTTTCATTCTGTGAGCAGAATCTACGATTTCACTGTCAAGCTTACTGAGCTTTGCTGTAGCACCCCCATAGAACTTGTCAAGTGTAAAATGCAGGTTCAGCTCATGAACACATCCACCAATGCACGCGTTCCTCCCATACATACCGTACCGAAGGCCGTTAAAAACATAGTGCGGACGACACCCCCCGTCGCGTCTTCCCCCATCTTCGACCATATTCTCCGAAAAACACCCTCAGAAGGAAGGCGGCCTCCCGGACTGGTCGAGATTGTACGCTCAACGGTGGCAACCCATGGCGTGCGTGGACTATGGCTTGGTCACACCGGCACTATTCTTCGCGAGACCGGCGGCACGGCTTCTTGGTTCGCCGTCAAGGAGTGGGTTGCAGGCAAGCTGCTTGAGCGGCGGCTGGGACCCAATCGAACTACTCGATCAAGCGATAGCCTTCTTACGTGGGAGTCAGCGTTTGCTGGTGCGGTCTCGGGAGCCGCTTGCGTGCTGGCATTATATCCTGCGGACACGGTAGTCCAGTCTCTGATACTCTCTCACACCCGTTAATTTTCTTGCCAGGTGAAATCTGCAGTACAGACGGAAGAAGAGCTGCTGTCGCATCGATTCAGTTCTTCCAGGGAACGAAAGGCCGCCCCTACGAAGCCCCCTTCTTTCTATCGGACGTTTGTGAAGATGTACACCTCTCATGGCGTTAGAGGTCTGTACGCCGGCTGTGGAATGACTGTGCTGCGTGCTGTACCTAGTAGCGGCGTTGTTTTCGTAGTTTATGACGGTCTCTCTGCGTGGATTGGATAGTAGGACCTTTTCCTAACTTTTTATGTTATCTAGAGCGGGGATTAACTTACACGCCAATGTATTTAGCCATATAGCTAGAGCCAGTATATAGGATAGAGGATAATGATTTTCACCCCTCGACTCACCACTTTTCTGTTGGCCTCTGGGACGCCCAGAATGAGCAGGGAGATCATCGACACGTGATCGCGTCGCTCTTGCCTTTCAATTTCTTCCTGCTTGCCTCGATGAGCGGCGAAAGCGTTGTCAACGAGCCTCTGCCTATTCGAAGGCTTCAAGAATCACTCATAAATCGTATAGCTGCCGGCGAAGTCCGTCCATCCTACCTTGGATGCAGCCAGTTCCTTATACTCTCCTAGATCATCCATAGGCCTGCTTCTGCCTTGAAGGAGCTGTTGGAGAACTGCCTCGATGCCGGAGCGACGTCAATACGTGTCACTGTCAAAGACGGAGGCTTGAAGCTGCTGCAGATACAAGATAATGGGTGTGGCATTCGAGTCCGTGTTTTGCTTTTCGATTTCTTCCGAGTTTTGTAACCCGGCGTTCAGAGGGCAGATCTCCCTATCCTGGCCGAACGATTCACAACCTCCAAACTATCGACTTTCTCGGACCTATCGCGAATTACAACGTACGGATTTCGTGAGTGACTGCTCAAGTTCTCCTTTCTCGCATCTGTGAGCTCTGTACTGCAGGCGGGGAAGCACTAGCGTCAATATCACATGTGGCACATTTATCTGTTGTCACGAAAACCAAGACAGAGTCGTGCGCTTGGAAGTCAGCACGCGTCATTTTCCGACTATATTCAAGGCTGATGGAGAGGTTTCTTGAGAGCTCACTATCTCGACGGAAATCTCGTCGCACCCAAGTCTGGCCAAACTCCGGATCCTAAGCCCTGTGCAGGGAATGATGGTACAACGATCATCGTGAGCGCCTCTGTTCTCCAGTCACCGACGCAGTTTTCGAATATCTGTTTGAAAGATAGAAGATCTTTTCTACAACACACCTACCCGTCTTTCAGCTCTACGAAGCGCTTCCGAAGAGTATTCGAGGATTCTAGACGTCCTAACAAAGTGATTCTACGGACACTACAATGATGGTATGGCCACTCACCTCAGCGCTTGTGAAAGGTATGCCGTTCATAATCCGAAAGTGTCGTTCAGCTGCAAGAAGGTATGTGTTGTTTGCTTCGGTGACCTGCGCCTTTTACTGACACTGTGATAAGGCGGGCTCTCCCTCGCCAGATCTATCGACCCCGTCCACCTCAGAAACTGCCCAGGCAATTCGGCTATTATATGGGCATTCAATAGCGAAGGATTTGCTTCATACTACTTTAGGATCCAAGAAGCAGGGCGAAGACGAAGACATGGAAGGAGATGAAATGGAGAACCGTGATGACTCTCGATGGACGGCAGAGGCGCATTTCACTAATGCCAACTATCAATCTAAGAAGATGATTTTCCTTCTTTTCATCAACCGTCAGTATGCTCACAATATCTGCGTCTATCTGGTTAATGTTTTACATTGCTCGTATAGACCGTCTGGTCGAGTCGTCCCGCATGAAGCGCGCTCTGGAAGCAGTGTACAGCGGCGTACTACCCAAGGGCGCCTCGCCGTTCATATATTTGAGGTGGACATGCAGCACCATGTCCACATACATGCTCATGCGTCCTGCAGTCTGCAGATAAATCCCCGCGATGTCGATGTCAATGTTCATCCCACAAAGAAAGAAGTGCATTTCTTGAACGAGGATGGGATCACAGACCAGATTGCGGATGGTTTGCAACGCCAACTAGCGTCTCAGAGCCATTCGAGAGTGTTTGAGTATCAGGTAAATTTTTCATCTCGAGTTCCATATATCGCCATTCACTTGCAAGCAGACGCTTTTGACAGGAGGTATTGCCGAGCCGGAACAGTCGACATCGAAGAAACGCAAGGGCAAAGAGCGAGCTCAAGACGAAGAAGCCGAGAATGAGGTAGTTGTAGTTGAGCCGAAATCAACTCAAGCAATGGGTACGTGAGCAAATCCCTCTGCGATAGCTAGTGGTTCATTTCCAACCTAGCGGCTCCAAAAAAAACCGCGTCGCAGTACAAAGTTCGGACCTCCCTCCAGGATCGCACTTTGGAGTCGATGTTTCCCGTTGTCAATCCGACGCAGATAGACGAGTCTGCCAAAGGAGCACCTTCCACCCCCGACACATCAAAATCACGCGATATTAAAGAATCTGAATGTATATTGACCTCGGTCACACGGCTCAGACAGAGCGCAATCAAGGGGAAACATAAACGTATATCTATTATCGTCTCCGTAGTCGTTTCGGCTCAACAGCAACGCATCTGATCCACAGAACTATCTGAGATCCTGGAGAAGCACACCTTTGTGGGCATAGTGGATCTGGATAAATGTCTTTCGTTGATTCAGCACTCTACGAAGCTCTACCTCGTTAACCATGCAGCCCTTGCGTATGTCTTTTTCTCGCCAGACGTCTCATAGCCTTACCTTTCGTCCTTTCAGGGAGGAGCTCTTCTACCAACTCGGTCTACGGCAATTCGGCAATTTCAGTCGCCTAAAACTGCAACCTCCGCCTCCAATCCGGACATTGATTGAGATAGCCATCGAATTCGAGGACACTACGGAGGAGAGCGGTCTCACGAAGCCGCAGATCGTAGACGTCTGTACCGCCCTCGACCGAATGCCCCTTGCTGACTGCACCTTACCAGCATATAGTAGACTTACTAATGACGCGACGAGACATGCTTGCTGAATATTTCTCGTTGAATATAACCTCGGGCGGTCTCATCGAAAGCCTTCCGCTTCTCCTTCGGGACTATACGCCGAACCTTGACAAATTACCCAGTCTGCTTATGCGTTTGGGACCTCAGGTATGCTAACTCACTCGAGCACGCTGTTGCTTTCCAACGTCTCATTGCCATGATTCAGGTCGATTGGACCTCAGAGATGGAATGTTTCGAGACCTTCCTGCGTGAGTTGGCGTACTTCTACGTCCCTGGTCCGCTATGCTCTGCAGAAACCGACCCAGAAGCGGATGAAGACAAGGCACAGCAGGAGAAAGCGGAGAGATGGCAGATACAGCACATTGTGTTCCCTTCTTTGCGCCGATACCTTGCGGCGCCAAAGACGTTGCTGGATAGAGACGTTGTTCAGATTGCTAGTCTGCCAGATTTGTATAAAGTATTTGAAAGATGCTGAACACTCATTTCTTGCGCTTCGGGGTGTTTCACTCCACAAATCAATGGAGGAAAAGTGAGAAAATTGGCATATAGTCACAATCATCCTTCCGAGACTAAATGTCCTACCTTGGGAAAGGATTGTCCATCGAGTGTACTAATTAGAAAACAGGATACACGGAACAGTAAAGATTGTGACAATTGAGTGCTACTTAGAGCTAGAGATACAAGGATTTGTAAGGAGTGTGGGGGTTTGATACAAATTTGAAAGCGTAAAGGAGCGTTGTTTGAGGTGTTTGGAATGCGACAGATCTTAGAGGGATGCTGTCGCCAATTCATGCGAGGAAGAGATAGGTTACATGAGTAACATCGTGTAATTCACGTTATCAGGGTCATTTTTCTGAGGTAGAATGAGTCAGACCTCAATTGACAGCGTCATGACAATCTCACCTTGAGCAGGATACCGTCCGCCGTCGGAATGGCTCTAACCACACCATGCAGTGGGGTAGTAGTTGTATGCGCTACAGGGTACGGGTCCACAGAGTGGAGACCGGTAGACGTCTGCCAGTCGCCCATATTCCGTGTCTTATAATGATCATCCCTGTGTGGTAAAACGCTTCCAGCTCCGGGATTATAGTCTATCACGTTTAGACTCCAACCATGGGTGAAAGGCTCGGCATAAAACAGACGCCTGCCAATTAAGGACACACCCAAGGGGTTCGAGAAATCTTTGGAGAACAAGTTTCGACCGTATCCGTCAGTGCGCCCGGCGTTCAGGTACAGTAGTCTGAGCCAATGCATACGCTCAGGCGGGGGAGCATCGTCTTCCCTCAAATCAACCCAAGACTCGACAGTGTCCGCGCCAAACAAGCAACAGTGTGATTTGGTTAGACCGCTGGAGGGATTCCGATAGTCGTATTTGAGACCGAAGAGGCGGGTTTTGGGGTTGTTGTAGAAGGGACCGCAGCGATCATTATCATGAGAGGGCCAGACATTGCGGATAAGGGTGATGTCGTCGGGGGGTGGATGGTTGGGTGAGGCTAAGGCGTCTGGAATAACGACGATTTCTGTGATTTTGTCAGGGTTCTCGATAAAACCAGCACAGATGATGTTCGTTGCGGCTGTGTCATATGGCCTAAGCTTTTCCTTCCACGTTGCAATCCACAGGTCAGGCGCGATGAATTGGAAGCCGGTGCAGAATGCGTTGCGGCCAGCCAGTACCTGTAGTAGCTTGGTTAAACTGCTTTGGGAAGAAATTGAAGCGACGTACATCAGAAACTCGCCGTTCACCATCGATATTCTGCATAAAAATGTGGGAGGCCAGTCCGTTGGAGCTCGAAAAGGAGGGGTAGTGAGCAACAATGCACACCATCTCAGCACGCATATCCATCTGTGAAACCTCTGTCAGTGCGTTGAAGCGGGTCCGAAGGTCAACGAAGGCGTGATACTGTCCGTTCAACCGGTAGACGTGCAATATCGGGGTGCGTGAAGCCTCGTCAGCTCCAATTGCCGAATTACTGACGAAAGATGCCTTCAGTAGGGTACACGGATAGACGTCGTGGGCTCACTCACAATACCAGTATTCCCACAAGCTTGCGCAGAGGCTCGACACAGACGGCTTTCACGAACTCGACTTGCATATGAATCGACCTTTCCTTGAAGCCAGTCTTTCCCGTTCTGAGGGAAGGTAGCTGTTTGAGATTGATTTTGGTCTGCATCCGCGTTTCATGCGGACCGACTTGGGCTTTCCAGCTGATTACTTCATACATGTAGCCATTCGATTCTCCCATGAAGTGGACACCAGATTTCCAGTTAAAGCTGCCGGCCCACATCGTATTCGCCGTCGTTCCTGGCATCGCAAAAGACATGCTACTGGAATGCTGCAGCGTAGACCAAGCGAAGTTGTACTGTCTCATCCTTTCGAGGACAGTTTTGATTGTGTCGAACGACCATCGCGACTCCTCGAACTCGTAATGCACCAAGAGGCTGTATTTCTCACTTTCCATCTTGATGTACTCAGCGGGATGTTGGGACGCTCCAGTGATCGGTCGCCACACCTGTATAAATTGTAGACGTACGTTGCAGAAGGGGTGGAAGAAATTCCACTTACTCGGGCTGCTCTTGCTAGATCCCTGACATCCATGTACTTGGAGATCATCGTCGCAATTTCAGGAGGTATTCGATTCGCAACTGGTTGCTGGTGTCTATTTCCTTGACTTCGAGACGGCGCCGCGCGAGGATGGGGACTGGGGCGGGAAGGCACCATTCCCGCAGGAACCGGATAACCTGGAGCTTGTATCCGATTGATAGGCTCGAAGGGGTGCTTGAAGATGATGACTCACCGTAGTTTGAGGGCATTGATGGTTTGAGACTTGTGTTAGTTTGGGAGGAAGGCAGGGGCGACCATGACATTTTATACGACAACTACGGCGACCAGCACAAGCACAAGGCACCATAATTACAAGGCTTGGTTGTTCCAAATACTAGAGGCCTTGAGGCAGCGACAGAGACAGACATTTGTATTCTCAACAGCAATGTTACCACAGTACCGCCTTGTTTGCGGTCCCCTCTTGTTATACTGGCTTTCGTTGAAGCGTAGAAACAAAGAGACTGTTGCAGATACAAAGCCAGACAAAGAACCGAAGAAGAATTTGAACTTGAAGGGCAGCTTCCATGACGACTGAGAACCGTTCCCGTAGGAAAATACAATAACATCTGTTGTGCGGATTTTTTTCCCCGTTTCCAGCTTTCAATCCTTGTGCATTGACTCCCGGGCGTGGGCTCCATCGATCTTCATTCAATCCTCACAGTTCTACAGCAGAGAAAAGCAGAGACATTGACTGCTATTGGCAAAATGATTTGAAGTTTTCCACGCGGTCGCCCGGGATGTCCTGCGGTATCGAGGTAGTACGTGGAGATAAGGAGGAGGATGCCTTGTACATGATTCCCTTGAAGTCGTGTTCAGTGTTCGCCAAATGTTCGCGATGAACTAGGATGAACTGAACAGTCGTGGTTGACGGTAAACGTCACGGTTCCTTGTTTTGATTCGGAACACCGCCGTATAGCCACCGCACAGCCACCATCGGCGCGACCCGCACTTTGTCGTTGACGCCGACACATCCGCCGCATTTGTCAAATATGAAATATTGACAACGCGACGAATCATGATGAGTTGATATCGTACCTTGGTCTGAACTCCTCGTATTCCCCGTCTTTTAGAGCTCGAACAGTCCACTCCTTCCAAAACTCCTTCACAGTCTAATTACCTTTGCTTCGAGGATGTCGGACATCGCCAAAGCCCTCGCAATCGCAGGGGTTTCAGGATTCCTCATAAAAACAATTCTGGACCGCCGGAACGCGACGCGCGGTCTGCCCTATCCCCCTGGCCCCAAACCGAAAGCACTGATAGGTAACATGCTGGATATCCCGCAAAGCTTGCCCTGGCTCACCTATTCGGAATGGGCAAAACAATACGGTTGGTGCATGCAATGGTTGCGTCGAATCGAAGCTGAATGTCAATACTTCACTGAACTAGGTGATATCATGCATGTTACCATTCTCGGGGCCCATATTATCATCATCAACTCTGTAGAAGTTGCTACGGAAATCCTAGAGAAGCGGTCTGGGAATTATTCGTCGCGACCAGATATTCCTGTCATGCATATGTGAGCCTAATTTGAAGCTTTTAGTGTTCTGCTAATCCACTTTGTGACAGGAATGGTTGGATGATGAACATGGGTTTGAAAGGGTACAACGACGAATGGCGTCGTGACCGACGAATCCTGCACCAACGGTTCCGACGAGAGGCCGCACCTACGCTTTATCCAGTAGAACTGGCTAAAACGCATGAACTTCTAATCAATCTTCTACAAAATCCTAATGATTTCAGTACCCATTTTAAAACGTACGCACAGCTGAGTCGACGCTAACTTGGAATTGACGCCTATTCCGCAGATACCCAACATCTATTATGATGTATCTATTATATGGCCACCAAATATCTGCTCAGGATCCTCTCGTCGAGATAACGTATGAAGCTCTAGGCATGTTCTCTGGCTCAGTTGTCCCAGGAACGTTAATTGTCAACGTCTTTCCCTTCCGTGAGCTTTTAACTTCAATTGAAATGGAGGGAATCTCAATTCAGTTTCTCTCTATAGTGCGGCACTTCCCTGCCTGGACGCCGGGCCTGAGAGCCCTCAACCAGTTATGCGCCAGGTCGCGCTTGTTACTTGGCAAGATGCAAGATATCCCGTTCTATTCCGTGAAAAAGCACATTGTAAGCGTTTCTCGATTCTGCGGTGTGTGCTTGCTGAGGTGTCGAAACAGGCGGACGAGGATGCTGTTCCTTCATGGGTCTCCGAGCTCTTGGAGCAAAAGGGGGCCGAAGCTGTCCCCGACAACAATATCAAAGCATTGGGGGCCATCACCCTCGCGGCTGCGATGGAAACCGTGAGTTCTTCGCTCCAGTGTATCCTTCTTCATCTCATCGTATCCGCAGACGCTTTCCGCTTTGCGCGCCTTCATCCATATGATGGTCCTCCACCCGGATATTCAGGCCAAAGCCCAGGCCGAAATCGACGCTGTCGTAGGAGACAAACGTCTCCCCAACTTCGATGATCGGGAATCTCTACCCTACATCGACGCCCTGTATCGAGAGATAATGCGGTTCCATGGTCCCGCACCCCTAGGTAAATCTTGTTCCTCTGCCTTCCCCAGCGCAGTACCGACCTTCATCGTTCTCTCTCAGGCGTCCCGCACTCCTCCTCTGAAGACGACGTCTACAACGGATTCTTCATTCCCAAGGGTTGGTACCCATCTTGTCATAATAATCTGCTCAGACCCCCTCATTGGCCTCCCCCACGCAGGTTCCACAATCATGTATAATCAATGGTACGCAGACAGCTGCGCTAGCCCTTCACTCGTCCCAGTCTCACGAAGATGCTTATCTCATACGTTTTTGTCTCTAGGGCAATGTGTCGCGACGAACGCATCTATCCAGAACCTGAAGCGTTCAAACCTGAACGGTTCATCGCTGCTGATGGAAGCCTTATCACGGAAAACTTCCCTCCAACATACGGATTCGGACGACGGTCAGTTTTCGGCTTCTCCCTCCCTTTGTCCGACCTTGCTCACGAGTAATCCGAATCCGACTTGCACAGCGCCTGCGCAGGCAAATCCATGGCGGAGAACTCCGTCTGGATTGCGATAGCGTCCATCCTATCGGTCTTCAACATCACCAAAGCCAAAGACAGCGCTGGGAATGTCATCGACGTCCCAGATGAATACATCGACGGGCTTGTCACGTCAGTAATCCTCCCTCCCCACCCACCCAAAACGTCTGTTTTGACTATTTGACTGACTGACATACGCTTAGTGCCCCCGTCACCTTTCAATGCGCTATTGTCCCGCGCTCGGAGACCGCGAGACGACTAATCACTGAAGTCCCGCCACTCAAACTGCATAGCAATCCGATGTATTACGACGAGAAGGTTCATGGGCCTATCAATCCCAAGGCATGAAATGGACATTGGTTGTTTCAGCTCTGCGCTATGTACATAAGGCGGAACAGCGAACCTGCTAAAGGTTCTGGTTCGCTTCCAGGGATTCTAATTTGTTTATTGTTTTTTTTTACCCGAGCTTTTTTTTATCCTCGAGGCATAAGTGCGCTCACGCTAATACATCCATCATTCATTCACCCAGTCTAAAGCGTACATCCTGCCAGCAGCTTATGCTTATGCTTATGCGTCCATCTATCTGACTTTGACCTGACCTGAGCAGAGAGATATGTAACCGAGGTGGCGCCCGTTGGTGGCACCTATAGTCCAGTTGGAGCAAGCCTCGTGAACGTGAACGACACGAGCACCCCGACGCTTCACGGACGGTCCACTCGGCCTCAGTCCGAGACGGAACCCGACTAACCCGGGGCGGCGTTCTCGCTGTACATAATTCAGGGAAAATAGGCTTTCTTTGAATGGGCTATGACATTATTAACCCACAAGGAGACGGTTTCCGTTTTTTCAAGGCGCCAAATTATTTTATCACCCAAGGACATGGCCTTCGCTTGTCGGGCTACCCGAGCGCAACCGAGCACCGTGCAGCGTCATAGCCCGCCTCTCTTCATCGCCCCACAGAAATGTCGTGAGCAGCTTAGATCGTGTTGTCGAAGGTTAGATACCGCCTCAGTTCTGACATACGCCAAGCAGCGCCAAGCCTCAGGCCAATCAGCAGCGCAAACGAAAAAACTGAGGGAAAGATCTACAAACCCGGGGTTGATCCGAGGTGTTAGCCGTGTAGATCCCAGCTCCAAATTGCAGAACGTAACGCTCGGGACCCCGCGAGGCCGACGGTATATATTGTGGAACCAAGCTCTTACCGACGTTGAAGTGGCGACCTCGAGACCCGAGAGGCGAGGGGAGCACGCCGCGCAGTCCGGGCGAGGACGGGATTCTCCTAAGAATTTTTTTTCATTTCTCTTTACCCGCGGAACGTTGAACTTCGAGTTGATGAGCGCCGACGAAGCCTGAGCTCTGACAACTTCGAGAAGTGGAACACTCCATGCGAGTCTGCTCCATTGTTCTCACTGGCAGATCAAATCGACGCGTAATGAAGTGAGGGAAAGGGTCGGTCCTCTAGCCCAGCAGAATCTATTTTTCGCGATTTCGAGCCCGATGTCAAGCATTGAAGGATTTGAAAGTCTTCCTTCGCTGAGTTTTCGCTGAGGTTGGAACTGGGCCTCGCTCCCTTTGGATCCCGGACCGATTTGGGCACCTTGGAACCTTTGAACCGTGGGAATTGGGGGTCGATTTTGAGATTTTGCGGCGCAGTTATTGTAATGGCGTAGATATTAAATTGTCGAGGCGCCGCTCGTGAGAGGAGTAGAGGCGTGGGCGGTCGTATGGGAGGTCCTGGGAGGTCCAGCGTTCAAAAGAAGAAACCCGAACGCGGAAGAATTTAGCCAATTCGAACCCCGGTTTATTAAGCTTCGGGTTCGGGAGTCTCAGAGCGCCAGAAAGTGATAATGCAAGATGGCAGGCAGAACACACACTATGAATCGGAGCAATAAAGCGCAGAGCGTGAGGTTCGCGAGGAATCGGAGGAGAGCAGGTGGTCAAGAAGGCACAATTGTAGCCGCGACGGTACCCGCCTGCACCCGCCAAGCGCGCCAGACGACGAGGCTGCACTAGATCTCGTAGGCAATATTCGAACACCTTGGAAACAAGGCAGTTGGCTGGGGAACCACTGTTGCTGGTCCCGGAGCATAGTCCTTGTGCCTAGTTACGCTGCGTCGGGTTTCTGTGGTGCTTGAATCACTGATTATCTGTCTGCAAGGCAGGATGGGCTAGAAAACTTTGCTCGCAGCAGAGAGAAATGTGAACTTGGATGGTTTTTTTCATCGAAAGCAACCTGATTTGAATTGTCGGTGAGTCAACCGATCCTTCAGTGCTCGGTTGTCAAGACGGAATATGAGCCCGAGAGATCCAGAGTGTGCATGAAGGCGCACGAGATGTTCTGTTCCTGCGAGACCTCGGGGCCGTCCTGTCGATCTGTGAAAGGTACACACTCGGACCATCGGAGGGCATATCGCCACAAGTGAAATGGCGTCAACGACGATAGCAGAAGCAGACGGAGGAGGAGGATCAGGATTTTTCAACCACATGGTCGATCGCGAATAAACATGTGAAACCAATAATCGCCCCCGCACAATTTGCTCCCGGATTGCGCTACACTGTAAAACGTGCTTGAGCCTCACAAGAAACAGGGTTGTGTAAGTAAGCCAAACGAGAGCAGAATTCCAGCCGGCACCCAAGAAGGAAGTTGAAGATGAGGAAAGTCTCATCGAACGTGAGTTGCTGACGAGTGAGTATAATTTCCTTTTTTGGCCCCGCGCCGTCAAACCAAAAAAGGTTGTTGGGTGCCTATCAGTGATATGTTCGCTGGTCCTCGGCCTGCCGTGATTGTCCACCCGGTGGATCACATTCGAATGATGAGAATCACACCCAAAATGATCATCTGTCCTCTGGACTGTCCTTGGTGCCTTTCGTTTCTTGGAGTCTTCCTTCTGAGTCAGATTTTCCTTCATCTGTCCGTAGCTAAACGTCTGGCGCACATGAATATGTCCTGTTCAACAGCCATCCTACGACGCAGCGGAGGCGTCGAACAGAGCTCAAAACGACAACAGGCAAACAGGCTCATGTGTTTGAGTGCCGTTGGCCGAAGCGGCGCTACACCAGTTCGCGTCAAAACTTTTGATCTCGCGCCTGAAGATCTCCTTCATTTGCAAATGCTTTCCGTGAAACGGATCGATTCTCGAATGGGGGCACGTAGGGGCACGTTTGGGGCACGCTAAAGATTCCATCGGGGATACACACAACACCGCTTTTGCTAATGATGCTGTTGCCCAAACCGTTGCGGTATCTATTTCTCACTCCGCGACCAAGCGACCAAAGATCTTTGACTCAGCCACATGCAGACCGTTTGTATATATAATGCTGCCCCGTGCTTCGCTCTCCTTTGGGTTCTTTCTAATCTCCTACTTACTTGTTGGTCTGAGGCCGGGCTCCCCTTCCGCGACACCTTGTAAGATATGTCTGCTCCTCCTCCGCCCGGTGGTCCACCCTTGGTCATTCCCGTCCCTCCCAACATCGGCGAGATGTCCGTGCTCCTCGTCGTCTATTCTTCGACCTTGCCATGTTGATGATTTTCGTGCTTCTTCAGTGCTGCATCGCAATTGATTGGGGCGCTGTTAAACTACTGCCTGTATGGGGTCTTGGCCGTCCAAGTCTGTGAGTCTATGCTACTGCGTTGCGGAGAGAGCGCACAAGCTGATTTTTTCTGGAGACGTTTATCGTCTATCATTTCCCAATGATAAAGCCTCGATCAAGGCTCTGGGTGCGCCTCTATCTTTGATTTTCTCGCCCTTTTGCTCAATAATGGCTCTCAGTCTACTCCATATTTTTGGTGGAGACAGTCATGACGGCCCTCAACGGCGTCGACATGTACCATTGGTTTGCGGAAGGGTTCGGCGATATCATTACATTCTCCAAGCCTCTCATTTCGCCGGTCTACACCCCCATATTTGTGCGCATCCTCGGCTTCTATCTAACTTCAATCTAACTCGCTGTATGCAGGGAGGTGTTATGGCTTTCGTGCGTCTCCCATCTTTGCACTTCGATCTCGAACTCACACCTCTTTTTCCAGGTCGTTCAACTCTTCTTCTGCTACCGAATCTATATCATTAAAAAGGAGGCGCTCGTGCTCTGCATCTTCATTGCTCTGGTGCGTCCCCCGTCCTCGCATTGTCACCTCCAATTTACGCCTTGACTACAGGTTTCGGCATTACAAGCAGCTGGCGGTATTGGTGGCGGTATTGTCGCCTTCCTCACCGCCAACGAAGAACACGACCACATTCGAGTGATTTTCGTGTACTTATGGCTCATCGGCGATGTCATCGCCGACGTTTTCATTGCTGGGACGATGACCTTCCTTGTACGCTGCATTTTCTCCCTCCATCGATTCAGCATCCAATTTTCGATCCATAGCTATTGAATGCCAGTCGTCAGCAACACAAGCAGACGAACGATATCGTGAGGCGAATTGTCCGGTTGACGATCGAGACCAACGCCGCATCCACTATCGTGGCTATCATTTCCCTGATTCTGTTCTATGGCACACCGAACACCACGTATTTCATTTGCCCCACGATGGTCTTGGCTAAACTGTAATTATCCCCCCTTCACGTTCGTTCATGGAAAACCATATGCTTATCTCGTTCTTCCCAGGTACGCCAACACCCTGCTCGTAACCTTTAACAACCGAGCCTTCATCCACGGCGCCGGCACGAACACACACTCCGCCTCGGTCAACGACTCGTACTCGCGTCGCTCAGGGACGCGGAAGAGCCTACCGTTCTCTGCCGGTCTCGGTCTCTCATCAGAAACAGACACATATACCGGGAGCAGCACGTACAATGGCAAGGTCACTGTTACGACGCACTCCATGGTCGATACGATGCGTATGGAGGACTATCACAACAAGCAAGTAGCGCTTTAACGACGTGACATGCTATACGTTTTTGTTTCGCTTGACCGCCACAGGGCATATATCTGCCTGGCGCTCACCGCCGCTCATTGCATTTGTTTTGCTGCTATTGCTATTTATTAATTGCTATCTATTTCCCCCCGCCCCACCACTTGTATTCCAAAATAATCATACACATACTTAATGTCCTGGTTTGCGGAGCTTTCACTGGTCTGGTATGTCTGTTGTACTATAGGGTTTCGGGTTGGATGTAGTAAGTACAAGGCAGCTAAAATAAACGGATACCCCGCACACCTCGCATTCATCGCGCTGAGATCCACACTGATTCATGCCAACGTTCCGGTGTTTCGTCGAGGAGCGCATCACGTCCGACGGTAAGTAGTCTAAAATTTAAATAAGAATACAGTAAGCGTCTTAGCGGGGGGGAATTCCGCCGGAGATCCGTAACTGGACGAAGTTGATGTACTATGTAGCTGCGCCAAGTTCTCAGTCCGCTTCAACCTTTTGCATCCTTTGCCAGCATTTCGGGGGTACATACGACTCCCGGAAACCCCAGTGATCCCGCTGGAGGCCGTTATTGCCGCGCAACCGACCATCCTTTCAAGCAGGCGTCCACGGACCACGGGACTGTGCAATAAGACTATATGGAACTAGGGCAAGCGTACCAGCAGACAGTATGCGTGAGCGATCTAGTACCGTTGAGGAGGGGACATCTCAGAGCTGCTCAGAGAGCGTTGATAGAGGGAGGCACGACATAGAGAAATTTCAAAGATGTAGGTTCAGAAATAGATGATCTGTATCGATTCGACCTGCCATTTAGTTCTGCCCTGCTTCATGAGTATCATTGATTGGCACAACATAAGTCTAAGTCTGAGTAGGGATCTGAGGGATAAATAAGGCTGAGAGTAAAAAGACTCACGGAGATCATTAACAAATTGAGGCTTCCATCGTACGTCGAGGACCGCCGAGCAAGGGAGCAGGTAGTCTTGGTTGGTCTTGGGGCACGAAGTTGGACAGATTAATGGCACTGCCAGGTATGGACAATTGCAATTGGTCGTACGCAGAAAGGCGAAGAGAACTAGCAGCCCGACCGTTTGACATACCATGTCGATTCCCGTCAAGCTAGAAAGACAGCCGCTTGGATTCTTCTTGTCGCAGAGCCGAGCTGTAGATATAGACGTCGAGCGGTTTTTCGATACATTTCCTATCTTGACGAGATTGTATTCAGCTACAGCTTGGTCAATGCGGAGCCGAATGGTCCATGAATTGTTTTACTGACAAACTGTAGACCTGAAGCAGAGCGACTGACGAGCATTTTCCATCGGCTTCTAGATTCCGCACATCATCGGTGGGTATTAGCCATCAGCTTCAACGGTTGTCTCCACGTACTAGATCCAGTGGACGACGAAAGAAATAAACAGATTCGGAAACGAAACGCGCCGTTCATGATTGGTGCTTCAACAAGGCGATGAGACTTGTAGAGGACGCCAGAGTCAGGGTAATTTTCAATTCCTTGTGCGACATGAGCGACGCATTCGAGTATGAGGGTCGTTGTTTGAGAGTATAGGTGGCGTTTCAGCTAAAATTATGCAAATCCAGACAACGCAAAGGCAGCAACTTGAAGCGAAGGAGGGAACCCGGACAGCCAGCTCAGCGATACGCATAGCTTTGGCAAGCGAAGGGGGTGTTTCCTTAGAATCCAGGTATCGGGTAAATACAAAGACTTGAAGGGTAACAGGAGAGGAGAGGTCCGAGTTCAACGGCATGCCAGCCGACTCGCGGAGAATGGACTTTCAATTCGTTTAACGAAATCCGACCGGAGGCGCCAGCTTAGTATAAGGACTTGAATGCATCAAGGAATGCATTGGAGGTTTGGTCGAAGTGAGCATTTCCTTTTTTGGGTGGCGATGTTTCGGCTTCTTCCGAAGACTGTTTCTTGAAATTGACACCATCTAGCATTTTTTATATTCGCTTGGCAGTACACGACGATCTGATCGACTACTGTACAAGTGCCAGTATTCCTACACATCTCCAATACAACCCGATAGCGAGATACGATACAGAGATACCCAAAAACCAAGAAAAACCAGGATGTAGGTAGACAAGACCGTACTAATTTAAATAACTTCGTACCGCAAAAAAATACGAAAATTACATGACAATACATTAGATAGTGTAGCAGATCAAGGCATTACCCAAGGCCCCAACCAAAATTGGGAGAAAACCAAACATCCCGTCTATCCCAAGATAATATTAATACGAGGATGCGGCATGATGACCGCAGTCAAAAGAGGCGCTCGAGACGGCCGGCACCGATATATAGTCATCCCCAGAGACCTACGAACCTCGATGATCACATCCACCCTAGGCTGTGACCCACAAAACGCACCTCGCCTGGTACGGGCGACGGAGGTTCAACGCAAACCACCGCGTCCTTCCCAACCCTCCCCTCGAGCCATCGCACAACATCCGCACCAAGCGAGACGCAATCGTCCAGCTCCAGGCGGGTAAGGCGGACGGGCGATCCTCCGCTTCCCCCTCCTCCGCCAGAGGTCCACGAAGCAGCTGTCAACGTGCCTAGCGGAGCAGACGACGAAGATGAAGAAGTTGAGAACGAGGACGAAGTAGGGAACGGTAGCTCAGGATTCCGGGAATCGATCATCCGGACCAACCTCCCTACTCCATCATGAGCACCCGTGCCGTGCCCATGGGTATGTGGATGCGGATGCGCATGGCATGCACGCAGATGCAACTCGCGCAACTGCGGACATGCCCATCCATTGCCCCCATTCGCGCCATTGTTGCCATTGCCGTTCCCATTACCGGGTAGGAGCGGCTGGTCATCGGGCGCGCCTAGAGAAGAGAGAATACCCTCTAGCGCTGCGCCGCCAACCTTGAGCACCTCCAGCGTGCTACCGCACTCGCCGAGGAATTGCCAAGATACGACGCTGGCACCCCCGCCATATCCGTAATAGCCACCCCACGCTCCTACACCAGATTGCATTCCGCCTGGGGGATTGGGAGGACCATATGAGATAGAGAGTGATCGGAGAGGCGGATTAGTGGCACGTGTATAAAGCGCAGTAATCGTCTCTTCCAAAGGCTCTCGCGGGGCGTCAAAGTCGAGATCCAGCGCTCGAAGCGCTGGGAGTACTAGAGTGTCCAGAAGGACCGCTAGTAGATGATGCCCACCCATAGACAGCTCTTGCAGGGCGTTGAGCTGTGTGGCAGAAGGGAGGGGCAGAACAGGAGCGGCGGCAGAGGCAAAATGCAGCCGAAGCACAGTCAGCGTCTGTGCATTGGCTGCGAGGATGCGTTGCAGGCGATCCAAGGGAACAGCCGCACCAGGAAGTGCGCGTAGTGTCAAATTCGTCAGCTGCGTGCATGGCTGGAGGAATATTGACGCGGTAGATTTAAACGGTGCATATTGCAGCGTCAAGGTGCGTAAGTTCGGAAGCGGATTCGAACATGTCGAGGAGTTAGCATTTGAGGGCAGCCAAGCCCAATCCTGCGGATACAATACTGCCGACGCGGAGGAAACTTCGAATTCTTTTAGAAGGGGCGCGGAGCCTATAACAATGCGTATAATTATGTTATACGATGGCACGGGGAGGGTTTCATGCCAGGAACGAACCTGTTATGGACTTGAGGGCCGTAATGGAACCAAAACTCTTGTCGAAACGGAAAACAAAACGTTCCCAACGGTGCATTTGCTGGACGAGGTAGTACACGGCGATATGCCCCCAATGTAAGTTGGGCTGCGCAGACATATCGGGCTGGCCATGGACCATAGCAATCGGTGGAGGTGAGTCCCAGCCAGCACTATGCGGATGTAGGACCGGAGCTTGAGGAACGATAAAGGGGGTGACACTGGGAGTGAAATGGGGCACCAGCAGATGACCTGGTGTGGCGAGCGGACCCGTGCCAAAAAGCGGGGCCGGTGTAGAAACAAAAGTGTGAGCGAAAAGCTCATGGCCGCGGCGACGTCGTGTGTAGGCGGGAACAGGCGGCTCATTGGCCTGCACGACACGCAGATAGATTTCGATGTCCAGAGGTACAGATGTTCCTGAACGTTCAAGCCACAACCGAATAGTGTCGGGAGAAGAACTCTGGTTCGTAAACAGCCGTATCTGCGACCAATCATGGCAAAGTCAAGCAAAATTCAGGCAAAAAAAATCGGGAAGCAAGACTGACTTTTGACCATATTCGCGGGATGGTCAATGCTTGTCGGCGCCATGTCGTGCAGACAGCAGAGAGCACCCATGCACAACAAGGATGACCGTCGAAGCACCACAGGAACAACTCCCTCAACAACTCACCGGGCAATCGTCTAATCGGCGAAAGGTATGCCTGTTACAACACGCGCGGAACACGTTGTGAGCGACGCTCTCGAGCAATGCGAGAGAACCGCTCCTCACCCGCGTCTGCTCAACAATTTGTTGCAGAGTGAGCCGTTCGTTGACCAGTTGCTCAATTTCATTCTGCTTGTCTTTAATTATACGCGCCAGCTCGACCTCCGCCGCGTCGATCTTTTCTGCGAGAGACAAAGCACTCTTGAGGGATTCTTCGAGGTCGACACGCGCAGCAGACAAGCTGAAGGCCGTTGGAGGTTCCGGGCGTGGCGGGGGCGGGATAATTGTTGCCATAGTCGTCGTACGAAGGAAAGGGGTCTCACATTCCGCAAATGTGTGAAAACATGCCTGGCATAACACCGTCGGCCGAGTCGGCCCGCTGGCGTCCGATATACATCCGAATGCGGAAGCTTTCGTGGGCGCGCGCCTGAACCCCAGCTTTCATGTATGCTACAGTTCTCGGGATAAAAATGTGGCAGGCTCGTCAAAAAGCTTCCTTTGCTTCCATATGGGGCTCGATAGGCTCCGCAAAAGCATAGAGTTTGTGTAGACCAAATGCAGAGAACGCGGAGGATCCCGAACAAAATTCGTCGAATGAAAGTCTTGACGAATATGGTCTTCAATTTTCCCCATTTCCCGACGGTCATATCTGGCGGTACATTATGACCGCCCGTTGGCAGGTGTGGGTACCTTGTTCGGTGTTAACGCCCAGTGAAAAGCCCGTATGCTTCAGCCTGCTCCAATCTTCTCCAATCTGCCCTGTCTCTGCTCGTTCTGCTGTGATCTGCTCAAAGGGCTTTGAACGGGTACTTCTTTTTGTTTTGGTCTTGTTTGGATCGCCAAATATAGCTCTCCTTTTCCTCAAACGTCGCTGCGGCTCGACTTGTGTTTTCCACAATTCCGTTCTCAACACTGTCTTGAAAATTTGAAGTTTGGCGCGGCACTGACTTATGTCGTCGAGTACTCGCGTCGAGAGGGATACAAAAGCGGCAAGTAACACTTGTCACAATCACGTCGTCACACATCGCGCTCCTTGCCTTCTACCACCACCATCTTCCCTCTGTGTGCTCTTCCCTTCCCGCCTCGGTCCGCCACCGCCGCGCCGTGCAACTAGCATCTTTCTACGCGCGTCCTCCGACCTTCTACGCCCATCTGCACCAAATTGTGCCGTCCAATTCGCGTGCACGATCCAGGATGTCGATCCTGCCATTTGCGTTATCTAGTCGCGTTTCAGGGTGCATCTGGCTCCCTTTTCAACCAATATGAATATGAAGTGTGTGTGGATGCTCTCTAGGACCCGAGGGACTCGCCTGAGTCACCTTATTGAGCGGTGACTTTACGGTGTGTACTTTTTTATTCATGGCCTGCTTTCTTGCTTATAAAACTGCTATAGTCTCCCATCTACATCCCCACCCCGTATCCTATCTCGCTTAAGCTCGCCTGATAGACCCGGCGACACCGTTTCCAGCGCCTTCTCAGCACTATCAGGTCCATCGGTGAGTAAACCTCCTCTTACCCCGCAACTGTTGCTTACATGCGACCGTACAGAACTCTCGTCATTTGTGCGAACATATGGAGGTGTGTTTCAATATCTTAAGTTCATTCTGACTCACTGAGATGGACCGATAGAGCTTGGCGGTCGCTACCGAATCTGCATACGAGCAGGTATGTACTGCCTTCTTCAAATTCGTTCTATCGGTATCTACTTACAAATTTTTTTATCAGCCATTGGCGGTCTCTCAAGGTGTCCGCAGACCCAGCGCGCTCTCGTCATCTCGCGGCGGAAAATTCTTGCGTGCACCACCCCCATCCCGAACCACCCCACGAGCGCGCGCCGGCTCCCGCGCTCGACGGCGGCGTCCTTGACCTCGTCGCGCAGGGCAAACTCGAGGATGCGGGGCACCCGGCCGGCGCACTTGCGGGCAGGTGCAGCCGCCTGCGCGCCATGCGCCGCGGGCGAGCTCCTCGTAGGCGGTGAAGGGGAGGGTGGCGTGGAAGAGGCCGTGCACCGTTTCGGTTGTGATGCGGGCGGAGATTTCGGCATAGAGGGTGGGAAGGGCGGAGTAGGAGGCGGAGAGGAGGAGGGTGAGGGCGGTGGAGAGGTCGTAGCTGCGGTGGGAGCAGATGAGGGTGCTGGTGTAGAGGAAGCCGAGGGAGGTGGGGGTGAAGCAGGGGAGGGGAGGGGTGAGGGTTATGGGAGGAGGAGGAGAGGGATTATACGGCGCGCATTCCTTCTATCTTACCTGCACATTTGGCTAACGACTTTGCGGCAGCACCCCGGCCCTCGATCTACCTCACCATTCAGCGTGGTTCGCGTTAGTGGTAGCGGTTTCAGTGCAGGCGGCATCATGGTGCAGGGTTTGCGGACTTGTCGGCAGTGGGACGGGTGTGCGTCGATGTTGTTGTAGTGAAGTATATAGAAAATACCTGTTTTAATACAAAATATAATGGAAATGCAGTATAATTACAAGGGACAGAGGGAAGCAGATGGAAACGGTCTGGAGCAGAAGTTGAGCAGAGCTGCGCAGATGGGAGCCGGAACCCCATCTGCTGAAGGTATCATTTCTACGCTCTCCTCTGCTCCCATATGCTGCTCGGGTGAACAGCAGTTCAAAGCAGTTTGGAGCAGTCTAGAGCATAGGGGATTTTCACTGGGGTTAACGGACGGTGAGTAACATAGAACAGCGAAGATATTTATCGGATGGTTCTGCGTGGCGCGGGGCGCGGACATTGTCAATGTACATCTTAGACATCATCTTCCGCGACCGGCGGGGATATATCTCGCGATATGTAGCGGTATCTATGAATTAATTGAGCACAAATTACTTTACTTACTTACTAGATGCCAGAATACAGCTGGTTGAGCTACAGTAGACGTGAAACACGCAGAGGAAGTCGAGGCCGGCCATCCGTCATCGGAACAAGCGTAATGGCAAAGGTTCGCTGGACCTTCGAATCATCCGGGATGGCGAGCGAAAATTTGCGCACGAGCTCCGAGACAATTATTTGCATCTCAGAAATGCTATTTCCAGGTTAGATGGCTGACCACATTTCGAGAAAAGAGACTCACGAGAATCTCCAGCTACAATATAACATTTAAATCAGTAAGCAACGACAGCAAAAGAAAGCGAGAGTTCACCCACCCGATGCAAGTTCGGCTTCCTCCAAGGAAAGACAGGCTAACAAGCAGCGATTTTAGAAGTTTAATCCACTTCACCGATCATTCAGAGCACGCACAGATTCGAATAAGGCCCGAGAGAAGTGCCCGCGGAGGGCATATTCCCATCAAGCCAACGCGACGGCTTGAATTCTTCGGCGTCTTCCCCCCAAACCGACTTTAATCTAGGGAAATAAAGAATTAGCGCAGAACCAGCTGAATAATAACACGATCGGTACCGATGATAGGACGAGATAGCGATGACGATATGCTGCCCTTTCTTCACTGGTATCTCAGTTATGACTTTGCCGGAAATAGTGGTGATGGGTTCAGAAAGCGGCAAAACACTGTCCTTGGCGACAACCCGCTCCGTTTGAGGCACAGTGCTGTAGAGACGTAGAATTTCCTGGAGGATATGAGGTAGGAGCGATGCAGAGGAACAGGACCTACCTTGAGCAATGCATTCAAAATTGGCAGCCGGTCATAGTCCACGGTGTCACTAGGCCCAGCCTCGTCGAGCTCCGCACGTAATTTCGTCTGCAGATCAGGATTTCTCGCGAGCTCATACAAAGACCAAGCGACCGTATTTGCCTGCGGGTATCAAGTCAGTCAGGGTCAGACAATGAATAGAAGGCAGACCGTGGTATCCTCCCCAGCGACCGTGATCGTCGCAAATTGGTCTTTAATCTCCTCAAACGTCATTTTACTCGTCGACTCCGAGTTGGAACCCACTATGAAATCCCGGGTCAGCGATACCTCAAATATCCGTGTCCGAAACTCCGACCTAGTACACTGATCAGATCCTTTTCGGGTTCGACGCCAAGCTCCAGGGCGTCCATTTTATCCTTGATTAATTTCTTTGCCAGTGTGCCGATCGCAGCCTTGAATTCCAAGAGCTTCATAACAGCAGGCGGCGGGAAGCTCAGGAGGACGTTCATAATTGGCTTGGAGATGTACGGGAGAATTCCATCGGTCAGAACGGACGCTTTCGAACGATCGGCGGCAATGACGCTGGAAATTGAGGTCAAGACATGAGCCGAAGAACTGAAGGGTGAAACGAACACCAGGTTGTGATACCGCGCCGCAAATTCCTTGTCGGCTTGGAAATTGTACCCAACGACACCTATTCGGACGCAAATGATATGAGAGGAGGATGCATTGGCCAATAGTCATCTTACCTTCCCCAACAGCTCGCAAGGTAGTCTCGTGTAAGGTGGGATATATGTCGAGAACATCGCTCTTTTGCGAAGTCAGGATTGCCTCCCATACATCCGAAATCTATTCTCTGTTTCAGTGAAAATACTGTGGCCGTCCGAGTCCGGTCAAACCTCGCGAGCAGCCTTCCTAAGCGTCGGACCCAGTTGACGAATGCTGGCAGCGGAGAAGGCCGGGTTCATAACCGCCCGTATACGGCGATGCGCCTCGCCTGAATGCTATTCAGGGCAAGAACATCCCGACATTACAAGATCGTTCACCTTCGACAAACAACAAGCTTCCCGGTCCCAGCCCCGTCTCATTGACAAGCTGCTGCTGTCGAGATTTCATATAAGTCGCAGGGTGGGACAGCATATGCTTAATAGTCTCCGGGTCAGAAATCATCAAGCGATTCTCCTACACCAAGCCAACAGTCGATGAGCAGCTTCAAGATACAATCCAATGCAACTCACGCCGAAACATCCCTTCGTCCGGAACGCCATCCCATACGTCTTCTGCCACGCAAAAACATACACGCCATACGGAACAGCGAGAGTAATCTCCAGCATATTTCCGAAAAGCCATGATTTCGAAGGCGGGCCAGGGATATCCTTGATTAACTTGTTGCTATTCCGCAACCTCGCAACCAGAACGGCGAGGAAAACTGCCCCCAGAGCGATAGCGACGTGTCCCATGTTGGTGAACAGCAAACGGGGCGGCAGGCCCAGGTCAAAGTCGCGCCAATGTCGCGTTAGACAAAGTGTAATTGGCGTTTGAAATAGCAATCATGATTGATGCGGTTGGCCTTGATTTGCCCCGTCGCGCCGCCAAAAAATCCGAACTCCGAACCTAGACTCAGAGGGTCGGCGCCTGTTCTGGCCAGGAAGACAGCGAAGGTGGGTGACGGGTGAAGGAAGAGAAACGAGCGACGACGACGGGCAGGTGATGGGAGAGAGCAAGTATTACGCTGTACTTAGTAACTTACTATATACTTAGGCCCAGCTTCTTCGAATTCCCTTGATTTTCTTGATCTAATACAAATGTTGTCGAGTCTGCATACATTACTGTACATCCAAGTCTCCGCTCAAATCCTACTTCCCTCCAGCCTTGATAATCGCGTCCTTAGCAGCCTCTCCCGCTTTTGTGGCCGCATCCTTAGCAGCGCCACCCGCCTTCGCAGCGGCATCACCTGCCTTCGCAGCGGCATCACCTGCCTTCGCAGCAGCGTCTCCCGCATTGGCAGCAGCATCCCCCGCCTTTGCAGCAGCATCACCTGCATTGCCAGCAGCCGCACCGGCAGCGCCACCCTGAAGTTTAGCGATCAAATCCTTCAAGATCTGAAGCAGCTTGTTCTGGGTATCGTTCCCTGCATTCGCCTGCTCAGCGGTACCAGCTTCGTTAGCAGTACCCGCATCTGCAGTGCCAGCTTTCTCGGCTGTCCCAGCCGCTGCGGTGCCAGCTGCGTCCGCGGTTCCTGCCTTTTCAGCGCCAGTTTCATCAGCAGTCCCAGCCTTCGCAGCGCCGGCCTTGTTCATGGCCTCCTTGTCAGACGCTGCCTTGGTTCCGGCCGCAGCTCCCTGCCCAGCATTCGCAGCTTTGGGAGACGCCTTCTGTGCTGCTCCGCCGGCTGCAGCTGCAGCCCCTTGTTGTTGCTTGGCAGCACCATCAGCAATGGACCCCTGCGGCTTAATCGCATTCGCAGCGTAGATGTTCTCCTTGCCAACAACGGACTGTGCAACACCCATGAGACGCCGTTATACTACGTCGGGGAGGAAAGAAGAACGTACATGAGCAACGGGGTTCGTGTTAGTAAGAATGCTGTTGAAGTTGTCGGTCAGGAGCTGGACGCCAGAGACGAAGTCTTTCTCGTCGAATTCGCTGTGGGTCGGTATGAAAATTACTTGAGGGATAGATACAACGAGGGACAAGACTAACCAGTGGCCACCGTTGGGCGAAGCGTCAGCCGTGAGGAGCGTCGGGTCAGTGATGAGTTTCTCGTATGCCGTGATTGCTTGAGGGCTGTGGACCGACAACTCAGCTCAAAGCTAAGTAGATAAAAAGTAATACAAACATGGACTTCTTGAGTGAGCCGAGATCGTCGGTGGTGCTCTGGAAGTGCAGGCGCATATTGGAGATGTCACCCTGTACTTGCACTTGGCTATGGAGACGCGGTGATCAGGAGAAAGAACATATATGAAGATGATGGTCCGCTCACGGTGTGAGACCTCCGCAACCAAGGACAGCGCCGGGGACAGCCAATGAGGCACCGAAGGTGGGAATCATGAAGCCTGCAACTCAGTAAGAAATGGTTTCAGAATTAGGTACGGCAGTTACTTACCACTGAGAAGCAAGCTGCCGCCGCTAACCTGAACGTCGCAACATGTCAGTACATGAAGGTTGAACAAGACTAGGACCACCGACCCCTTCCATGAATATTTGCGACGCATCGAAATTGACAACGGTCGGCAACACTTTCGTGAGGAGTTCGTTCACTGCGGCGCTGTGCGCAGGTCCATCGGGGCTTGTTTGTACATTATGAGAAACGGAGCGTTCAGCATTCACGACCATACTCACCGAACCAAACCAGTGTTGTCTTTGGGATCGGAACCGCCCCAGCGCCGACCCTGGTCCGGGGACAGGAGCGCAACGCCCATCAGGCCATTTTGCACACCTTGATTCTGGGAAAGCGACGGTAAGCCGAGTATCCAGATATCCAGATCTCGAAGACCGAAAACGTACGGGGAAATCGAGGAAGGATTGACCGCCATCGCCGTGGAATAGAACCTGCAAATTCTTGTCAGCATGAACACATGGCGGAACAACATATAGACATACGTTCAGACCGAGTTTGCCCGTACCGGCAGCACCACCGGAGACGAGCTCGCTGGCCGGGGCAGAGACTTTGAAACGCATGTTCAGGCCGCTGCGCATCTTCGGGTCAGGCGGCTGCCAAAAGCAGTCAGCATAGATAACGCACTTGATTTTCACAGTCTGGTCAACAATCGTGCTGCCGTCCTTTGCAGTCGATGTCTTGGCCTTTGTAGCTCCGTTACCGTTCGTGGCAGCAGCAGTGGCCTTGTTTGTGGTCTTGCGGGCCACAATGGCCATCTCATCGCGTCCCTCCAACGGCAGAGCAGACACAAGCTGCAGGCCCAAAGCGAGGAATAAAACAAGCGATCTTGTTGAAGGCATTGTATGAAGGAGAGAGGGACCAAGGGAAATTGGATAATTGAGGATGAAGAGCTGTATGCAGAAGAAAAGACTCCAAGGCAGACCAAGCCGCCGATAGACCAAGAAGAAAAGGGCAAAGAAAGAGTGCAAGGGAGGGAGAGAACCAGTCGCTTCGAAATGACCATGGCATGAACCGATCGTTTATAAATGATTTGCTAACATGAGAACGATGGCAACGGGAAGCGGAAGCAACGAGCGGTGCAGGCGAGCGGTGATCGATCATGCGGGGTAGTAAAAAGGTTGCTTAAAAACGCCTATGCCACGCAGCTATGTAGTAGCAACGACCGAGTCCAGACCAAACAAAACCAGAGTTCTCGGTGCCAAGGACAGCGAAATTTTGGAGAAAATGGGTCTCTTGTGCACTTTGAAAGGAGTAGACCAGAGCAAGACCAGAGTGAACCTTCCCGTTTCGATTTGAATCTTGATTCCACACCCGTTTGCACACTTGGCATCTTTCTCTGACGTCGTTCGCCTTGGCCATCGAGACGGGCAGTTCACGGAAGTTGCAATGGACCTCGGTGGACACATATGTATTGTAATCAGTTCATTACAATTCGTTGATGCCAGCAAGCCAGGTCTACGAGCTTTGTGGCGCGTGCTGAGAAGAGGCGAAGACGGCGGAGACGGAAAAGTGACGGTTGGAAGAAGCCGAGACGCGGGCAGTCGAACCCGTACGGAAAGGGGACCGAGTCGGTGGGTCTGGATATCGATGAAGGAGACCCGCAGCCGCCAATTGCAAAGCCAAAAGAGAAAAGCAGATCTTGAGACTCTGAGAAGGACGCGGGAACGAGCGCGTCAAAGAAGAGGATCAGTGGCTATACCGGTAAGCTGCGGACGGCACTGCACGGCACGATCCGGTACACTCAGCCGAGCTGCCGAACAAACCTGGCAATTTCCTCAACCTAAAGTGTCCTGAACCTGTTTCAATGGTGGCACCACTATGCGTCTGAACTTTGCATAAGCTTTCAATTCAACATCTTTCACAATCGCGGGCTCATTGAGTATACTGGCCCTCAACTCTCTGGACCTGCTAATACCATGGTTTTCGAACTTGAACTGCAACGTTCCGAATCACGGACTGCGTCAAGAGCGTTTCTCTATTGCGATTCGAAAATCCCAAGGACACAGAGGGTTTGTACAGAGCTTATATTCATTCTCAACGTCCTCGGCGAGCGATTGGCTGAAGAAAAAGACGAAAAAAGTCTTTTTAATACAGTTCTCAATCAGAATCTCCGTGCTTCTAACGCCCAAACCTTCAATTGCGCCCACAAAACCACGCTCTAATCTGCCTCAAGGCCGGTACCGCAGCAGATGACCCTTATTTAATACCCAAATACATGGCTGGTCTATTTCTCATCTCGGAAAAGCTTACGTTGTGCTGCCAATCGACTCGTATAAAAAGCCCTTTCCCTGCCACATTTGGAGCTCCACACTCCCTCCCTTTTCCTTGTCCTGAAATCCCGTCTTTTCGCCCGTGTTGAGATAGTCATGTCCTCGAAGCTGTATATCGGGCAAGTTTCTCTTTCTTTTAGTGTATTCGACTCATCCCAAGTTTCTTTGCCACAGAAATTTGTCGTACAATACCGACGACGACTCGCTCAGAACTGTGAGGTCCTCTCACTGCTTTTCATCCTCCTCGCTAACTTGTTCTCCTTCAGTGCTTCTCCTCTTTTGGAAACGTCACCGACGTCTGTCCTCTGCTACTTTCAATCTTCCATGCCGACTCGAATCCCAACTAGTCCATCGTCATGAAAGACCGCGACACTGGCCGCTCCCGTGGCTTCGGCTTCGTCACCTTCAGCAACGACAACGAAGCCCAGCAAGCCATTGACCGCATGAACGATCAGGATCTCGATGGTTGGTCGCATTACTCCTCGTCTCTCAAAAGTTCGGTCGGGCTGACAATTTTCTCTTTCTCCAGGCCGCCGTGTCCGCGTCAACTTGGCCAACTCTAAACCCGGTTCGTCTTCTTTTCCTTTCCCTCTTTTGTTCTCGTCAGTCCAATGATATTTCGAAGGTGGTGGTGGAGGAGGCGGAGGCGGATACGGAGGCTCCAGCGGTGGCTACGGTGGTGGCGGAGGAGGTAAAGCTGCTCTCCTTCGCTGGTTGTCAGCATCGTCTCATTTTTTCCTTTCTACAGGCTACGGAAGCAGTAGTGGCTACGACAACAGCAGTGAGTTCCACTCTTCAATCTTTTGCTCTTCACAATGTCGACGCTTTTCCCCTCAGGCTCCGGTATGCAGTGGTGAAGTGTGAAGTGTGAACTACCAACGAAAGCTTGGACTGAATTTGCTCTGTATCATCCTATCCTGTGTCTCTCAAGTCTCTATCCCGTCGAATCGCGCTCTGTGTCTGTTTGTTACCGTGCAATTTGTCTCGAAAAGAATGTGAATTTGTGTGGAGTCGTCTCTGTTCGCTTCGCTTCCAATTTTTTGCATGTCGCCGCCGAAGATCATTTAATCGCAATTTATCGATGGAAGAATGAAATCGATAACGCCACACTCCAGGCTTCCTTATCGCCCTTCTCCCGCCGTTTGTTCAGTCCAGGATATGAAGTTTCCTTTTTGGGAACCCCTACCGCCCAAGCACAAAAAAGGTAATTTCGACCAGGCCACAATCCGCACGTTCTCCTGCTCTAGAACAATTCTTTCAGTGCTATAGACGAGAGAGATCTATTCAGTTGGTACGACGTCTCATTCGACAAGCAGAAAATCGTGCAAAACGTGCTATTACGTCTTTATCTCTCGCCAGGCGCCAAAGAGTCAATCAAGAGCCAATTTATCGCAAAAGAAGTCTGCGGAGTTTCAAATATTCCCAGCATTGACATATATAAGACAACCACCCCCCAAATTTCTTTCTCTCACCCCCATCTTCCAACGCGCTCTCGTTCGTTTGTCGCGTGTGGGTATCGTGTATTGTCCGTCTCGGCCCTTGTCCTTGTCCTGTCCCTGTTTCGGTGTCTCTTTCGTATCGCGTGTGTGTCTCAGTCATGGCTGCTAATTGCAAACTCTACATCGGGTAAGCCAGCCTTTCTCCTCGTCGATTCCGTCTGCGTCAACCCCTTCTAACCTCTCGTGCTTCCGCAGGAATATGAGCTGGTCGACGACCGACGACGCGCTTCGCGAGGTATATACCCCACGAAGTACTTCCCTTTCTCTCAGCACCAAACTAACTCCCCACGCAGGCGTTCTCGGAGTTCGGCAACGTCACCGACGTATGTAGCTCTCGTCTTTCTTTTTCTTTTTCTTTCCCTTTCTTGTTCGCATTCGTTCCTCCTGCTGACCCACTTCTAGTGCATTGCCATGAAGGACCGCGACACAGGTCGTATGCGCGGCTTCGGCTTCGTCACCTACAGCAGCGAAGAAGAGGCTCAAAAAGCCATCAGCTCGATGAACGACCGTGAGCTCGACGGTCGTCGTCTTCGTGTCAACCCCGCCGTAAGTCATTCGTCGTCGTCGCTGCACTGGGATTGGGTTCTGACCATTATTGTTTGATGGCCATAGGGAGAGCGCGGCGGCGGTGGAGGTAAGCTTTTCTCATCCATGTCTATGTGGATGTGGGCTGACCACTGTCGCAGGAAGCTACGGGCGTGGCGGCGGTGGCGGAGGCGGAGGCAGAGGCGGAGGTACGTTGATGCACGTCGTAGTGTTTGTCGACCAGGTTGGAATGACGCCTCACTGCAGGATACAACTCCGGCGGCTATTCGTCCAGCAATGGATACGACTCCAGCTCCAACGCCATGCAGTGGTAAACCGTCATTTCAAGTCGTTCGGTGCGTTACATGCACCCTCCCTGTCATCGTCGCGTCCATAACTGACGCACACCCTTCCAGCGCCCTCGACGCTGCTGTTCCTCTGTGCCTCGTAGTTCTTGATGCCTGTTGTGTTGTCTGAAGTTGTCCGTCTCGTCCCAGTGTCTCGTTGCAAGCAGATGTCTGTACTGTCATGTTTTCGTGAATAAAAAACCAAGTGTACTGTTACCGCTTCGCAGCTCAAGTTGATGTAGAGATACACTGGGTAGGGTAAGACCCAAACTCGTCTTATTACCGTCGCGATTCGTGGCGTCGCGCAGGCGCCAGATGCTGCGCAGAGTACTGTTGGCTGGTTTTGAATTGCATGCCAATGCCAGCCCGCGAGCCTAAACAGATCCAGAAGAGATAATTAACGCCGATGCCCTGCACAGTCGTGCGACCATGCCAATCGGCCACTGCATATATTCCCCAAGCAAGACACGCATGCAGTCGGTAAGAGCGAACACGGCAGCAACAGCAAGAACCTGAGCAAGGCGGGAACAAGACACCGTGACCGTCGTGATGCGGAGAAGTATAGCTCGATACAATGCATGAAATTTGAAGACTGAGAAGCCAGGACGTCGTATGCGGATCCGGAGAATGGTATACCGAACGTCCTGTAGTGAGATAGATAGGGAAGTACTGGAGCAATTTGCAGCGACCAGGGTGCATTCAGTTGACACCATCTATTGCCCGCAGATTTCGTATTCGTGCGGTTGACCTTCGTTGAAAGTGGATTCGACGCCATCGTCCCGGTCTATTAAGCAAAAAATATTTCGGTAAAAATACAGTACGTTTTGGTGGCCGCGAAGATCTAGCAAGTTATGTATTCCACCCTAGAAAAGATGAAGCGTCACAAACCCGAGAGTAGGAAGAATAGATGTACTCACCACACAACTCAAAAGGGGTTACTGCGTCGACATAAAATTCGCATCCTGTATCCTCTTCTTGTTTTCCTTTCTCCGAGTCGCTCGCTCTGCTCGACCACCGGGCCCATCATCCGGCCACACCCGCTGCTCCAAAACCGTCCACAGCCAAGGCGGATACTCCTCATCGGGCAACGCAACCACCGGAGACTGGCCCTTCAAATAATTGGCGCCAGTGATTATTGTGTCGGTAGCGCATGACGATGGGACTGAGGTCGACCAGGGAGAGATGACTTTCGGGTGCGAGAACCAAAGAACAAGCGCAAACCTTTTTTGACATTAATGGGAGTCGCGCTCTTTGCCGCCGCCGCCGCTTTTGACGCGTATGAGCGCGTTCTAGGACCCAGTGAGATGCATGAACGTCGGAAGATGGCAAAATACATGTGTGACAATGTCACGCTGTGACGACCAGCGAACAGGTGAAAAAATCCCTAAAAATTGCGCGGATGTGAAAATGTACATATGCCATGGAATTATATTGTATAGCCAGTACTAAAGTGCTATGATTGTCCTTCCCACCAGCGCCCCAGGTGACTGGAGACCGACCCGCCCGGCCTCCGATCTACCCTCGCACACCACAAAAAGCTAAGTATTCATCCAGGGTTCACGAAGATGGATTTCAAGCCATTAGGTCCACCAAAATCGTGACGATACCGAGGACTGTTCAAATAGTCATGTCCAATTCCGTTCTGAGCGCTCGAGCTCACGTACGAATCTCAATGGCAATCAACGCGATGACAATTTGCTCGAGACGTTCGGCGTGCTTGCTTGACACCGATTCCTTCAGCAACTGAAGCAGATCTTGCAGCACCTAGATAGGCAGCTGAGAGCTGCCGCGGACATGGGTAGAATAGAACTCGCCTCAACGCGCGTATTCAGCAGATTTATCCGCTGAGGAATTTCGAGGTAGCTTCTGGCCGCATCGTACAGCGGCTGAAGGTCCGGAAAGCTCTGTATTCTCAGAGTGAGAAAAAACTCCATGCTGAAAGTAGTAGAACCGCAACCAACCCAGAAGACCTCCTGCGCTACATGAGTGGTTTGAATGAACAGCCTTGTGAGCGCGTCTACGTACCGGGGAATCCAGGACCGACCCTACCGTATTGATGTTAGTTCGCAGGAGGAAGAGGTGCCCAATCTTCTGCATGATTTCTCAAGACCGTCTCCGGCGTGAATATCAGATTAAACCGCCAGTGAGTGGCCTACCTTTATGAGGCATTCCGACCTTGCCAGTCGTCGCTATGACTTCGGGAATATCTTTCGTTTCCTCAATCGTGGATGAAATTAGTTGTTCAAACTATGAAGCTAGTCCGTCAGACTGCTCCCGTGCAAAGGCTGAAGGGACACACCAACGAGATCTTCACCGACTGCGATATTGCATGTGACAAGGATAGTTTGGTCCTGAGGAGGCAGGATTAACGTTCATAAACCATGAGACAGCTCACAGACTTACATATAGCTCGACCCTTTTCGAAGGGTTATCACGTCGTTGTAAATTCTAAGAACCAGCTATCAATTCACAACGCCCGAGAAATGAAAGCAGGCTACATTCACCTGCTATAGTTGGCGTAATAAAAGTTCAGATCCTCCATTTCGATCTCGTCAGGAGCTGGCATGGGGATGTGAGAGGACGCCAAACACTCGGAGAAAGTTTATTTGTACCTAATCTCTCCACTTCAAACCGTTTTCTGGAGAGAACACCGGTGAGCTAGGGAAATAACAGCAAGACAGATAACGTACATTGAAGACAAGAAACGCCGTTCCTGCGGCTCGGTCATGCCCCAGATAACCACGGTCCCGTACTCGAAAAGGAAAATCTCTGCTTCGCCAGTGGTTGTATCGAATTTACTCCGCTTCTTTGCGGGTTCCTCTGGGTCGGCAGCCTCTTCCGAGTCTTCATGACGAAGTTCCGGAATTCCCAGCAGGTCTCCAGTGGGGCCGCGCGCTCTCGAATGCTTGTTTGGTGGATTTCTGTCCCCCGAAGTCGACGGTCGAAAGGCGTATGGCGTGTAGATGCACTCCTCTATCAATTTGGGGTTTGTGTGATATGCCGTCCTGCGCGCGTTTAGAAACTGGTGGGATGCAATGTGAATAGTAGAATACGACACATATATACTGCCCACCTCCATCAAGGGTCCCATGCGGTACGAGCTGCAATAGACCTGTCAGACCTCTTGGTGCCAGAAACAAGGAGTATTACCTGGCTGTGGCGTATGCAGTTACCCGTGGAAGAGACTTTGCTTTCTTCTTGGTCAATTTTAACGCGTCGCGGCGCGCTGTCCCGTCGGGAATGAGCGCCAATTGGTTGTACACCTACACACAGTCAGTTCTGTGACAAAAATTACTTGCCAAAGTGACGTCTGAGTTCGGTGACATAGTTCAAGCTATCCGCACCTCAGGTTCATCGTTGTCGTCCACATCTGCGTCGTCAGAGTCTCCGGTCGTTCCCATACTATCTTCTTGGTCATTTGAAGTTGCGGTTCTCGTTGTTTCTGGCAAATCTGGTTGTTCAGGAAGAACCTTGAGCTTTCCAGCTGTTTTGCGGTTGGCACCCCGCGGTTTCTGTTCGACCGGCGGGTGTGAAGAAGGCATTGTGGTCAATGAGGCGGAATTGTCGTAGTTTCGGACAACTTTCGGGATCCAATTCGGGCCTTAGCTGTCGGCAAACACCGGGCACGCGAACACGCGATCACGTGCTCCTGACACTCTGCGCGCTTCATAACGCGCTCCGAATAATTCGGGCGTGACAAGATTTACTCGAAGGGTCACGAAGCTTAAAGCAAGAATCAATCTAGATGGAAGTCTCTGTTCATACCACAAGCTTTGCTGCGTGTCAGCCTCGGTCCTGTAGAGCAAACAAGAGATGGAGTCCCTTGAATAGCATAATCATTTACAGCCTTTATACGAGGTACGTCGTCTGATGAAGCTCTAGTAGCAGTAGATTCTCCTCTATAGCTCAGCCAGTTCAGCTCAAGACTTTGGCGCGAACCGGCGTAACAACTGCTCGTCGATCGGATCCCGACGATTTCTCGGGGGAGCGTTTTGAAGATACTCCAAAGGGACGAGTCGTCCTATCGACATACAAGGGGGCATGCCGTCCGAGAGCTGTGGAGATGATGGCGGAGCGGGGCAACCGAATCTACGATCAGGACTTGAAATGAGGCCGCGGTACCGTGTCGTTTGCGCTCCCGGAGGGGCGAATGCCGTTGTGCGATTAAAATTTGGGGAGGTAGGAGAGCTCGCGGTTCCCTCGGACAGCTGAGCATGGTCAAATATCGTCCGATTCTCGCGCCGAGCTTTCGTTGCTCTGGCACTTCTGAACCAACCGTCAGGTACCGGAACGTCGAGATATCGTAAATCGTCGATGGTGTCAAGCTCGTTCAGTGTTTCCTGATTAAAGTAAGCAGCTGAAAGGATGCATGTGATCGGTTTCGTCCGTCGATAGAAAATTCAAGCAATTATCTCACTGAGATGCCACTTTCGCACAGTTCCAGCCGCTCGATCTTGCGGCAGAGTGACCAGAACGCTGTAGGTCTGTTTGATCAGCCGCTGGGAGTCTGTTGGCTTCCGAGATGTAGATGGGGGAGAAATCCCAGACACTCGACTGGCTCGTCTTCTGTAAGAGAATTAATTCTAGTTGGAGAATTGCCCGGCGCCAACCTCATCATTTGCGCCCACGGCGCAACGGGATTCAAATTTAATTGGTCTCCACCATCACCCATGTCTTTCTGATGATAAAATAAAAAGTCCTGCAGAGGAGGTAAGACCTTGGACCAAGGCAACTGTCGGGTTCATCACATCGCGGACACCTGTGAGTTCAGATGAGTATCTAAGTAACTTGAACGTGGGGTCCACTAACGGCTCGGTCCCCAACCCATACCATCGGTCCTACAAGAATTGCTTTAGAAATTCTGGCTGACAAGGACTTAGTCCCTCTCCATACCAGCGTTCCATTCCGAGTCCAGTGGCTTCAGAATTCGCGTTTTCTTCCCAAACGAAAACTGTTCCGGCGGATATGCACAGACGCTCCTCCGCATCCAGCCGACGTCTACGATGAACCTCAGCGGGGCATCTGCCTAGAGCACAGTTGCACCAACGTGATTAAAGGTAAGGTGTTTCGTGCAACAGCATGGAAAACGGCGATGGCGTCGCGAGTGCTCCTAATTCGTACGTTGCGCAGGGTGGGTTGTTGCATGGTTTCTGTCTGGCGTGGAGAATGAGCGAGTCTGCTCTGTAGGCGCCTGTACTAAATAGGTGGAACCGGCGCATTCAGGTGCGGTCACAGTGAATGTTCCAATGAAGGATTATTTTAGGTTTGAGTTGAGTTATCCGCATGCAATTGGACGAAGGATAATCAACACTTTCGCAACATCGACGGGCATGAGAGTTGCGTGCCAGCCGTAAAGCAGAGTGCCGGCCGCAAATTAGTGGGCTTAAGCGCCTCCAGGATCACGGATTGGAGACGCTTTATTGAAACAACGCGATGTGATCTGGCATGAATGAACCAGGTTTGGAACGATGACGGTACCATAGCGATCCAATTTCCCTCATTGAACCAGAAGCAGGTGGTGTGAAGAATAGCCAATGGAGAGGGGTGTATATGGCAAAAGAAAAACGGTTACACGGCTTCGAAAGAGTGTATGGCCTGCCTACCACGGAGGTCTCAGGCAAGACATGTGAAGTTCGATTATGAAGTTGTGGTATGATCCGAGAAGCACGATAGCGGACATACAGAGTTCGTGCGAGTGGCGAGGCTATATTCTTGCTTGACAGATGACAGAAGAGCGCCAAAGAGCACCATTGTCCAGAACATATCGGATCGAGTAACCACAGCAGAAATTCCACTTCGGTTCCTAGCCATATGTCAATATGGGATGATCGTGCAACCCTACAGAAAAGAAACCACTAAGGTTCACCCACTGCTCGGAGATGGCTTGCAATACCGTGCCATCAAAGTAAAGTAAACTCCCCCATTCGCGAGGCTGCACAATTAGTTCACAACGTGATCTGAGCCCAGACACAGAGATGAGTAAGGCACAGAAGGTACGTTAAATTTTTACCTGCCAAAGGTAAGACCACAGATAAATAATCGGGCACTTCAACAAAGTGCATCGTCCTGTGGAATAGGTAGCGTATACGGAGAGACTTGAGCGTGAATGGTGCAGGGTCCAGAAATCCTTGAATAGAAGGCTGCCAAATTTCGAGACATGAAGCACCTGAAAACAATACAATTCGGACAAACCTTGGGATGACGGCCAGATATAGACAACTGAGACCCTCGGACTAATGTCTGAAGAGGGACTGTAACGTCCCAAACAAGTCCCAAATCTCGATCGGCGGTTTCGATCGCACCGTACGTCGCCTCAATTATTGCGAGGCCTGGTAACCTTGTTAGTGAGATACCTGAATAGATACGAAAAATTAGACATTACCGCCTTTCTCGGTTTCCGCCATGAAACTATCTCTGGCCCTGTCTTGCATGAAGGATATAACAGTCTCTGCATCCCTTCGCATGAGAGAATGAGGCTCAAGTTCTCGTAGGGCAGAGTGTATTTCGCTGATTTACGTTAGAAAATCGAGGAAATTCATGCAAAGCACATGCCGCAATCGCTTCCGCTGTGCACTTCGAGCCTTGAAATAATAGCCAGAAATGCATATGAAGGACGGTATCGCTGCCCCCCACAATGCCAAGAAACTGTCATGATGTTCGGTAAGCAAGATTGGGAAGGAGAGCCGTTGCTGCAAATATATAGCACTGCAGACGGAAAATCAGGACCTGACACAAAAACACGGAAACTTAACAGACTCGATTTTCAGCACGACCCCATTCTGGCTCAATCGAACCATTGCTTTTAGATTGAAATCGTCTGTCTTCCAAGAACCAGAGAAAAACCATGCAAGTCCTTCAAACCCCCACTCAAGACCCAACTTGCATCGAACAGATAGTTCGGTCAGAGTGAGTGCCCATTCTCCTACAAGTCTAGGATCATACGAATTGAGAATGACCCCATGGGACCACGATAATGCGGCTGGCGTCAGAGGCAGTGACGCTATATACGGATCCCGTTGCTCGTTCAACGGATTCGAAGAGGGTCGCGAGATGATGTTAACAGCAACTTGCGGATAAAGACCAAGATCTATATCCAAGCGTCCCTCCAGAGAATCGGGGCGCTTAAAAAGTCTTCTGTTCACGGATATAAACACAGGTGGGAACGTCAGTTCGCTTTGAGGAATTGTAGTCTGCACGAGAAGAGAATTCTGGTCGCTTTCGTATTCACACCGCAAGGAAGTGTCGTAAGGGTAAAGGAAGGCGGACGTAGCCTATGACACAAGAGACAGCGCTGAATAATCGGGACTTCTCCGGAAAGAATCTCGAAAATGCACTTACTTCAAACGCCAGTCGTGGTGAGTACTGATGTCGAAGAGTGCCAATAAAGTTACCTCGACGCCGAGATATGCGGGCAGCTAGCGATACAGTGAACAGTTCAGTTATCCTTTTCTGGGGGTGCCACAAGTGAGTAAGTAAGATGAAAAAATCAATGTAAGTGTGCCATGCTACCTGCAATGCATAACGTGAAGTGAAGCTCGATACTCGGACATCTTCTAAGCGGTTCTGAAGTCGCCGTCGCCAACCGTCATCTTGAAATCCTTGATATGGGACGAATAGGGACGAGGCATCAAGTGTGCAAACGACTCGACCTTTCGGAGAGATAGTAGCGTCGACCTTCCGTTGCAGCCAATCATGCTCGAGTTGTCTGAAAATTCGTTGCAGCTAGCCAGCCCCCCAAAAACTTCAAACTGATGTCAGACACGCAAAAGAAAAATTGACCAACCTCCTCAGATGATTTCGTTCGCGTCTCTTCTAACCAATTCACCGCGAGGCCCGGCTCACCTGTTTAGGAATGCGAGATGAACGGGGAAGCGCGCATTACTCAACGATCCATTGCTACTAACCCAGTGAATCGTACACGGCACTTTAACTCGCTGATCAGTGTTTCTGTTCCGAGTCGGTAGCTTGCTACACGCATACCGAAAAAAAGGATCAGATAGCACTTGAAGTCAGGGGAAAAGGTTCTTTGAGCTCCCGCGAGTCGTTCGGGGTTCTACTACGTGCACTATACCTTCATAGGCCTTTTGAACGTCCAGGAATTTTTGGCTCGCTAGATATTGAGAGTCGGGGTCTTCGTTTTGATGGCGGTCGGGATGAAAGAGCAGCGACAGGCTCCGGTGGCGTTCGTGGATTTCCGCGTCGGTGGCGAATTTGGAGAGATTCAGAATGGCGCTGGTGAGGGAGATCAAGTTCAAGTTGGGAAGATTCAGAGAATGACTCACTAGAGTCGAGACTTGTCGCCCAGCGTATTCGACATGGTGAGACGTGCTGGCGAAGAGATTCACGCCACGACTTTATCGTTCCATCAACGTTGCCGCGCTGTTGCAGCGGAGACAACACACAGCTTGAACTCGGTAGCCAAAATTAAAGAGAGACCCATTTCGCATCGGCGTTTGCCGAAGCGATTTACGTAAAGCATGGTTCAATGTTCAACTTCCACCGATTGCCTTGGACAGTTGGCTGCTCGCAAGGAAAGATATTGTACAGTATTTCTACACTACTCTTCCACCTCCCATAATTTTCTACATAGATTCCACACCTTCATCGACCCGGTACTCAGGCTACACAAAAAATCCATTAGTTCTTCAGCAAACCTTATACAAAACACTTACTTCTTCGTCGCCACAGCGTCCAGAGGAACCCAGATGGCGCGTAAACCAGCCTCGACCTCCTTATTTGCTGTCTTCAACTTCCCCTTGCCTGCCTTGACATTTTTTGTGGTTTTGTCCGGTTCGGTTTGAGCAGCTAGCTTTAGCGCTGGCGCTGGGGGTTCGAAAGCCCCTTCTATCCGCACCCACTGAACCCGATACGTTTTTTTGATGTGCGAGAACACGTGGACAACGTCCCCCGCAGGCTGCACCTTCGTTATGTGTATTGGCGTGGTTTCGTCAACGTGAGCGTTGGACGCTTGAGCCGCTAGTTGCACGGCGGGGTGTAATAATTCCGACAATATTTTGTGGGGGATTTCATGTTGCTGTTTCCGTGATATAGAGTTTGGGACGTTAGAGGAGGTCGGAAATTCGTCCAGGCCGGCTAGCAGTCCTGCAAAAATAATGATCGATTGATTGAATGTTGTTCAACACGATCCTATATAAGTATCCAGAACTTACCGCCTTCAGGTCGCCGCACGAGCAAGAATTGTCGATCAGATCCAGACCGCCATTCGACTACGTTGACGATGTCGAGTTCCTCTCTTGCCTTTTTCTTGTCGGCCTTCATCGGATACACAGTCACCGCAACGCCTTCCGCGAGTGGTTCGCAAAGTTCGCAAAGATCTTCAATGTCGACGAGAGCTGGCTACGGGATCCATCAGTGCCCACAAGAAAAGCCAAAGACGAAAAGAAACAAAATGACCTGAGTATTTTGGGTGGCGGCGTACGCAGAGCACCAAGAACGGATGGGACAAGTTGTACAGCTCGGATCCCGAACTTTGCATACGGTGCTCCCCAATTCAATCAGTGCTTGGTTGACATCCCCTGGGTATTCTGTCGAACCCATGTTTCGAACCATAGCGCTCGCGGCATCCCACAGGATGTTCAACGTCGCCTTGGCTTTCGGAGACGCATGGAGAGCCAGAAATCGACTCAGTAGCCGATTTACGTTGCCATCCAACTTTGAATAAATATAATTAGTCTGGGAAGAACATAGAATACAAACGGATCTCACGACTGGTGCACTTTCGCCGTACGCTATGGAACAGATCGCGCCGGCACTATACCTTCCGATTCCGGGTATATTGGCCTGCATGTCGGCAGCGTTGTCAGGAAGTTTCCCGTCGTATTCGTCAACGGCTTTTTTTGCGCCTGCGAGGAGACGGCTCGCTCGACTGTAGTAGCCCAACCCCTTCCATAGCGAGTTGACTTCGTCTATCGATGCATTTGCCTGGAGGATGATTGTCAATACTTGTCTACATGGTTTGAAGCTTCGCACAAGGTCACGGATGGTGGGAAATCTGGCAAGGGCAGTTGAACATTGACACGGAGATGAAGGGAAAGAGGAATACTTTTCGAGCCAACGATTGTAATATGGTATCACAGTGGCAACCTGACTATTTTCAGAACGAGATTCTGTATGGATCGAACGCCTACCTGCGTTTGCTGCAGCATAATTTCCGAAATCCACACCTGCCACAGATTATGATTGAGACGCCAGCAGCGTAGATATGTACCTCGTATGCGCGTTGGGCGCGTTGTTCCGCGTTCAATATTTTCGGATCGTATTGTTTATTCCTCCAAGGCATCGGCCGAGAGTCTTGCGCTGTGCGGAACCACTGAACAAGGGCGGTTCGAATTGACGGGACGTTGGCCACGTTGATTACATGCACGGCTTTGGCGTGTGAGACGTTGACCTGCGATGCTACTGATGCATCATTCGCGCCGTCCGACTCGTGTCTTGTTCTCTTTTTACTCCTCTCAGGCTGGCCGGCGCTGGAGCATGTTTTTCGCGTTTTGGGTTGGTATGACACGTCCAATTGATCGTCTGAAGACTCTGCGTCCGAAGTCAGTATTTTGCGCTTCGCCATCTTTGGAATGGATGAGTCCAAGGCGCGGAATTAACGAGAAAAAGCACGTACCTTTTGAGCCAATAAATCACGGTGAAAGTGGCAGCTCGAATTTCGAGAATGTCACAGTGACGGTCACGCTCGCGTTCCTTAATCACGTCCAACTACCACACAGCCAAGTTTGAGTCAATGAATCGCGTTTTTGGACATCGCCTTGCTTTTGACCTTGTATTTATTGACGCGTCCCCAAATGCCTTTGTTTTCTCTCCACAGCACCTTTTGGCCCTCTTGGGAACAATGGCCCCTTTACGTGAAACGCCGGGAAAGGCCGCAAGTATAGGACTATTAGGAGTGCTCCGACGCGTCCTAAAAAGCCCCGTATCCACTCGTCTTCTGGATCGGACTCTCCCAATCACGATATGGGCCTGGGAGCACCGTGGACCCCACTGCCGCTCTCAATCACCTCTCGACTGGCCCTCGAGATCTACGACCTCGTCCTTGACGAATTCCACGCTTCGAAATCCACCTTGTCGGCTTGTAGTCTTGTCTGCCACCAATGGCTGCCCCTTTGTCGCCACCACCTCTTTTTTTCTGTGGCTCTGCGGCCCGACTTTGTCGATTTTTTAAAGAGCTCTTCGCATGCCCATGATACCGTCGCCCCTCACATCCGCTGTGTCGAGTTGGGCGGAGGCTGGATGCGCGAGAAACAACACGAATTCAACGACACGCTAATGTTTATGATCACGCTGAATAATGTCCGCAAAATTTCCCTGGAGACGCTGAGCTGGACCTATCTCGAGCCAGCCGCCGAATCTGCGCTCTTGGGAGGACAAGGCTCCGTCTTCCACACCGTCACGACCCTGCATCTCATTTTTATCCGCTTCCCTTCGTTTTCGGTTCTTACCACCTTCGTGTCCCAGTTCCCCCGACTGCGGGAACTTGCTTTCGACAACATTACCTGGGATGACATGGGCCCAAACCAGCCCGCAAATCCCCCCTTTCTATTTGGACTCGAGAAGCTCAGCATATGCGCATGCTCGAATGAACCCATTATATCCTGGCTTTCCGCGCCGGACAGCGCTGATTCGATAACTGTCCCCATCCACTCCCTTCATCTTCCCGAACTTCTTCCGCATGAAGCCACCCAGGTTGGGAAGTTTCTGGCTTCCCTCCCTGCTTCGCTGGAAAATCTCGAACTTGGTTTCTTGGGGCACATCCATGACGATGCTCCTGCCATCCGAGGTAATTTGCATTGTCCGCACCTTCTGATATCGAAATACATACTAACCAAGATGCAGATGTTGTCGGCGAAATAGATCTTTCCCTTCACACCAGACTGCGCTCTATCCGCATTCACCAGCTCAGTCTTTATCAATTTCCGAGCCCATCAGCTACACCTCCCTCCTCGCCGCCTCCGCCCGAGCTCTCCCCATGCATCTGGCTCGTCCCCTTCCTTTCGCGCATCAGCTCGCCCGTGCTCTCCACCATCTCATTCAACATCTGGCTCGGTGGAGAGCAGCAACTGGATTTGCTAGATTGGAACGCCTTGGTCAAGGTTTTGGAAAATCCCGCCTTTGCCGACTCACTCCGCACGCTTCAATTCAGTGTGCGAGGCATTGAGCCAGCGTTGGATGAAGAGGTTACCGGCTGGATTTCGCGCCGACTGGCGGATTGGGGAGGAGTGCAGGATTGTTTGGAAGTTTGTTTCGAGTAGTGTTTCGATTTCTCTTCTTCTGCTTCGATAACTTTTGGCCGCCTCCAGGCGTTGCCACTCTCGTCTGGATACTGTATCCTCATCACTCATCACCACTGTATCAACTAGCCGTACCCGTCTGTATCGTGTTTATATCCTGTGTATCAATAGTGATTCGAATTTCGTGACCGATAGCCTATTTGTTCTGAAGCCATTCTAACTCGATGAGTTTGTTGACTTCCGACCCTGAGGTTGCACCTCTTGCCAGCTGTGATATCCTCCTTGCATACTGCCACCATGCATCCCGTGTGCGGGACGGAGGTTTGCGAAGGACGGAATCGTTCTGGCAAGCCCTAGTTCGACAGCAATTGTTACTGTCCTTCATGTGGGGCTATCAATTTCCTCTACTTCCGAGTCTTTTTGAAAAATCGCGCTCAACCACCGGCACTGAAACTGGCAAGTTCGCTCGCAAAAGGACCGATGCGGGTAGCAGCAACAGTAGGAACGGCAGCATGGCGAACCTGAAGTAGAATGATTCTTTGGACGATTCCAACCTGAAAGGGAGGTAGATTCATGGAAGCAATAGGATGGATGGATGGTGCCCTCACAACATATGACGGACAGTGACATTGACCGTAGTTAGAAAATTTTGGATGCGGGACGGGCGAGAACTTATGTATTCAAGATGAGAAGTAGTGGTCGTCACACTGGACCCAGAGTTCATGCTTGATGTTGGTACGAAGGCGTGAGGACGAATAGAGATGCCGCGACCTTCCCCTCTCAGATATGCAAGACAAGCAGTAGCACCGAGCGACCCCATCGCGTTGTCAGAGACTTGGCGTCGCGCCAAAAAAGCTCTAGTACACGAAGGCTTGCCATTGATATTGAGCACAGGCTGCACAGCTGCGTTTGTCACTTTGTGTATTGGCAGTTCATGAACTGCTTCAAGTGGTGGAGTCTTGCTTCTCACTCTCCGGTTTTTGTGGCTCCCCATCTACAACCGGCCATGCATATCCGGGTAGGAGCCGGTTCATATGAGAATGAACACCAAGCAGGGCCAGTAGTCTCCACCCTGCCAGTCTGTAAGCACGAGCTGGGATTTGGTACCGCTGAAAATTTCAAAACGAAGACATTTGAAGGAGATTGAGACCTCCGGAGGTCACAGTGCTAGTCCTCTAATGCGTCCATGGTTCCGAACGAAAGGACGGCTGTCGCCGTCTACACCGAAACAAATTGGTTGATCGGAGAGAGGATTGATTTTTTTCACACGGTCACAAGCGGTGCGCAAAATATCGCCACGTAACTTGCGGACAAGTCCAGTCCTCCCTTCATCCCCTTTCTTCACTTTCGCAGAGCTTGCTCGCCATGTCTTCGAGAATTAGCATCGCCCGCCCCCAGTCGAGCAACTACAACCCCGACCCCCATGGACTTTCAAATTCCCGCTCAGCTGCTTCCTCTGGTTATCGAGCAGCCAACCCCGACGACCCCATGGAGAGGCTACAGGCCTTCAGCCGACAGGTCGAGGAATACGTCGAGATATACTCTCAGCCCTTGAAGCCGCACTTGCCTGCAATCGGCCGTTTTCTTATTGTCGTCACTTTTCTGGAGGACGCGTTGCGAATCTTGACCCAGTGGGGTGACCAGCTTTGGTATCTGCAGCAGTACGTTTTCTTGCCGCTCGTTCGGCGTTGGGATGTGCTTATGAGACCGTTTAGGCACCGAAAATTCCCTTGGGGGTTGTCGCATCTATTCCTGCTCATCAACGTTGCGGTGAGTTTCCCTCTTCCTAAATTAATGTTGGTCGGCGCGGCATGAAGGCCGTGAATTTGCTCTGGTCTGACCGGCGAGGTGGCGCTATGGGCGGATTCGGGTCTCGACTCCGGCCGCCCACCAATAGTAACGGTCAGAGTAGCGTTTGGGAGCCGTTTATAAAGTCGTTCTGAAGTCGTTTTGGTTTGATGCCAACAATGTCGATAAACGACCTGCAGAAACGACCCATAAGCGACCTCAAAACCTTATTCTGACCGTTACCAATGATGCATTCTTTCTCTCCCGTTGTCCTGCATTTCTGACTTCCAATATAGGTGATGCTTGGTGCCTCTGGCATGGTCGTCCTCAAGCGCTTTACTGAATACGCCGTCGCCGGCCTCCTCAGTGTTGTCATCATCCAAGGCTTCGGCTATGGCCTCATCTTCGACCTCAACTTCTTCCTGCGCAATCTCAGTGTCATTGGCGGTCTCTTCATGGTTTTCAGCGACTCAATGGTCTCCCGCAAGAAGCTCTTCGCCGGCCTCCCATCCATCAGCGAGACGGACCGCAGGAAATAGTCAGTCGCATCTCTCATCTTTATTCCTAGCTGACAAAACCTCGAAACCTCAGCTTCCTCCTCGCGGGCCGTGTCCTCCTGATCTTCCTCTTCCTGGGCTTCATCCTGCAAGGCACCTGGTCCATCGCCCGCGTCTTCGTGTCGGTCTTCGGTCTCGCCGCCTGCGTCATGGTCGCCGTCGGCTTCAAGGCCAAGTGGTCCGCGTCGTTCCTCGGTGTTGTGTTGAGCGTGTTCAACGTCTTTGCCAACAACTGGTGGAGCGTCCACTCAAAACACCCGCAGCGCGATTTCCTCAAGTACGACTTCTTCCAAACGCTCTGTACGTCGTATCTCTCTCTCCCTTGATATGCCACGACTAAAACGCATGTAATGCCAGCTATTGTTGGTGGTCTCATCCTCCTCGTCAATATGGGCCCCGGTATGGTTTGCTTCCGCCTGCGATTGATCTGTCCCTTACGCTTTGCTTTCTTTACTCGCCAGGTGGTTTATCTGTGGACGAAAAGAAGAAGACTTACTGAGTGGACAGAGGGAAGGGCAGAGGGAGATTTCGTTTATTGTAACTATGGCCACGTATGCGTTCCACGGGCGGTCGTTATCTTACAAAAAGAGGTCGACACGATAGGGTTACGAGGCGCTATGCGTCGTGTCGATTTATATTTATTGATTCAAGCTGAAAAACCATACCATCCACAAGATAGACCGTGCCATTGACTATAGCCTGCACTTGTGAAATTTGTTCTCCGAGTGCAGTAGCAGAGATTTGGGTATTCGTTGTGATGGTCAAGAGTAGTCAAGAGTCAAGTTTTACTGCAGCTTATGATGTCAACGAAACTACTCTTACCTTCTACACTGATGCTCCCTCTGCGCAGCGTCTTGCGCTCAACCCCACGAGCCGCATGCCACCGCCAACTTCCACGGCAACAGCCCCTCCAATTGCGCAATTATTATGTCCCGACTGCTCGGCCATCTACATGGAGTGCAAGAGTATGGTATCGAGCGGATGGAACGCCTCGATCTAAGGTTCGCGGTCTCGTAATAGGTGCAGCAGGATTTTATTTCCAAGCTTCGACTCTCGGGCTATAAAATATATCGTACAGTCGAGTCTCTCTCCCATGTGGAATGAATCCGGACCCGCCGAATGCATTCAATGATTATTTTTCTACCAAAAACCACTCGTGAAGGCTCGGATGACCATTTCGCATCGGGGTTCTAGGATTCTAGCTGGCTATATCCATGGCTTGGGCGAGAGACTCGACTGTAACTTCTGGCCTTCGCCGGACGGTATATTTTGTTTATATTCACTTGCAATTTTCTTTTCTTCGTTCTGTTTGCTGACCGGTTTTCCGTATAGCTACTATACTCTCGGGACTTCTCTACGCAACTTGGTCGACACTACTTGTCGTTGAGGCGCTAGACTACGAGCACTACTTGCTCTCGACACTCGTCCACATTCAGCGAGTGGACTACGACTACTCCACGATCCCTTTCGCCACATCATACGCCGCATCCGTGCAATATTTTGCCGATATGTGCGCCTATCTCGCCCACTCCGAGGGGGATATCAGCCCCGAGATGCTTGAGCGGTTCTTCAACGACATCGCCGCGTTCGACGACTCAGAGCCCACTCGCTCTGCATCCGACGACGACCTGGACTCATTACTACCATCCTCCTCCTCCTTACCACCATCCAATCCTATATCCAACTCGGATGACCCCGCTCCCTCCGTCGACGCCGAGCGCGAACCCGACCTCACCATCAACCTCGTATCCGGGCAGCGCCGCTCCCGCGCCCACCTCATCATCATCGCCGCCTCCGCCTCCGTACACGACATCCTCGCGCGCTCCAAAGGCGCCAATGCAGCGGACACAGCGTCTCACGTCCTCGACGTCATTGATCAGGCGCTCATTGGCCTGATCGCGCTCTCTGAAGACGTGGGCGAGGATGTGCGCGATCAGCTGAGGAAGCTGCGCGTGCAGCTTGGTGCGGGTTCGAAGGAGAAGGGGTATGAGGTGCTGGGGTAGGCTGTTCGCGTTGGTTGTCGGGATTCGGTATAACAGCAGGCCGCGCACAGTGCTGTTGTGTGAACGGCACACGCGCACCCGGCCAGTACATTATCCGCACAGGAACACACTGGGGCTCATTCTGCATAATCTATGGCTTTAATGTAATGGGACATTGTGCTGCTTGTATTATTCAAAGAAAGGAACACTCTGATCGAGTGCAAAATTTTTATACAAGTCGGAAGTACATGCTACAGTTCGGTATTTTACAAGGGGGGGTTCGCCTTGGTCACCAGCGTGGTGAAGAATTCCTACAACGAGATCAGTTCCATGCACTATTCAATGAAACTGCAGTATTACGAACCTGGAACCACGTCCCAGCCTCGGGTGCGGGCTGGTCGGCGTCGCTGCATAGAAAAAAAAAATCTATTAACGTCAAAATCATTTCGAGAACAAGATAAACGCACGCTTGACCACAGTGGAAGTCGTATCTCGGCGAAGAAGTGTTGCTCGTACCGTCGCTCTCGCCTCCAGGCTTCGCCCATACGATCGCATCGACAGCGGAGATACCAGTGCTGGTTGTCGGGCGCGCACCGAACCCGGCGCCCTTTGACGAGACGCCATCAGCATGCATTCAACGGAAGAAAGAGATATGAACTTTGACGTTGCACCAGTCGCCCCACTGGGCCCGGATGTTTTGCACACCAGAGCGACCTTGGTCGACGATGAAGTGCGCGGGGAAGCCGGCGGAGGTGAGTTCGGGTGCGAGGGCCTATATGGATCCAAGGATCAGCCAAGGGAGGACGTGAACGCGGCGACATCAAGGCTTACAGCGATGTAGTGGCTCTCATCGTAATTGGGGTTCCCTTGCGTGATGGGGTCGGGCGAGGCAGCGGTGAGCTAGACAACTCTGAGTCCAAAATCGCGATTCAATGAGTGCACTGTCATGAAATACATACCGCGTTGTAGTTGGCCACGTTGGTTGCGAGCCCGCGAACGAAGCTGGGGCTGCCCGCAGATGTGTAGAGGTTGGCAAAGAGCTGTGCGGCGGGGCCGAGGTTAGCGGGCCAGCCGAGCCACCCGGCGTGTCCGGCGTCGAGGTAGGAGTAGACATTGCCGAGTGTGTTGAGTTGCTGGATGGCGTATGTCACGCAGGCCTAGAAACATGGAACCTCAGTTGGGGTGTCGCGGTTCCAGGGATGCGTGAAGTCACGAGGTAGGTCGTCTGAGCGTTCGCGCACTTCTCGACGCTGAGGTTTGTGACGAGGTTGGCGAGACTGTCGGGTTCGATGACTGGTTGAGAAATCAGACGGTTGTTCAATGAAAGAGAAAGCAGCCTCACTTGCGACAACGCGGACATCCGGGAATGCTGAGGATACAAAGGTGAGTTGAGGGCGTTGAGAATTAGAGGCACTTGCCCTTAATTTGTGCTACAATTTGGTCGATATAGTCGAAGTAGTTTGCCTGACCATTGTCAGCGATGCTGAACTCTCCATTGGAAGCAGCCGCCGCGCAGTCTCTGATTAAAGTGTTAGCTCTACATATCTTCAAGCAGAAAAGACAAATCTTTCACCTGTCGGGAAGATCGTACACGATGATCTGTACGATCATCGGGGTGCCCGATGAATTGCCTTGGGCACTAGCGGCCGAGAGGTACGTGCCGAGATCGGGGACCTTGGAGACTGTATCGAACCACGTGAAGGAGGGGATGTTCGCAACTGACAGTGCTGCTGCTTTGGTCGTGGCGTCCGTGATGTTGTCCGCGGCGGCGTTGACCTAGATGTGTCGTGGCCGTTAGCAAAGCAGTATCCAGCCGTCCGAAGAATGGATAGACGAACCTCAGCGGTGTAGTAATCCGTGATGTAAATCTGAAAGCAGACATATTATCAGACTCTGTGTCAAAGGAAGAAGTAATGTTATCCACGTCGTAGCCCTCGTAAGGGTTCCCCGCAGCGGGAGTTTGACTGCCACCGGGAGCAGAGGCGGTGCTGGTTGAAGGAGGAGTACTTGTCGCAACGGTGGAAGTGGTCGCAACAGTAGAAGTAGTGGTCGTGCCTCCTCCGGTCGAAGGCCTATGTGCCAAGCTCAGCCCGTGCCACCGAAAACGAAACCATAGACTCACAGGCATTGAGAGTAGTACGGGTTGCTGACAACGCAAGTTGCGCCTATGTGAACACTGTCAGCTTTGGAGACAGGCGCCGCGACCGTGAAATAACGAACCAGCTACGCAGGTCGTTGCTCCAGCTGCGAATTTCAGTTAAGAAAGGTCGATGTATACAAGAGTAACAAAGCTCACTCCACCCTTGACCGCCGCACTGAGAGTAAATAGCGCCCTGCGCAGACACAAGTGCTGGGAGGAGAGCCAGAGCAAGCCTGAGGAATATCATCTTTCTTGAGATCTCGAAGAGCCACAGTCTGCTCAAAACCAGACATGGGGCATTATATAGGGTTCACAGCGCCAGCCAAAGTTTTGAGAAACCAAACATAGCTCAATTTTATGCGATGAAGATGCATGTTCGGGGTTATTCTGGTGGAAAATCGACTCCAGCCAAGGCCGAAAACAAGCAGGCCGATTTTGAGTTCGTGGATACGTGGATTGCTTTTTGCTTGAGATACGTCAATCCACCGATTTTTTACCGTCACGAAAACGTCTGGGAACACGGGGAAGGAGGCAGGGACGAGCTCGTTGGCTAGCGTTTCTCCTAGAATGAACCGTTGTGGAGCACCTTGTGAGCTGTATCTTGGTCGATGTCGGATTCGCAAATAGGACGTTCCACTCTGAAGCCAGAGAAGAATAGCACGCCCTAATTTTACAGGCTCCGATTTGGAAATTGGGATAATTGAGGAGCGGGATAAAGCTCGGATCCGAAGTCAAGTCGAGTACTTTTTTTTTTATCATTCTATGAACGCGGCGACAACGCATTGCACAATCGCGCCAGAAGCAGGGCATCTAACGTGCCGCTGAGTTGGAACTTATTCAGTGGTGCGCTAGTTTAGGTGCTCAAGTCATGTAGACTCGACGTGCGCTTGAATTTTGAACAAAACTTTGGAGTGATGTCTCCACTCTATGGGTGCGTAGGAAGAGCTGAGCGCTGAGGGCCAGGGGTTGCTTCTGAGCTAGCTGCGTTTTGCACTAAGTTACAAGATGGCGGTGAGGAGGAGACGCGTGAGAATCCTCAATCTGAAGGACAGCGTGTTTACGTAAACCACTCTTCACTGTCACGAACAACGACGAACACCCCTCCAACGCAGACCACGGCCAAATCCGACCATCTGCCGCACAACTAGTTTTGACTGTGAAAATCCGCACGACTCTACAGCGACTGCTGTATACGACACTTGCTACAAGGAAGAGACATCCAACATCTCGCTTTGAACTCAGAATAATTTGCCTTGCTTCACTTGATGCCCAAGAACACCTTTAACGCCGATGAAGCGACATTATTAAAGGCTTATAAGATCTCGTCTCTCTATCCGACGTGTGTGCTAGAGCTGTGGACTGTACTAGTTCTCATTGCGAGTTAGGAAATGGGAGGATGTTGATCATGAGCTAGAGGACTCCGTCGCGAGCGCGATTACCCGACCTGGCGCTGGCGGAGATGGCGAAGGTGATCCATTAGGACTTGGGTCTGGAGTTAGGTGAATATCAGTTGACAATGCTCCAAAGCATCGACTAATTCGGTCGTGTAGTGTGAAAGATATGGACATGGAGTCAAGTATGTTCAGGTGTCGATGAAGCTAGTTTTCAATCAAGACTAAACTCTTTCACAGAGGCTGCCGTGCTCATCACGTCGAAGTCATTTGACCCCAAGGCCTTTCTCTCGGCCGTGCATCCGAACGCAAAATATCAAGACCTCGCCAATGGGATCTCACACTTGAAAGCTTCACTCGACTCCCGCTCGGAAGCCATTCGAATTCTTGTCGAGGACAACTTTGATCGGTTTGTTGCGGTCAAGGCTTCCACGGATGGTAAACTCTCTTGTTTTCCAACACATTGCGCATTCACCTCGATAATCAGCTCTATATCTGGAGATGAAGGAAGGCTTGCTGGCCCCGTCAACCCAGTATGCGTCAAAGCCTCTTCGCGACCATCTCAAACGTGAGTCCTTCTTGACCTTGTGATGTCTGGGCTAATGGGATCCAAGAGGCCGCTGTAAAGGCCGATCAGGTATTCCTACCCGTCCTAGAAAACGCATCGAAGGCCCACAAGCTTCGAACCACACTGGGAATATTCGAGCGCTCGAAATTCTTCTTCAATCTCCCAGGCTTCATCATCGAGTCCATTGAAGCTGGTCGGTACGAGCTCGCCATGCGAGATTACAAGAAGGGAAAATTTCTTCTCGAGTCTCGACCGGGACAGCTCCTTCCTATCGGCAATCCGAAGGACGGTGAAATGTCTGCTGCCGCGGAGCAACAACAAAAACGCGTCCTTGACAAAGTCTGGGGCAGTGTTGAGAAAGCCATGGGGGAGATGCGAAACGTGTTGGTGTCACAGCTCCAGGATCCTCGACGGAGTGTCGAAGAACACGAGAAGACACTAGAGCTGCTAATGGACATTCAGACGAACGACGACCCTATCTGGACTTTTTTCGACAGCCAACACAAGTACATTATCAAGCAAATGAACACCTCGTACAAGTCGGCCGTCTCTGGCATTCGGAGTTTGTGGTTTGCTTATTATTTCATTATGAATGGACACTGATTGAGTACTCCAGACCTGCTAGAAAAGTCGGAATCCGACACAGCCAACCCAGAGTCTCTCAGTTTGATCATTGCCGCTCAGCTTCAAATCGCTCTCGCAGCGCTGGACAACAAGCAGTCGGAAGCTGCCGTTGGTCAGTATTCCTCTCGGCCGACACTGCTTCTTGAGTTCTCATCATTGCGCAGCCAAATGCGCCGCTGAACCGACATGGCAGGCAATCCTGGACATGGTTAAAGTACTTTCGGAGATCGTGCTGTCGTCATTACCCAATTTCTGGCGGATATCAAAGAGCTTCATGGACGGCAAGTTCAAGCGGGTTTGTTTTCACTCTTTGGCTTGCGCGTCCTACTCAACTTGGACCAGCCTCAGGCATCCTCACGACGAAGCCCTACTCAATGTAAAACGATGGCGCTCGACATCATCAAACTGTATATCTCCCTCATCTCCCAATTCTTCAAGCTCTCAGACATGGCAGTCGCGACTTCTCCAGGCGGCTCTTCTCCTCCCGAACTTCCGGCAAATTCTAACTCACTCTGCACCGCTCACTACCTCCTGAAGATTCTTGGCGAGATTCAGGAAACTGTCAACGAGTTGACCGGAATGGACATCTCCAACGAAGCTGCTTCGGGGATGAAGAGCCTGCTCGAGAGCGCAAAATGGCGCTTCGAAGATTTGCTCGTCACCGCTTGGCTACGCGACGCCAACATCTTCTACTATCTCGAGGAGTGGGTCGCGAGTTCCCTCGACGCGTCACAAACGCAGTATCTCACGCAGATGGAAGTTTTCCAGCGACATATCACGACCTCTGCCTTTAAGCTTGCGGGGGGCCTCGATCTCGCGTCGGCCTCATCGTCGCTCTCGAAACCTGTTCGACAGAACACGATTCCGGCGGCTTTTATCACTAAAATTACGCGGGCGTTTCTGGATGCATTGTATGCCTTTTTGGATGGATTGGTGCATCTGGCGTCGGACGAAAGTCCCATTCTGACGGGCAAGATGCCGAGGACTGAGGCGGCGGGCGGGCCCGGGGGACCGAATCCACTAGAGTTACTCGACATGCGGGACGGCGTTCGTATTCTTTGTTTATTGCGCATGCACGACGCTCACGAGTCCGGCTTTATCATAGGACACACGGCTAATATTGGTGATCTCGAATTTCGGGCACCTCGCCACCGCCATTGTCCCGAACATGATCACACAACTGGAAACCGCTTTCGGGATATCCATAGCGGAGGATAGAAATGTTCGTTGTTTCCCTGTTCGCTGTATCTTCTCCCTTTGAATGGCGGAACCTGTCCACAAACAGACTTTGATGACGGTGGTACAAGAGCTGGATAAAACGCTCTTCGAGGGCTACACAAAACCGAAGGCGGACAACGTCACTAAAATTATTCGCGGTGGTATCCTCGACAGCGGGATGGACTGGTACGAGACGCCCCAGCCAACAGGTTCGTCGACTCTACGCACAGCGTATGGCATTCTTTTTAAATTGAAAACTTTGCACAGAAATCCGACCCTACATGTACGAAGCCCTCATCTACCTCGTCACCGTACACGCCCAGGTCTCCGCCATCTCCGAAAACCTCCTTTCACGGACGCTCACGACGCTCGTCGACGCGCTCGCCGCGGAGGCGTTCCAATGCTTCAAGCAAATCCCGCGTTTCGGTATGGGCGGGATGCTCCGCGCCACACTCGAGATCGAATTTATGCATCAAACGCTGGGGCGGTATGTCAGCGGCGCGGCGGCCAAGCAGCTTGGGGAGCTGTATACGAATATCTCGAAAGCGTATGCGAAGCGGCCTGGGGATGAGGGCCTGCAGGGCAGCTTGGACGGTGTGAAGAAGACGCTGGCAGAAACGAGGAAGGCGACGGGGATTGAGTTTCTGTGTTTCAGGCCTACAAAGGCGAGCAGCGGAGACAAGGAGAAGAGTTCGAAGAGGAAGGGGGAGGTTTCGGAGAAGACAGGCGCTCGGTAGGGGGACTTTTTTTCTCTATTTTTATTGAATGTATCACTTTAGAAACCGAACTTGCATGTAACTCAATAACTATTCGCCAGGCGTCGGCTTACTGCCTTTCGCTTTTGATAGTACTCTTTCCGCCAATCTGGAGCTTGATCATGTTCTGGAGGCTAGAGCCTACTACTACAAAACCAAGACTTGGCAAGTTTGGACCGGAGAGGTTGAGGCTTGGAGGTGCGGTCACCAGCGCAATTCACGCAGTGTGTGCACGCCGCAGTTACGAATGCCGAGGAGCGTACGCAGCGTGGTGCCGCAGTGTTTCTTGAAGACCTCAGGCTGATCTTGCTTGATTCACAGGAAATTACTGTTGAATCTCATGTAATAGTTCCTCCATACTCTATAGTTTTCTATCGATGTACAACGAGTCTTCATCGAGCCTTGAGGCTAGCCTCAGACGATCTAGAACCCTCGAAATATTTAGATTTTGGGCCTTGGCCGCGGCGCGAATGTTCGCGGTTGTGCGGTAATTAGGTTGTCCGGTTATTAGTCAAGGTGGATGACCAATTTATGCTGATTTATGGCAGAAATTGTCTGCTGATTTGCGTCTGCCTCTTTGCTTTCCTCCACCATGTCCAAGCAACGCGTCCGCATCTACACCGCAGAGGACGTCGCAGCGCACACGGGCCAGTCAAGCTGTTGGCTTTCGCGCCGCGGGAAGGTATATGACGTCTCCAAGTTTCTCGACGATCATCCTGGCGGAGACGATATCGTCCTCAAGTATGCGGGCAAGGATGTCGGCGGGATCATGGCCGGCAAGGCGGAGGGCGAGCAGCATGAGCACTCCGAGTCCGCGTACGATATGCTCGAGGAGTATCAAATTGGGAAGCTTGGGACGGAGGAGACCATCGTGAGCGACGGTGAGTTGCCAATAGGGTGTTCCAGATATCTCGATTTCGTCCCAACTTGGGGTCCACCTCGATGACCTCACTTGCAAAGTGGGAAAGTCAAGTTGGGACGAAGTTGGACCGAAGTTAGGATGCAAGTCGTGGTCCGATGCACGACTTGCATCCCAACTTTCGTTTCAACTTTGTCTTCAACTTCGGATAATGCCCTTTTTGACGGGCATGACTGACTTTGATGCCGACTTATGAGATGTGTCTCGTCGGTCGATCAGAGTTTAAACTTCTCGAGTTGGAGACCCAAGTTGGACCCAAAGTCGGGTCAAAATTGTGATATCTGAAACACCTCCAAAACTTTGCTTTACTATGATTCTTGGCTCATTATTCAATAGACTGGGAAGCGCCAGATGACTTTCAACCGGAGGAGACAAATTCGGCGGAAGATTACAAGAAGAACCAGTTCCTCGATCTCAGCAAGCCGCTCTTGCGCCAGGTCTGGGAGGGCAACTTCAGCAAGTCGTATTACCTGCAGCAGATCCACCAGCCCCGTCACCTCCACGAGTCCGCGCGGCTCTTTGGCCCCGATTTCCTTGAGGCCTTCACGCGGACCGTCTGGTGGGTCGTGCCCCTCTTCTGGGGCCCCATTACCTCGTACCTCTTCTGTCGCTCCCTCATCCAATTCTCCGGCGTCGCGCTGCCCCTCTTCTCCGTCCGCCCGGCCCTCCCTTTGCCCCTTCTCTATGCCGCATTCACGCCGGACAATCTGGGCAAGGTGCGTACATTGTATTCGTTTTTACTTTCGTTAAGCAGCCGTTCAGGTCCTCGCCTGCTTCGTCACGGGCAACGTCATCTGGACCCTCCTCGAGTACACCCTCCACCGCTTCCTCTTCCACATCGACGACATGCTGCCCGACCAACCCGTAGCCCTCTTGCTTCACTTTCTGCTGCATGGCGTGCACCACTATCTCCCCATGGACCGCCTCCGCCTCGTCATGCCTCCGGTCCTCTTCGGCGCGCTCCAAGCCCCCTTCACCGCGCTCGCGCACAAGATCTTCCCTACCGCTGTCGCTAACGGGATCATATCCGGCGCGTTTGCATTCTGTGAGTGCCTTGTCTTTTCTTTTGGTAAAGCCATCTCGCTGACCGCCCTAAGACATTCTCTACGACTGCATGCACTACGCCCTGCATCACACGCAGCTCCCCGCCTACCTGCGCGAGCAAAAGCGCTACCACCTCGCCCACCATTACAAGAACTTTGAGCTTGGGTTTGGTGTTACCAGTGAGTGTCTTTGCGTGCGATACTGAATCTATTATCTGATCGTCTTTGAAGGCAAACTCTGGGACTACGTGTTCAATACACAGCTCTCTCTGCGGCCGTTGTAGATAATAAGCGCATGGAGGATCTTAGATGGAAGGATGATTGAGGATTTCGATTCACGGAGTAAAAAATTGCGAGCAGGTAGATTCTATTATTACTTTACTACAGCCAATTTACACTATGTGCGTTCTTTGTTTCAACGAGCTGGGTGTGATTTCAGAGTATAATCTATCCCTGAGAGCGAATTTTCCGGATTTATCTCCTTGTCGATGTTCCAGGAATGATCTTGGCCACTGGAAGGAAGGAAGGAAGGAAGTATTGCCGGCAAGGTCCCAAAGCGAACAGTTGGGGCCCGTACTACAGTACATACAGGCGTCACTTGTATTTGATCCCAACTGAACTTGCCTTGTCTCGCTTTAACTGTACGCTTTGCACATTCGTTCGAGCTTGGCTCAGACAATACGAGTAGTCACAGCTGTTGAAGATACTTTCTTGTATTCTACCCAACAGCAATTCTCTCGCCCGGAACATGGCCGGCGACCCAACTCTCTTTGCTTCCAACGTTCGCACCGGAAACCTGGCTGGATCTGGGAGGGGCTACCATGCCTTGATCATAGAGGCGGCACAGCGCTTGGAAAATAATATTCAAGAATTGCTACCAGTGCTAGCGCCGGAGAGAGATTCTCCTGAATGGTTGGCGGAAAAACAGGGGATGGTTGATGAGTTCTTTGCTGAAGTAGATGCTATCGACTTGGAGATAGCGGCGGGTTATCGGCGGCGTCATCGCTCGCTCACACCGTACTCTACTTCGGCAATGTCTGCGTCGACGTATTTACCCCCTTTTCCGGCTTCTGCGGGCGGTCGTCCGGACTCATTTAGGCGCCCACCAGCCGTCCAAGCTTTAGAATGGAATACCCCCGGTCCTGGAACATTGCCCACCCAGCCACAGCCTCTATATACCTTCCTCCATCAGCAGGCTTCGCAAACATGGAAGCAAGCAACTGCATCCCCCATCCCAACTGCCTCCCACCCACTCTCTCTCAACACCAAGAGCCCCCAGAGTAATTTAAAGGCTGAATCGACTGATTCTGGAGGCACATACGCCGAAGAAACACTGGAAGAGGATGGCTTTTACAGGTTCGATCCCATGCGTCCGCTGCGATTGGAAAACAGGATTACTGAGAAGGAATCAGGCCAGTGCTTCTTTTGAATCCTAGTCAGCGAAGGCTGAGATTCGCGTTTGCAGGTCCTCCACCAGCACTCCGACCTCGCCCTCAGATCTGGACTCCTACGATCACTCAAGCGGAGGACGCTATAGCAGAGAAACCTCGTGATCGAAAGAGCTTCGGAGTGCGATTGCCACCAGTATCTAGCTCATTCGTACAATCGCCGGCTGCTCCGTTTGCAACCAATCCGTCCTTGAATACCGAGGGTGAGGCGGCTCGAAGACAACGGGAGAAAGAGCGGGCGCGGACTGTAAATCTAGGGCCGAGCACAGCTAGAGAGCAGCCTCCGAGGCAGTATGAGCATGTCAGCGAAGGCCCCTCGAGTCTTGCGATAGTAGACTCCTCTCCAGCACTGCCATCTCGTCGCCCTCTGCAAATCTGGACTCCTCCAATGACGCGAGAGGAAGATGCTCAAGCCGAGAAACAGCGTTTTCGAAAGGTTTCACGGTCATCGTCAGCGAATACCCCGAGGTCTATATCTACCTCTTCTGTGCAACGACGTGAAAAAATGCGACCACGACTTGAAGAGGCTCAGCGCGTGGAAGGAGAACACGAAAGCGAGCGGGAATACGAAAAAGAACGAGGAAGGTTCGTAGGGGCGCACCAGGGCAAGGCAGAAGACATAGCATATGAGGTCGTGCAGAGAAAGGAGACTGAGCTGCTTTCGCAGCAGCAGGAGGGAAAGGGTGACCCTAGAACCGAAGAGCCTCACGGGTCACTCGTACAGCCCGTGGAAACACTTGTTACTCAGGAATTTGCTTTGACGATCCGCTGTCTACTTCATAGCTGGAAACTTCGGCAGGACCTCCTCCTGGTGTCCGGCGACCAAATCCTTAAAGTCAAGCATGTGATAGAACAGGTTGAATCTCAGATTGTCGAGCAATTCACAGATTTCCTTGATTGCGACTCCGAAGGCGCTAGTTCTGTGGCAAATGGACTCAAAAGAAAGCATTCCCAAACTCTCATAAACATCATTCATGAGGTGCTCGTTCTGACTTGATCCCAACTACAATGTTTATACCAGGTATGCAGGTACTGAATTGGGGAACACTTCCGGATGCAGCGATGCGTCGAAAGGGTCGACGATTGTTGCAAAAAGTAACTCAAGCTCAGGAGCAATTACCTTCGTCTCTTTTCATCGAAGGTGTCAGCGATCACGATCAAGACCCATCATTTCATGGAGGGTTTGGGGACGTTTTTCAGGCCTTGTACCAAAACCGGGCGGTTGCATTAAAGCGCATAAGGATGTTCACGGCTGATCATGCCACCAGTGAGCGACACCGTTTGGTCAGTCACCCACTTTCCGTGGTCCAGTATCACTCAAGTCTTCTTAGGCATTGTATAAGGAGGCGTTGATCTGGCAGGGTCTCCACCACGAGTTCATACTTCCTTTGCTGGGCATCGATTGCTCGACGTTTGCGCCGGCGTTCACCATGGTGTCACCATGGATGAAAAACGGGACTGTGCTGAAGTATCTTAAAGAACGCGGGCCGGGGGATCTGGATAGATTGGTTTGTTCAATGCGTCTCTCGGAAATCTGCCTATTAACTACGGCATAGCTGCTTGAAATCGCGCAAGGGCTTGCGTATCTGCATTCTGTCGATGTCATCCACGGCGATCTGCGTGGGACCAATATACTGATTTCCGACGAAGAGCATGCCTGTCTTTCAGACTTTGGTCTCGCCACGATAGTTCCGGACTCCCTAGCGACTAATACATCCAGTTCTAATCATGCAGGGAGTATACGATGGTTTGCTCCAGAACTTTTCGACCCGGAGCGCTTTGGGTGTCAACGAACAGTGCGGACAACTGCGACTGATGTGTACGCGTATGCTGTAGTTTGTATTGAGGTAGGTGCCTATGGTTTCTCCCGCAGTAGAGCATTTCAGTGAAGAGCATTCAATAGCTGTATACGGGTGCCCCGCCGTTCTCCCAGCTCAGCGATGGTGCTGTCTTATTCCAGATTTTGCAAGGCATGCGGCCACAGCGACCTCAGTCCATGTCGACGGCATTGTTTGAGCTTGTGACGTCCGCGTGGGCTGCGGACTTCCGCACTCGACCTACCAGTCGTGAGCTTGTTGCCTCCCTGCAAGGCCTTGCCGCGGTTTCGTCGCTTTCGACCTAGACTCCTTGGGGTATTTATCATAGCATTTCGTACCGCTTTCCCGCTTTCGTGTTTTCATTGCTATCGTTCGTATCATCATCGACTTCAAATCAATATAGCTCCGTTCATGAGATTGTCAAGGACATTCGGGTCTTTATATACCTCCGCTCGCGCGTTCAATGCGTAGCTTCTTCACCAGGAGCAGCTATAGGCTATAGTTAGTCCATAGAGTTCAAATTGAATTTGGCTCCCCAGGGGTAACAATTTTCCACCCAGCAGGACCCGTCGTTCCTCGCAGGTGAGCTGTTTTTTGCGGCATAGTTATCAGATTCACTGGGCGAGGGCAAGGCGAGGGCAAGGCGAGGGGGTGAAGTAGTTCTCTTGAAGGTTGATGTATGCTCAATGATCCCGCTGGACAGAGTTTGACTCGTCAATGGACTCCGAGTCTGTAGTGCATAGCGCGCACCAGCACCCCGGTCCAGCGGGTTGAATGGGGAAAATCAAAATAACAGGTTTACAGCAGCAGTGAGCTGAAATTTCTTTTTCCAAAACGGAGCGCGAGCCAGGAGATGCCAGCCTGAGGAAATCATTCTAGCTCATGGTCGTCAACCCTGGCGGTAGCTTGTCTGTCCTTGCCTTGGCGGAACGAACAGGAAGACTTGACGCGCCCGTGCCGGGTGAACCCAATTCAAGCTGCATTCACCCGTGACCTTTCCAGCCAGTGGGCTGAACTAATCACTGACAGGGGGCAAACGATCGGCGGGACCGGACACGATGAGAGGCTCAGGCTCGGGGGATCGGATACTTTGACATGCAGCGCTGGACGAGACGAGACCTAAGGATGTCGACGGGAAGACAGCAGACTAGTATGGGCGTAGTCCAACTTAATATAGCTAGACATGAACCAGAGGCCTCGAGGTCGATAATATCGTTCGGTAGTGATCAGGCAAAGGCGGGGACTTGCAGTTCACAAGAATTCCGAGTCAAATAATCTTGGACGCCTTATTTTGCTTCCCAGCGAGATCCAGATAGATCGCGGCGCGCTATACGCTGACTCGGAGTCGCGCAAAGGAGGCGACATTCCATTCGTGATCATGGTGGGACAAAACAGTTGTTGATGCCAACGCACTCAAAATCATCATACATAATGGTCCACCACTGTGACGACAACTTTGAATGGACTGCGAACCTGGAACCAGCGCCTCGAGCCTTTGCCATCCCAAGAACTCGCAGTTTATCTCAGGAAAAAACCAAGAGCGGTCCACGAATCGATTCTGGAATTTAGACCTTTGCGTGGGAGCTGACGGCTCGTCTTGTCTTCTTCGTCTTCCTTGTTGTTGCCGTCCGAGACCATATCATTATCGAGCAAGCTAGCTGCAGGCAAGCGGCGGCCCTGTAGTCTAGCTTATTCCATCGTCCCCTGTACCACTTGTCGTCCCAATGATCCCACCACGCCTTCTGCAGCGCTCCTGCGCAACATCTTCAAGTTTGAGGCAATTAGCACCCCGACACCGACTGGAAGGAATCCGTCTAGGGACGCGTGCATACGTCTCAGGTGCTCCCAGACCGCCTACGTTTGCTGCCACAGTCTGGTATCGTGCCGATGGAACGCCGCGTTCCAAAACGGAGGGGCTGTTCAAACGTTCGTACTCATATTCCTTCCTAATTCTCCGAGCTAACGCAAACGACGCGGCACCAGTCGCAGAATGGATGGCGCATGGCATTGCATTCATGATAGTGTACAAGATACTGAAAGAGGAATTTACCAAGCAAGAGAAGGTCCTTGAGGAAGAAAACCGCGCACGACAAAACGGGTTAATCGCTTTTCTGGCCAACATCCGAGATATCGACGGCCAAAACTATACCGACGTCGATTTATCCAACTACCCTTCCTGCTTCCACTACTTTTCCATTCTATCTCGTGCCATGCTTTTGCGTGAATACTCAGCGAAAAAAACGGGGGAAATACTTCTTGCCCTGGAGCGCGTAGACTCTATGCCTCCAGAGCAGCACGACAAAGCCCACGCCATCATGCGGGAGGCGGCAGAAACAGTGCATAAAATTCTGCTTCTTTCCGAAGATGACTCGGACACCGAATTCGACCCGGCGTTTCTGGGAGCCGTCACAGGTAGAGTGTTGGGGAAGGCGACAGTAGCGTTGGCTCGTATGTTGAATGATGATCGCGTCGCAGAATGGGCTGGTCTGTCTCTTCGGAGCAGACCCCTCAGTGACGAGGATGCAGATAAGGAGTCTCGGATATTAGGTTGAGTAGGTGGGAAGGCGCTTGTATGAGTATGTACGGGGTGAGTCGATTCGTCACCATGCATCCCGCCTTCTGATATGTATCCGTGGCTTTCTCTGCAGAATGAAAATCTTCTATATAATATAACATAGCAGCAGAATGTGCCAAAGCAGAATGATCTTTAGACGATTCTAGCCCGAAAACAAGGTAAGTTCATGGAAGCAATACGACAGATGGATGGTGCTGGACTAGGAAACATGTAAACGATACATAGACATGATGATAGACGTGCCGATATGGGACATTGGGACAACTTCAAGTCCGAGTTTGACCAGGCGGTTACGTAATCGCGAGGACAATCTTACTACTAAGTTTTGACTAAAGTTTTGTTCCTCTTATGCCTTCAATCGACTATCGCGCCGTTTCGGAGGTTCACTTCCTCGAAATCGACATCTATCTCCAGGCAGCAAGGTCTGGCGTATTCGCTGTAGATCCCCCAGATTTTCGCGCCATCGCCCGCCAGAAACTCACCCGTTTAACCACAACACAGTTCCATGAACTGTGCACCGACGTTTACGACGAGCTCGTTCGCAGGAGGTACAGGAAGAAAGGCATGCGCGTTCTTCATTGTTCCTCCTACTCTCCTTATGTCGCACAGTGCATTTCCTCCCCATCCGCGAGGAGCTCCATCCATTACGAAACAAAGCTCGCCAAAAGCTCGCAACTCTCACAGTCCCTCGTTTTGAACTTTTATCTGGCGACGTGCGTTTTGAGCTAGCCCGACGATACCCCAAGTCAGTACAAGGATCCTCTCTTCAGTGTTCGCCTACCGACGAGGAGGGCGATGGATCTGAAGGTACTGTGATTTCTCTGAGGCGCCATCCGTGGCGAGCCTTAGTAGTCGTTATTCCGTGCCATACTCTCATACAGGTGTCTCAGAGTTTACCGCTGTTTCTATCTCCGTGGAAGATACAAGAAGGATTCATGGGCCCCCAGAATTAAAGCGCTGGTTCGACTTGAACAGCACGTCGACGCCGGGCTACTTGGGTGCTCTCCTTATAAGTTGGAAATATCGACAACGTCTCCTGATGCTGCCTGACGCCGAGAGGACCCGTCAAGTTCATCACCAGCTAGAACAGGTCGAGACTGAGATCATAACGTTTTATACCAACATTATTGACTGTGAAGACGCTGGGTTTGATGCGCAGCAACTCGAGGAGAGCCATGCCCAAGCGCTTATAGACGCCACTCAGGATGTTCGTGTCTTTTCGTATCCGATTCAGGTGCTTATGCTGACATGCCCATCAGGTAATAAATTGGGGTGCCCTTCCGAATGCAACGTCTCGCCGCAAGGCTCGACAGTTAATGCAGGAACTGTCTGAGGCTCGTGAAAAACTGTCAATACCTGCTTCCCTTTACATAGAAGGCGTCAGTGACCACGACGAGCATCCAACATATCACGGAGGGTTTGGAGACGTTTTTCAGGCTTCATATCAGAACAAGGTGGTTGCCTTGAAGCGTATCAGGGTCTTCACCGCTAATCCTACCGCCAATCGGCGACACCGTCGGGTGAGTTTTCTATTGCCCCGAGTGCGTCCCGCTTCATGAACAGACGCGATAGGAGATGTACATGGAAGCTTTGCTTTGGCAAGGTCTCCGCCACCAGTTCATCCTTCCGTTATTGGGCATCGATCGTACAACATTCGCCCCGGCATTCTGCATGGTTTCACCATGGATGAAGCACGGAACTGTGCTAAAATACCTCAAAGACCGTGGGCGCGGCGACGTGGATAGATTAGTGAGCATGTCATGTCTCCCTTTGTACCGTATTCATGAAGTTTGTCAGCTACTCGAAATTGCGCTAGGGCTGGAGTATCTTCATTCCGTCAGCGTCATCCACGGTGACCTGCGTGGGTTGAATATCTTGATCTCTGACGAGGGCAACGCCTGTCTCTCGGACTTTGGTCTCGCCACAATGATTCCAGACACCGACTCCAGCACGGGAATGCTTTTGTCGAGCTCTAACCATGCAGGGAGTATACGATGGTTTGCTCCGGAACTCATCCGGCCGACCTCTTTCGGGCTTCAACGGTTTTTGCGCACAACTGCGAGCGACGTGTACGCATATGCTTTGGTGTGCATAGAGGTATGTGCCTGTTCTATCTTCATGTTGATCGTTCAATTGACTGTCATGACGAGTAGCTGTATACCGGCGAACCACCTTTCTCCCAGCTCAAGGATCCTGCAGTCTTACTTGGGGTCATTGACGGCATGCGACCTGAGCGTCCCCCCTCCATGTCGACTCCATTCTTTGAGCTGGTTACCTCCGCATGGGCCGCCGACTTTCGCATTCGACCCAACAGTGGGGACATCGTCTGCGCTCTGCATGGCATGGGTGTGGTTTCTCCGGGTTATGATCATCCAGTGGCTTGAAAGACGGACATATCAAAGTTTCGCAATTAGCATCTCTACTGCTTTCGCGCTTTCCCGCTCTTTGTTATCGCTTGTATCTCACTACATCCATCTGATACCTTATGTATTTATATGTAACTCAATTTGCTTGCCTGAATGCATGTTTTTATTCCGGGGTTTCAGTTGTAGACTTTTTGTAACTGTAATTATCAGCAAGGCTCGTTTCAGCCTCTGTTGTATTATGAATCAAGTAAATGGGGGACGTGGAATCCGACGACAGTCGTTCAATACAAGAGAAGCCTGCGAACCCAGAGGCTGGATGTAAGTAGTTCGTGCCTTCGACTCGCACATCCCACCTTACTCGTTCACAAACAGGCCGGGAGGACAGGTTGCCAAATTTGCAGCGACCGCAGGTACGAGGACCGTATTGTACCGTCTGTCTCCGTCGTCCGAGACCACTCTGTACGTGCGTCTCGGGAACAACCGTGCATAATCGAGAGTATTATTTCAAATATGGAAGATTTACATTCTGTCTGCAGAGAAAGCCACGGATACATATCAGAAGACGGGATGCATGCTGGCGGATCGACTCACCCTGTACATACACAAAGCGCCTCTTGATCTACTCAACCTACTATCCGAGACTCCTTATCTGCATCCTCATCACCGGGCGGTCTGCTCTGAAGAGACAGACCGGCCCATCCTGCGACGCGGTCATCGATCAACAGACGAACCAACGCTACTGTCGCCCTCTCCAGCACTCTACTACTAGTAACCTGTGACGGCTCCCAAAACTGCCGAGTTGAATTCGGTGTCAGCCTCGCAAAGAAGAACTTTATGCACTGTTTCTACCGCCTCCCACATGATGGCGTGGGCTTTGTCGCGCTGCTCTGGAGGTAGAGAGTCCAAGTTCTCCAGAGCTTGAAGTACTTGCTCGGTTTTTTTCGCTGAGACCTCATAGACGTCGCTCTCGCTTCTATTGAATCAATTAGCAAACCTGTTTATCTGGTCTATTTGGGGCTTGCGCCAATTTAAATGGCTGTGGATGTACAGCAGTATATAGAGGTCTAACTTCAAAGTTCGGTGTATGCAATATTCAAGAAATTCTACATTCAACTGCGTCCCTCACCCGATAGAATGGTCTCTACATGAGCAGCACTGCGAGGAATGAAGTTGGCAGGGAAAGGGTTCGGCCGTCTACAAGTGCTATCAGTACTGAGTAACCGGTCAGCATGAAATGCGAAGGACACATACGAAGTCAGTCCCTCCGTGCAATTGTCGGGGTCGATCTTCATAGGCATGCCGTTGCCGTCCTTCAAAGGCTCGATGTGGAAGCCCCAGAGCATGCGAACGATGGCAATCCACATGCTCTTAGCAGCCAAGTGTTGACCAGGGCACTCACGACTGGACAATTTGGTCAATGAGAGAGGATGGCGAAGAGAGTGCAGAGCATACCGGCCAAATCCGAAGCCATAGTTGCCCAAACCAAGAGTCTCCGTGTTAAAGAAGTCGGTGCCAGGCTCCTTATACATGAATCGATCGGGGTTGAATCCATACGAGTCGGGGAACTCCTCCTCGTTGTGGTGCTTCGGCGATGTTAGCACTAGGCAAGCAAGCATCTTGGGATAACATTTACCATGTTCCACAGGGATGAGATGACCGTGGTGCCTTTGCGAATCTGTCGAACATCAATCAGACAAAACGAGTTGCGCTCAAGGGGAAGCATACAGTGTAGCCCTTGTACTCATCGTCTTCGTCGAGATAGTGTGGGAATGACAGTGAGACTGTCGGTGCCCATCTTCAAAGAAAAAGTCAGCTCGGCATGTTCGGGAGACGACTACAAGGAGAAACGGACCTGATCACTTCCTTGATGAGGGCAAAGCAGTAGGGTAGATCCATTCTTCTCGAGAAATCAGGGACAGTGTCGGGGCCAAAGACAGAGTCCAGCTCTTCTTGCGCCTTCTTTTGGGCAGCAGGGAACATGGCCATAGCCATGACGAACCAGAGCAGGGTTGCAGCACTGGTACCAGTTCCAGAGGCGAAAGCAGTCCCGGCGACTATGGGATGAAGCTCAGAGATATTTTATGACATGGAGGAAGGAACGCACTGTAGAAGATTTCCTCATCGGGCATGCTCTGCGTCTTTTGCTGATCGAACAAGCGGGCAGTGAAGCACTCCAACTCCGATCTTGCGCCATTCTATCCTTGACCTCGTTGCAAAGACGGCCGTAGAGCTGCAAAACAATGAATCGCAGAACCACACGTGGATAGTGCTCAGACTTACAGTCAGTTCCCGCTTGCGCTTGCGGAGAGCTTCTTTGCGCCACCTAGAACAAGAATCAAATGACAGGCTTGGACCATGGGATCAAGACGGCGTACGGGGACAAGATATCTGGCAGATAGTCCAGGAATGGGAATGTGTCAACCACATGGGCGCCGGGATTGATATCGTATACGAAGTCCGCCAGAACCTTCTGCACCTCAACGAGGTCTTTGCTGTCCTCGGCAAGCTCTTGACCGAAAGTAAGAAGGAAAATGAGGGATGCGGGGAAACGCGGGACGTGACGGAAGAATTCCGTAGGCGCTTTGACAAGGTCCACCAGCAGGCGGTGGGACTTCTCCAATTGCAATCCCTCATAACCGCCAACAGCTAGAATACATATATTCTCAGTCTACATTGCGACACGATGCGAAATAAACGACGGACCACGGGGCTCAAGCATGGAGTGGAAGGCGGCGATGTGTCTCTTGAACATCTCTCCGTAGGGTAGAAGCGTGAATCGCATATTATTCGACTGATACTTTCCGGCATAGACGAGCGGTCTCCGGGATGAATAGATGCGAGAGCGGCGCGCGAGCTGCAACGATGTGTTAGCGAATATATATAGCTGGGACAAGGTCGCGCACGAGTTCTTGAGCATCAACGGGATCGCTCAGAATGAGAATATCATCTCCTGCGAAACTTAATTTGACAATCGGCCCTGTGTATGATTTCGTGTGAATGCTTGGCCTCCGAATGAACGCTGGGTAGAAAGAAAACACACCGTATTCATGCCAGAGGTTTTCGTAGTACTTCCATGTGTGGATTGTTGGCACTTGAAATGTGTGGCCGACAAATGGATGGGCACGCGGGCCAGGAATCCGTTTCCCGGTCGATCGCCCGTTAATCCAGTAGTAGGCAAGGAGAATAGGCACCAGAAGGCCGGCTGAATTGAGAAGAATACCCATTTTTTCGTTGATAAAAAGGGGGCTCGGCTCCCCGAAGACACTGAGGGCAAAGAGAATTGTGTCGGGGATTTTATATCTAGTCCAGCCACGAAAAATCCCGACAGCAATCGCGTTCGCAACGAGATCCCGCCACTCAATGTCATGTCAAAGCAGTTTTTGAAGCCCATCCGTAACAGAAAAACACCTGCGCGTCGAAGGCAAAGATCGTGCACAGGTCAGCTTGGTAAAGGTAACGCCCGATTCCAGGGCAACCCGCCTGCAATCCTTTGTGGATATGATAAGCCGGGGATCCCTCCCAGCAGATCCGAGGGCGCGGAAGAAGCGGGTGAATGATTCCTCGTTTACCCAGGTATCTTCGAGGAAAAACAACCCAGTAAAGCAGTTTTAGCGCGAAATATTACGGCGCTTGTGGAGGGTTTGAGACACCCTCATGGAGAATAACTCGCGCGATTTAATGACCTGACTACGCAGGCAAAACACGTCAAGTCGAAGTCGAAGGACAGTCAGAGTTACAAGTCGTCCACAACCGGGGTAAGCAGTAGCCCCATCTGATGGGAAGTTGCTTACGGAAACCCGCGTTCAACCGAAACGGGATTCTTGTTCCTCGCCAATTGGCACGGTTTTGTATATCCTCCAACGAAACTCTCTGGATATCCGAAATGTCTTGATCTGATGCAGCATGGCGGCATGCTGCAATATCTTCACCCCAAATAGTCGTTAAGCTGTTGACTTTGGAGTCAGACGCCAAACTTCCTTTTCAATTTCCTGGCACCGACATATGAAAATCTGGGCTGGGATCCCGCCTTGTCCCAGCTCAAAGATACCGCCGTCTGTGACTCCAGCGGCCTCAATTTTTCTTTTTGACCCATTGACGGACACATGGACTTGTCGCCAAACAAAGCATGGCTCGCGCCCACGGCTGACCCGCACCCTCTACACTCCGTTTCCTTCGCTTTCTGCTTAGGTTACGACTGACGTTGAACGTTCCTCTGGGATTGGAACTGACATTCGAGGCATTTCTCCCCGTCATGTCTCGCCGCCGGTCTCATACTTTCCTTGCTCTCCCTTCGGATCTTTCAGCCTTCGCCATCCTCTAATGGAGCCAAAATGCTCTGCGTCGTTTGTCATGAGAAGAGGTAAGTAGGCGTGATAGACGTCGCGGCCGCAATACACGGGATTCCATGATCGTGAAGTGATGGCCTATGGCGGCGTCTTACACCGGAGAAGATTTTATACAAGCGAGGCGGGGTACGAGATCGTTGCAATATTGGGCTTGGATCGGTCCGACTGCCAGCCAGGGGAGCTGGACACCGGAGCTGCAGGCAGCTCGATGGATGAAGGAGGTTTGCATTCTGCAGAAATAGATGATTTCGGGAAGAAAGATAAGTCGGCCCACTACTTTGCCGTATCTGCGTTCCGCCTGTTTGGAATAGAGGCGGCTTTGGTAACGTCGCCTTTGTTCAGACTGTCTCGTGCATTCTGTGTCTAGCGAATTATCGAAGAACAAACGTCCCTAACAAATGATTTACGACTTTCGGGTCGCCGGTATGCATATGGCCGGTGACAAGCGTACCGGTCGGAGAGTGACGGAGCATGTTAGCGCTCAGGACTCTGTCGTGGGCCCCTACACTATCGCAACAGATTCGAGTAGCAAAGCCACACAGATCCGTTCTCCCCGCGGAAGGCACTTCCTGCTTCCTGCCGACCGCTCAGTGCGGTCTATCCACCGTAGCTTTGCCATAAAAAGCATTGGGTGTGGGGCGCTGAAACAAGGAGATTTGAGAATGAGTTACGGCTAAAATGAACAAATTACACACATCAATCTTCCAGCTCATCTTCCCCATCCTCCTCGCCATCGCCGACAAGGTCGTCTTCCACCATGGCAGCGACCATATCGATTGCGGCGCGGGACATGCGAGGCATGGCTCCAGGTCGCATCAACGGATGATTCTCAGCTTTCAGCTCCTCTTCCCCATTTTCATCCATATCATCTGCGTCGCTGTCCTCGGCTTCTTCACTACCACTCCCAGAACCTTCTCCATCTTCATCCGATGAAGAGCTGGTAGCCGAGCCGCCATCGCTCTCAGAGTCAACCTCGAAGTCTCCATCTTCTTCGTCCGAGTCTTCCTGTACCTGGATCGCACCAGTGCCGACCTGCTTTGGCTTCCCAAATAGATTCCGATACTCTCTCACCCACTTGTTTATCCCCTCCTGCTCCTTCCCATCGACCATCGAAAACGCCGTCTCGATACCGGGATCAGCCTCTCCCTCGTCAAGCTGCGCAACATCTTCAGGTGGACTTTTGCGTGTCAGAACAACCGTGCATGTGCGTCCAGTTGCTGTGATCACGCGCAGCCCATCAGACTTGCTCAATAGGTCTTCCAGTGCCCAGAACTCGCATGGTTTGCTCTCCCCCCAGAGCACGCCGTCACGGAGAAACCACAGTGTCCCCGCTTTGGCGGCGCGATAAGCCTCGATACCGGGGACACCGCCCTCGGAAGCGCTGACCGCTACTCCCACGCACGCGCTCTTGAAAACCTCCGGAACAGGCTCTAGAAGGGGAAGCCCAAGACGTTGAATGAAGTCAAGCAGGAGATCGCGAGTAGGTGTGCCGCTCTTGAGCGTTGTCGACTCGGCATCGGATCCAGAATATGTGGTGTATCTGACCGCAGCAGGCGCGGCAGCGTCTAGTCCAAATATTATCTGCGGAGCGGCTAATTGAGCGGCTGCTTTCTTGTCTTTGCCTGGGGAGTCAGACGACAGAATGACAACGGTCCAGTGGGGTTTCATCTTGCCGCGCGTCGGGAGAAGAAACGCTCGTGTAAGAGCTGAGAGCGGGATAGAGGCTTCCACTGCATGACTGGACGCGTTGACAAAACTGAGAGATGACGCGTGGACGTTGATGTCGACCTTTTTGCGGACGGGGGATGTCGCAGATACAGCATGAAGGGTGAAGAGGGGAGAACCATCGGATTGGTCATCGTGGTCAGTTTTCTGGCGTTTCACTGCCGCGACTGAGTCAGTAGTATCTTGTTCTCTTGGGCGCTTCCCATTGGTAGTCGGTTCAGTTAACGTAGCTAGGGCCGCCATTGCTTCACGCTGCTGCTCAGCCCACGTATGTTGTGTCGCAGGATCCGAAGAGTCACCGCCGCAAACAAATCGGAGCAGTGTATCGAGTGCCTGAGTGCCAGCAGGATTTTGGAAATCGACCAAAGAATTCGAGAGTTCTTTGGGAAGCATTGGTGTGACAGCGGATAGAAATGGAGTAGAGGTCGACATTCTATCTCGCGCAAGAGCCTAGCAATGAAACCAGGTATGGGTCGTCGTGGTGAGTGAGAAAACGCGCCGGAGATGGTGGCAGCAGTCAAAGGGAGAACGTGGGGAACACGGTCACGGATCGATCGTCCTCTCTAGTCTCTTCCACTCCTTCCGACTGTCCTATCGCTGGCGGTGGCGAAGATGCTGGGTAGACCTGATGTATAGGTAGGAAGAGAAGGCCAGGTAGCCCGTGCGTGATTTCTCAGACTCCCCGAATTTTATAAATCTTATGAATTGATAATATTATTTTACAAGTATGAATACGACGATACTTTTCCGGACGCAGGACTCCATTCGACTACCTAACCTGCGATTTGTGGAACCCTTGGCGCAGGGCCTCGCAGCGTTGCGCAGAGATATCGGCCGGAGGCCCGAGGGAGAAAAGCTATCCCACTACTTCAGGCTCATCTACTTCAGAAGTTTTCGGAATTTGGTCCAGCTCGAGCTGTTTGGTCCAGCTCGAGCTGAATCTTTCCGAGAGGGGATTGAGTTTTGCCTAACACCCGCAACAGCTTTTTCCCTGCCTTGATGATAGCAAGCATAACCTCCTTCGCCAACGCCCGGTCTGGTAGTACGTCCTCGAAGTTTCTCCCTGTTAAAATCGTGCGCACCTTCGCCGTTAGCTTCGAGCTCACTGCTGCTCATTTGACTGGCGGCCGTTGAGGCTACAGTAGAACTGTCCGGTTCTGGAAAGAAACGTTTTGCGCGACTGTCTATGCGCATTCACTGCCAGACTCCGGACAAGGGTTCATACAACAACTCGGTATGGCAGGTAGAAATATTCATCTGGGTATCTTTCAAGTCGTTCAAGCATATCTAATAATAGTTGTACAACGAACCGTCGGGTCCACACAGAGACGACGGCGGCTCGCAATCCACAATCGTCAATTCAAATCCTTGTCGTCAATTGCGCTGGCCATATCGCCGCAAATCCTCCCTCAACTCACGACTCCATTAAATTAGGCTCTATGCGAGGCTCAATGGGGTGCTCGACTCGCGGCGCTGCTGGGCCATTACTGCCATTCTGCAACAACACACTTCAGTTGCCGATCAAAGCAACGATAAGACGGAGAGCAAACTCACCTGCCGCAGCTTCGCAAGATGAATCTTCAGCGCCTCCGCATAATTGTCAAACCCCAACGTTCCCATCGCATACAAGATATCCTCCCCGCCAATAGTCTTGCGCTTTTCAGACAGACACCGTTCGGCGGCCTCCGACGTAATGAACGAGATGAACTCGGACACACACTCCTGCACACACTCCTTCGCGTCCTTTGCGATCTTCGCAGTGGGCGGAACGGAGGCTTTCATGATGCGCGACACATTCGCGATCTATTTCGTTCATTCATTCACGTCGTCCAGAAAGCTTGCGGCGGAAAGAAGAGATTTCAAAACTCACAGGCAAGAACCGGTCCTGTTCTCTGTATTCGCCTACCTCCTGTTCTGTGATTTCGCGGTCTGCGGGAACATCGGGTGCGATGATGCAGTCAGAGGGGTTGCCGCCGTCCGGGTTGGCGGCGGCGATGTTGATGGGGTGTGAGGGCCCTGAGCCAGTATCACGGTTTTGCTGGGTGATGGTTATTGGGTGCAGCCCATCCGACATGTTCAGAACCGATTGGCCAATCCGAGCGGGTGTTTGGCGGTTGCGGGCTAGTATGGCAGTGCCTTGATCGCCTTTGGATTCTAACAACGCGCACACAACGCGTCTAGCAACGAAAATTTATAAAGTGAATTGGGCTCTGCGGTATTGTACGTATGGTAGCTAGGTACATAGAGTAATCTTTTACGAATGCATTCAACAGCCTGTGGGCGGCGTTGATTAGAACGGAAAGTATCAAAATTACAAGAGGCACTTGCCAATCTTGATTCTTCAGGAAGACAAGATCTTTGACCGGCACTCAATGCAAAAGGTGAACTTTAGGGAATCTAGTCTTCCCAGCCTCCACAGGGCTCGAGTACGCCGGATAGAGAAGAGCTATCCAACTACCTCTGGAGTATCTGCCTCTGGAGATGGCGAACGCGGCTGAAGGACGTCTACCAGAAACAGCTCAAGGCGCTCATCCTTGTCGTCCACGATGCTGGTCAATTGTTTGGCTGCGCCAAATACAACAGCGAGAATTTGAAACGCAGATGCCGTGACCCACGCCTCGGACGAATGTTCGAACTTCGCCTCGATGAGCAATGTATGCACTTTGTGCGCGGCTTCAACGACAATGGCGTGCACCCTGTCCCGCTTCGTCGGGTCGTGCGATGGTGACGAGTTATCGTTCAAGGCAGCGAGACGCTCAAAGAATTTTTGATGGACGTCTGCCTTATCCTTGGAAATTAACTGGGCTTCCTGGTTAAATAGGCGGTGGAAGTAGTCCAATGAAGACTGATAACTGGTGAAATCGACACTGCCGTATGCGTCGGTGTCGACCCGCTGTACGCGCACAAGCCCCGAGACTACGGAGTGGAAGGCCGATATGAACTGAGATCTTTTCGTCGTCATGTATGACCAGAAGACTGATATTATCAGAGAGGCTGTGGAGGTATTTACGTTCAGGCAAAGTGGTGTGCTCGTTGGTGTGTTAGATCACGGACTTGTTAAGAGCCCTCGTACTTTTGAGCGAGGAGTACCATCGGCGCGATACCATATTCTTGAGCTCCAAGGGCGGCGCAGAGAAGGTAGGGAATATGACCGAGCATGAAAACGAGGAAATGGGAGCGGGCGATGTGGAATGTGTAGCAAACGCAGTCGCGGTATCATGGTCGTTGAGTGAAAGAGCGTGAGAATTTTTGGCCGCGTCTTTGATCTCTTCTTCTATACAGAGATGACCAAGAACCATGATCATCTCGCGTCTACGCATCCTGCGTATTCCCCACCGTTCGGTCTTATTCCCCCGCCTCCAGGCCCGTAGCCATCCATCCATCATGTTAATTCGTATTCCAAACCTCTTGTTTATTGACTTTCGTCATTTCGACAACACGAGGCGGCATCCAATGGATTCCAGTCTACAAGCATTCAACGATAGCTTCGTCTGCCTCTAACTTCTTCATCCACCCCAACCCCAGCATAGCGCTCGTAGTTAGCTCCAAACTCTGCCCGATCCTCTTGCTGCCTCTTGGCATGGAGAGCCACTATGTGTGGTAGTGCAGCCGGCGGGCCTCGAAGCGTCCTACCACTCGGAAGCCGCGGGGGCGGGAGTCCTGTCTGTCGAGTGTGGTCTTAGCATACGCTCTAAAAACCGGTAGCAGTAAACAAACGCGCACCTCGGCTTCACACCTCGCGAACAATTCCGCTAGTGTCCCTCCGCGGTCGATCTCGAATGCACCTTCTTCGCGTCCTTCCACAATCTTGCGAGCTTCCATCTCGGTGCGCACAGTCGATGTCGCCACGGCGTCCACTTCCAGGGCGTCAGTCAGTACGACACCGTATCGCAGTGCTCCGTTGCGAGATACAAGTCCCTCCCGCACCTCGCGCGCTACCACTTCGGCAGGTCGCTTGTGCGGCACTCCGTAGCCCCCGCCACTATATTGTACACGAGCTTTCAGTTCAGTTACAAGTGCTACCAATCAGCACTAACCCCCATGTGCGCCTGGGATACGGGCACACATTGAGTATGGGCAAACGTTGGCTCATTGGAAACGCACCATTCCAGGATGTCTCCCTCTCGAACAGCGATGTAATCAGCCTTTGATGGAAGGGGGACACGAACGCCATCTGCAGCGCGTACAAGCGTCTTAGAGGACCGAGCGCCGGGTTCACCACCTTGTTCCATCAGCGATAAAATCAGCGAACGCAAAGCGAACTACCATTTACTCCCCACGGCTTGGTTAACCACCTTAAATACGTGTCGGTTTCATCGAAAAAAAAGACGGCGGTCAACTCACCGATCGTCGTGAAGCGAGATCTCCCCGGGACGAAGGAAGCAGTAGTCTAGCAGAAACAGATGTTGAAGACCCAAGATAACGGGAATGTGGAACTGTACCTATGCGTATTCCATTCCCGCCTCGATGAAGTCCTGCGCCGCCAGAATCTGGGATAGTGGAATAGTGCTCTATACGCAAGGGAAAATATAGCTCCAATATCTGAATTGTAAAGCGGTCATTATGTGAAAGAAGCAGCTGTCTGAGTTCAAGCCTACCTCGTTTGGGACCGTCTTCATCGACGGAAACATCGAGTGACCGTCCAAACCATCACCCACGGGACGGCCTGGTACACCTTTGAGTTATGTGAGCTCAGGTTAAATTGCGTTTCAAAGTTTGCACCCCCAAACGAGATCTGATAAAGCTGAAAGTAGGTTCCGTCCGTCCGCCACCCGCTGTAGAAAAAGTGTGGACCTGGTAACACGGGTCCGTAATGGATTTTGTAGAGCATACGCACAACGTACTGTCGCTGAAGCCGGCTGCAGTCATGAAGCGCGGCTGACGCTGTCCTATCAGCCCAAGGATGAGGTCTAAGGTGCGCCCCAAAAGATGCGTTCGGCAGGAGAGAGCAGCTGGTCTGATGGGGTTCAGAAGCGTTCCAAGTGGGATGCGGACGTCCATGAGATCATACGCGCCTAGCGGAAGTAAATAGGTGTTTCGAATAGGATGAATGGAGTCCGATAGACGCACCGTCATTGAGCGTGATACTTGGGTCCAGCGCCTTGATGAGGTAGGCACTCGAGCGCCTGTGCATAAGAAAGTATTTGTCAGCTACGAAAATACTCGATTGTTGATTCAATGTGTACATTTTCCAGGTCGTCTGTGGTGCACATTAGCGCAGATTGGACGAGGCTCGTCAAGACAACGAACCGGACTAACAAGCCAATTGACGCTGGACTCTGCTTGCGGGTCTGCAAAACAAGATTTCGGTTCTGACTGTATCTCCAAGCATGCGCTCAAGAACAAACCGGTGCCATCGAAATCATAGACTAGTCGTTCACCCGATCCATCTTCCAGCGGCTCCTTGAACATCGTACAAGAGACTTTCCACGGACCGAGTCCTGTTCCATCATCATCCATCCAGTCACTGTGGCATACTATTGAGTGTCGTTTTTTTAAACTAAGTTGACGCACTGAAATGTCATTCGTCTCGCAGGGATATTTGTCTTCAACAGTTGCGCGAATGCGATCTTGTTTCGGTCGAGAAGATCGGCCAGTGCCTGCTCGAATGCCTCGGTGCCGAAACGAGTGCACATCTCGGAGACTCTGGGATAAAACATGAGGGAGACGTGGTAAGACGATAAAATACCTACCTCTGACCAGCAATGCGACAGGCTGCGACCAGTGCGTGAAGGTCGGCACGCGAGAAATCGGGGGTGCGGGAGTTGCGACATATCACCTAAGGAAAATTTATTGACACACATTTCGCGGGCGAACTCTGGGAGCCATACATTAACAAGTGCCTCGTTGAGTTGCCCCTTGTCGTAGAGTTTGGACAACGGTATCTGAATCCCGTCCTCGAAGATCGTGCGACCATGAATGGGGAGGGATCCAGGAGTTTGGCCGCCAACGCTTGAAAGCCGAAGAGTCAAATGGAGGGTAGGGGTAGTTGTTGGGTCAACCTACTCGGTGAAATGACCCTGATTCGCAGTCCATGCTACACGTTTTCCATTATGATACACCGGTAGCATCACGAGCATGTCATTGAGATGGGAAATCCCGCCCTGCACTTTCGTTCCCCCGTGTAGCAGGACCAAATGATGAAGAAACGAACCTGCACATCATAAGGATCGTTTCGTAATGAACACATCGCCCTCTTCGATTGAACCCTTCCATATATTAATGGAAATGCTGTGGGATATTATGACAGTCATTTGCTTAAGAGAGACGAGATTTGCTCACCTGAATATATGACCCAAATTGCCCGATGACCATCTTTCCCTCATCTGCAAAACGGATGAGGCAGCCAAACCGCTGACACATTCACAAACACATACTAGGGCCAGAACCAGCACTGATCATGGGGAACTACGAATTCAGTTAGTTACTTGAGGCTTGCTGTCATAAAGAAATAGTTGACACACATAATCTAACTGTTCTCGCCTTTTGGAAATTTAATTTAGTCAACGTTTTCCGGCGAGACAGTTAGTTAGACACCTACATGGCGGGAGACAAGGCCGAACGCAATATCAAGGCATCCATCTCGAGTCTTGCATTGGCGAGAGAAGCTTCCACGAGCTCAGTGATGATTTTCTGATTGTCCTCCGCTTCCGAACGTACTGCAGCTGATTCGCTGGGCCACAAAAGAATATTCCCAAAGCGATCGACTTCCGCGCGATGGTCTGGCATTACAAGTGTGTTAGAATCCATCTGTACAAAAGGTTATGAGCTTCGATATCCGCAAGAGGATGGGCTTTAACACCTCTGTAATAATGGCCGGCCCTACATACGGTCGCCACTTCGTAGTTCATTGCGCTCCCACACGGGAACGTCGTAGTAGACGTTACCATTCCAGTATATTTGCGTTCTCTCAGCGAAGGCGTTACTGGACGGATTGACTTCGTTCTCCGACTTGACGAGGTCGACGAGAATGACATCGTCGGATATTTCTTCGACGCGACTGCGCAGATTGTGATTTCAATGGGTAGGTCAAGTGAATAGGTAAAGAGGGTGTGGTGGAGGGTTGTGAAGCTGGAAGTTGCCGAGATGAGCGTTGTCTCAGTCATGCTTCTCAGAGACTTTTCAGACGCACCTGCGTTGCAGAATCACCAGGCCGTCTCGTTCTAATACTTCTAATGAGAAGGCAACCGGCAGACTCAATGCTTGACCAGAGTATTCTCATATCGGCTTCAAATGCATGCCTCTGTCTACCGCCATCAACACCCTGCATCTCAAGAACAGCCGACGCCTGAGTCAAAAGACTTTTGCATATGTCGAGAATATCGGCAGCCAACACATCGGCGAGCTTGCAAATATGGGTGCGGCCAACTTCGTGACGGAGTGATGTTATGGCGTCTCCAAATGCACATAGAACTATGGTCGATGTCAGTCTGACGGGAGTTCATTTCGAAAGACCACAAACCGCCTGGCGATGGGGGGATGATCGCAGGATACGATTGACATAATCTGGCTCCAGAAGATGTCACTTAGATGGCCATGAGATGTTGGGTGAATTTACCGAGCGCGCAGGCATGCAGAGGACCAGCTCCTCCAAAGGCAACAAGACTATATTCCCTCGGATCGTGTCCCTATCTTGCGTAAGTGCAGAACTAGCATTGCGAAAACAAGTACTTACTCGCTCAACCGAAACACTTTTTAGAGCACCATACATCTTCTCATTCGCCACTCTGAGTATGCCCTCCGCTGCCTCGTTCAACGTCAGACCGATAGCATCTGCTATAACCTGAACCGCTCTCTTGGAAGCGGTGATATCCATCTTGAATGCGCCGCCCAGCAAAGAAGGCGGCAAGTATCCCAGTACAACATTAGCACTATGCCGATCAGCTCATCGTAAACGCAGGCGAGTAGCAAGGACTGACTCCGTCACTGTCGCCATCACACCACCCTTGCCATAAGCTGCGGGGCCTGGGGTAGCACCGGCACTCTCTGGGCCGACACGGAGGGCCTTGGTTACTTCGGGAACATGGGCAATGCTGCCGCCCCCCGCGCCAACTATGATAGCTCAGTATCGACGGGGCACAAAATGCAGAACTTACCCGTCCGAACATCGACGGATGGCGCTCGCACGGTGAGATCGCCAACTGTAGTTTCCCGACGAAGACTGGGGATACCATTCTGGATAAGACATACGTCTCGGAAACCATTATCAGTTGTAGATTTATTATGCATTGAGCTCTAGTACCTGTCGACGTTCCGCCCTGAGCAGAAACGTCAACAACAACTACTCGCGCTGTGATCTGGAAAACTTGCCATGTCAAACGTCAAGAGATTCTTGTAGCGCGTTTTCTGAGCGATAATCCCGGCAACGCCAGCGACTCCTCCAGCAGGTCCAGAATACAGTAAGTTGGAGCTGAACTCTTTGGCGAGATCGACACTGGTGAGGCCGCCATCGGACCTCAATATACGGATAGTGAAAGAATCTCCAAGAGCTGCGTGGAGCGAATTGAGATATTTCTCGACCTTGGGACGGACCATGGCCGCAACGACCGTTGTCTCAAGAACGGAATGCTCGTTAGACTGAACATTTGGAAAGATCAAAAATCGGATTCTCACAAGGGTACGCTCGTACTCCATCAACTCAGGTAAAATGGTACTCGATAGACTAATGGGGGGACCGGGAAATTCTTCTTGTAATGTTCGCAAAGCAATTGTCTAGATCACGTTCTGACACACGCTGAAACCAGAAGAAGACGTATCGCACCTCATGGGAACTATTCGCAAAACTGTTGATGAAGGACACGGTTATCGCTTCTACGCCTTTATTCTTTAGCAGTTGGAGACGCTGTCGGAAAATTTGGTCGTCCAAGGTCGAATCTCTGAGCCGTCTATGCCAATTCTACCAGGGGCTTCGATAGTCTGCAAAAACCGTGAATTTCAGTTGGATTCTCAGACAAGAGAGAGTGCGCACAAGCTCGAGAGAAGCTATGGGCTGGGGTTTCGGATACACCACCCAAGCTCCCAACCCTCCAGGCACTTGTGACCTTTTCGTCAAGAGAATATCACGAAATCCTGGGCGAAACAGCTGTTATAGAAATAATGCCTCGAAGATAGTCCCTTACCTTCGGTCACTATGAGCGCTACTCGTGCCCCTGTCCCCTCGAGAAGGGCTGAAGATTCAAGGTTGAGAGAGAATTCCAGGACAGATTTATAGATATTGACCATTCGTTGCTACCGTGGTGCCATGATGCAGGGATAACGATAGCGGCGCTTCTGGCGGTAAATGCGCTCTGTGTTTGTCATTGAAACTCTGCCGCAGCGACCCATACAAGATTGGCTCACTGAAGCTGTCTAACGACATTTAGGACGCCTTGAGCTTGGTTTTCTGTGGTTAAAACCTTTGCGGAGAATGTCTGTCCAGTCGCAGAGTCATAAAGAATGCCATCTGCTACAATCAGAGCGTTGCTTCAACGGAAGAGCGGCGCAGATACCGGTAAAGGTTCCTATCACAACAATTTTATATTCTAAAACTTATAGTGGTTTGGAGGCTAACCTCCAACGTCGATTCCAAGTTTCCAAGTTGACTCTTGCATGAGACAGTGGCGAGAAAAGTACCCTGGGACGCGTCTTCAGTTTTTGAACGGAACTCCGCTGCAGGGCCATTCGGCTTCTTCTTAGCTTCTTCTATCGGGGAAAAGGCGTTGGAGATGGGTGAACGGCGGCCGATACAACTTCGTTTTCTTCCAAGGTCCCATTCTACCTGGAAAACCGTCTTCCGCGAACGAAAATTGAGAGATTGATGGAGGACTTTGGAGGAAAGGGGAAGGCGAATTGTTATGGTTAGGGTTATGCCATCGAGGCCTGGAAAAGTTGCCGCCAACGTCCACCTCCACAAGCTTCATGCACTGGCATGCTTCATGTTCAAGAAGGGTCGGAAGCGCCGTCCCGTGTCTACCTTCCTCGTAATGTCAAAGTGCACATTTCCTCGTGTTGACCACCCTAGCCAGGGTTTGCAGCATTGCTGGCCGCCGCTCCCGACTAACAAAGGGAAAAGTCCTGTGCAATACGGTTACCAACCATTAAACTCGTTCAGTAATTAAGAAAATATAGAACCGTCCTCGTCGTAGACGTTATCAACATCGTCCTTATCTCTGTCTCCGAATCCTCACAGCACTACCAAATTCTCTGTTCGACACTGGCCCCATGACAAATATCCGACTTCTTTGAGCTATATGGCCGCAGTGTCTCCTTGCAAGGTTCTTATTCTCACCGCGCAGCCAGCTTTGCGGGGAGCCTTTATCTACGTCTATTAGTATCATGATTCCGCATCGGCTCTTCAAAGGTATGCTCCGCCAATATTTATTGCAGCTGCTCAGTCAACTATCCCTCGTCTCAAGTCATGCAGAAACTCAAGGGATTCGCTACATTCAACAATATGAGCGCTCGGAGCCGGAAGGAGTTGTCTCTACCTGAAATGTCGCCTAATCCATTCAACGATGGCTTGTAGCTGAAAGTATCATATCCTACAGCGACACAGTTGAAGATATCGGCAGCACCCAATGGTACAATAAAGATCTCGTCCCCGCATCTATTAAACTTGTCAGTGACATTACAACTGATACACAAGTAGTTGGCTGAACTGACTATCTCTAGCGCAAATGGAAAATGCACACCTACGTCTTTTTCTGTTTGCGTTTCTTCCTTGTCCAGGCGACTGGTTGCTGATCGACGAGAATTGAAGGGTGGGCTTCGTCTTTCAACCAGGCTGAATGGCACGCACCTGTCCGCACTAGATATATCCTGCCTTTTTTTACCAAATTTGTAGGTCCATCGGATCCTCGCTCATTGCTGTCGGGTTAACTTTTCGACAATCAATGGTTTCCGTCTGTATTGGTGCCCTCTTATGCGCTGTAGCAATGGTCTTAGCCGCTCGTCCCGGAGCAAAATTGCACATCGGCTACCCAACGCTCCTACGCTCGAGTTTCGGGATGTGGGGATCCAAGATATTTGTAACCATGCGCGGAGCAGTCGCCATTGTTTGGTTTGGGGTGCAGACCTACTTTGCGAGCACTCTGTTTGCGGTGGCATTACGCTGCATGTGCGTTGAACTTGTTATCTAGCGAGCCTGAATCAAGCCTGAATTCTTACCTTTCGCACAGATTCGGGTATAAATGGACGGAGATCCCGAATCATCTTCCCGAGAGTGCGGGAATCACGTCGCAGGGTCTCATTGCTTTCTTTTTGGTTTGGCTTTTACAGGGTCCACTCATCCTCATTCACCCCTCCCGGATTTACTGGCTCTGGTAATGTGACAAGCCCGGTCAATGTATACTCAACACTTATCCCAAGTTGTTACAGGCCGCTGAAAGGGATATTTGTTCCTCCTGGTTCATTATCTCTTTACTTCGCCCGAATTGAACTACTCAAGCCCCTTCTTTCCAGCCGTAATCGGATTTTTCATCTGGGCTGTCACTCGTGCTGGTACGTCAGATTCAAAGCAGTTCCACCGCATACTTCATTATCAAGCCAGGTGCCGATTGGGAGAGTTTCGATACGAACATCACAGTCGCCCCTGCGCACGGTGCCGCTTTAGGATGGGGTAAATATATCCAATGCTTTCCGGTGCCTATACTCACGTCCCGAGATAAGCTATCGTTAACGGAATCAACAGTGTTATGGGAACTCTCAGCCCTATGATATTAAATCAACCAGACATTGCGGTACTTAAAACTGACAGATCAAATCCTTCGTTTCCTTAACCTGTTTTGTAGCGGTATGCTCGCAAACCCCAGGACGCCGGCTGGCCGCAAGGCATATCTATGCTCATTATCAAGGTCCATTGGACTTCTTTTTTTCGTCTGTGTCTGCTCACTGAGAAGTCTAGACACTGATGTTCTTCTTTTCCATATCCACGGCCTGCGCTACCCGAGTTCTCTATGGCCAAGCCTATTGGAACATGTGGTAAGCTTCATATGCTGCGATGAGTCAGATCTTATTTTCCTTGTCTTCAATGAGGGATCAACTCGATGCAGTTCTTGACACCAATTGGAACGCCACTGCTCGCACCGGCTGCTTTTTTGTCGCTGTATCTATGTGCCTGGGTACCATTGGGACGAACCTGTCTGCCAACTCTGTCCGTTCATTTCATCCTTATCATGCCGCTGATTCATGACCACATCTTCATTCAATGTTCGATGTAGATCCCGTTTGGTGCAGACATGACAGGGTTGCTTCCCAGATATCTTACAATCGTTCGCGGGCAAATCATTGTATGGATTCTTGGATTTGCGATTGTAAGTTATCGAGTCCGACTTGGGATTTGGTCCTAATTTGTTTCGATCGATGTCCTTTCAGGTCCCTTGGAAATTTCTCACGAGCGCAGCGAAATTTATAACTTTCCTTGGATCGTATACTGTTCTGATGGGCGCGGTTCTCGGTCCGCTTTGGGCTGATTATTACATACTGCGCAAAGGAAAGTGAGTATTTTCGCCAGTCGTCATAGGAAACAAAATTGTTGACATGGTGCACTGTTGCAGCATTCATGTGTACGCGCGCACTCGGTGCAAGGTGCCGTACTGATGTTTGTGGTGCTATGTAGCCCGTCCTTGTTCGATGCAGAACCAGGATCTCTGTACTGGTTTGCTTACGGATTCAACTGGCGAGCAATTCTGGTAAGTACAAGGCTCAGGATATCAATAGATACTTACTCAGGACTCGTGTGATACTAGGCGTGGTGTGCAGGAACTGGCCTTACAATCTCAGGAATTGCCGAAGGCTACAATCCCAACTCCGTGAGCGTCGTCGCCGTTAATTTATACAGGTATGTGGCTTTTGGTTCTTAATTGTTCAGAGTGAAGATAACCTCTCGCTTCCCCGTTCAGTTTAGGATGGATTCTGTCTGTCTCGACATCAGCGGTTGTTTACCTTGTCCTCAGTTTCGTATTCCCTGTTCCGATCTCTCCCGCATCCGGATTCAAAGCGACAGAACCTTACGAGTACTTGGCAAACAAAGAGGGATTCTACGACGAAGATCTCCCTTGGAATGTAACATCCGGCACGGAAAACTACCGAGACGAGTCGATAACCGAAATTCAAGGCAGCGAACTTGATGGTGTAAAAGGAGAAAAGGTGTCCTGATGTATCTCAGAGATGCAACTTATACTGTTATCGTACGAGAAAGATTTGTAAACTGCCTTTTTTCTTGCTTTGTATGTCTCTAGCAAAAGAGAAAGATATTTCAACTTGAACTTACGGTTGAACTGGCATGGTACCCACAGCCACCGTGACCGGAGTGTTCCGAACCCTCTCTGAACCACCACACTACCACCACCTAGCACATGGTTCTCGGCGTATGCAGACTGGATCTGGCTGCAACGATATGTTCCAGCTTGACCGCACAAGCACTCAAGTTTTTTCTGCCTGATGATGATCCCAGGATCCTCTTCCGACTTCAAATCCAAGCCGTTCATGCTGGTGGTCCCCATAGGTCCCCATCTTGTCCCCATCCCCCCAAGGAAGCTCCCGGTCGGCGTATTTTGCCCACCATGCGGACTGGCCCTGTTCGTTGTATGACAGAGAGCCGTTTACCCGAAAGCATCGGGCTAGAATGCAACGAATATCGCGGAACTCCCTCCATTTTCTGGGCCGCTAGTGGCATCAACCACGAACTAAATCTGTTGAGATAGGAATGCACATCGGGCAAGGGACCGACGATCTGACCAACCTTACTCGAAGGCTGACCACTCTGGCTGCTGATGAAAGACTACTTGGCGGCCTTTCGGTATTATAAGTAATCGTTCCTCTCCGCAACGCCGACTCTCCGCCCTTCCGAGTTCAACTCTGCGATGTCTGAAGGATACCGGTATTCAGAAGAATCAATGCTAACTGCGATATTCTCCATTATGCCCTTGACAGTTGATAATGCAGCTTTCATTTGGTTTCATGCAGTTTAGTGCGGAGCACAGTCATCATCGGACCAAAATTCGCATATAAGGGGAGGAAATGGCTGCTTGACCAGCGGTCATCGAACCATAACATGATCACTCCAGCTACAGACCCAGTCTCTTCTCTATTGGAACTGATCAAGAATGCGGCCAGAACTCTTCAGGCTGGGTATATCGAATCTGACGGTCACTTACCTTCGTTGGACGAGACCGAACCCCATCCCCTTGATAGAAAACTCTCGACCCCAGAAATGCAAGAAGCCGCACAGACTCTTGAAGGTGCCTGCGCGCAGTTGTGCGCAACTTTGACGCGCCCAAACCACACGGTCCTCAACGTGAGTTGATATACTCGTTCACATCGATATTGCTGATTTTCCCTGGCATTCATTCAGAATATATTCCTGACGGCTAGTTTCATTGTTCAGCAGTAATCATATGCAGTAACCATTTCACAGGGACTTGAACCGAACTGCGCGCGTGTTGCGCTCACGTTCAAAATACCTGACATATTACAACAAACCCCATCTGGAATGCATGTAACCGAGCTTAGCAAAAGATGTGGCGGACTAGAGCCTTCGAAGCTGGCTAGAATCTTGCGCTTGCTCTCCGCCAAACATTGCTTTCGCGAAGGTACGATACCATATATTTTTTCCCAGAGGACAGAACATTCATGTCGTGTTTCAAGTCAAGAGAGATGTATTCGCAAACAATCGGCTCAGTGTTCAACTTCTGGCCGCGAACCCTCTTCATAGTATGGGATTACATATGTTCGTTGCTTCTCCGCTATATTTTTCTTACTATGAAGTTTCGCGAAGGTTAATAATTTTCATCATAGCACGGAAGACACCACAGAGGGAGCCAGCAAGTTGGCAGACACGCTAGCGGATCCGGAATGGGGTCCTTCGTTTGAGATCGGGCACTCAGCATGGAACAAAGCCACTGGACAACCTTTACCGATGTTCGATTACTGGGCCAAGGTGAGCATATTACCCATCAATCTGTGTATCTTACTCGATACTTGTATTGGCTCTATGAGACCCCTGGCATGGAAAAATATGGCGACCGGTTCGGGATTGGCATGCTTGGATGGGGTACGGCGGTTGAGGCAACCGCTGTTGTGTCGGGTATGTATTCTCTTGCGAACTGCCTCTATCGGAAGGTTCAGCTCAATGTCATCTTCCAGCCTACCCATGGGCGAACCTCAAAGCAGACGCAACTGTCTGCGACTTTGGTGGCGGCGTTGGAGCGATGGCGATTCAACTCGCTCGCGCGTATCCTCAGCTCCATTTGAAGTTGCAGGACTTGCCCGACCGAATGGTACAGGCTGAAACTGTACTCTGGCCCGCGGAATGCCCGGAGGCGATCAAAGAGAATCGAATCGAGTTCAAGGTCAATTGGAGTTTTGACTGTCCGAGTCGTTTCCACCTACCTACTAACGCTGAAATGGAATAGGCATTCGATTTCTTTGTCGAATCCCCAATTCCCGGATGTGACGTGTACTACTTGAAAAACATATTGCACGCATTTTCTACTCAAAATTGCATCACCATCCTAAAGGGCATTCGTAAAGTCATGAACCCAGACAGTCGTGTTCTCCTTCGTGAGTGATCATATCACGTCCGCGTTAGATTCAATTCAGCTTGAGCGGCAATTGAATTGCGCTATTACAGATGAATACATTTTGCAAACCGCGCCTGACAGCAGTATTGACTCTCAGTCGGACTTGGAGAAAGGCGCCGAAGCAGATATGCAGCTCAAACAAGCTCCCTGGCCATTGCTAGGAAACTACGGACAAGGACGAATTCGCCAATATTATCTCGATGTCAGTTTGATGGTGCTCATGAACAGTCAGGAGCGCACCTTGGCGGAATATTCGAAACTAGCAGAGGAGGCTGGGTTACAATTCATCAAGGTCTGGGACTTTGGCGATATGGGTGGGGTGGAATTGTGCGTGAGAGATGCGGCGATTTGAAGCTGAAGCGTTGTTTAGTTCCAGTATGTATTTAGCGCGAGTTTATTGTATGTCTATGTAGAATATGGACAAAGCCATTCAGAATTCTAAGTAGCTGATTCGAAACCACTGCGCTGTAGCGTTCCGTGGAAGAGTCTTCATTTCAATACATAGTGATAGAGATTCGTTAACACCGTTAGAAGATGGCTGTCATTTTGAATAGCTGCAACGGACCCTGATCCAAAAACGTCTGCCAAACTGCAGCGTAAGCGCCAACGGCCGCAATTATTATCCATTCAGTTCCACATCTTACAAAAGGATTGTGGGTAGATAATTTTGATGTAAGGAAATGAAGAAAACAGAGATATCTACGTCCCGGTGCGCCCAGCAGCCTTGATGACTCCCAAACCCAAGGTCGGCAGTGCTTTTGCAGGGGAAGATTGCGTAGGCGACGGCAGGAAGTCGGCGCGCACAAGCCAGGCAAGGTATTTCCCCATCAGCTCTTCCGGCACAGTGCTCTCCTGAGCTGCTTGCGCTCCGGAAAGGACGGCAACAGTATTAGTATCATCAAGCTCCGGCGACTTCGTACTTGTAGGGAGGTCATCCAGCACAAAGTGCAGGAGCGGAAAGAGCGCATTGTCTTGCGTCTCCATCACATGTTGCTCAAGGCGCCGCCGCCAGACGATATATTCGCACTGCGTCGTGCCGAAACCGTACTGTGCGAGCGGCCCAAGCAAGTCGTTGTAGCTCGGAAGAGGGCGTGCGGTGACGTGCAGGACAGATAATGCGGCACCAGGGAGCGGTGCGACAGCGGCGAGCGTTGTACAACGCGCAACATGGTCAACGGGAACCATGTTAACCGTATTATTGATGTCGGGTACGAGCCCGAGCTGGATGCAGCCTTTGACAAGCCGCCAAAGGAAATCATCCGTGTTGGTAACTATTGACACCTTCAGTGAGGGGTACAACAAAGGAGCGGAACAAAAGACTAACCGGCAGTTGAAGAGTCACCGACAACATAGCCAGGTCGCACAATGTGCCCTTGCAAGCCTCTTCGACCCGCCTCGAATAAAAGCTTCTCGGATACCCATTTGGTCTGGCCATACCCTGTTTTTAGAGTGGATCGAGCGCCCTCCAAATCGTCGATCTCGGGAACCCCGCGATAGTGGGAGTGTCCACCGACCAATGAATCAGAGAGTTGCACATAATGTTCCGAATCGATGGCGGATGTAGAGGACACAAACACGACCAGCTTTTGCTTTCCCGCCGAAGCTAGATCGATCGCTGTTAATGTCGCTAGAACGTTTGCATTGCGAAGCTTATCATAAGGGTAGACCCAGTGAACCTGTCGCTCATGAATTAAGGCAACAAAAGTTGATGTTTACACAACGTACCAGGGCACCGTTATGAATGATGACGTCCGCCTCCTCAGCGATCCTTTGCCAGCCACTCTTGTCAAGGCCAAAAAATTCGACACCCAAGTCACCGGTAACAACCTCCAGCCTGTCGTTCTCGACCCAATCGTCGTCCCACACTCCACGATCAATGGAGCCACTCCTGAGTCTGTCCAATCCATTGTCGGGGTTTGAAGCACGAACAAGGCAAATGACCTTCTTCACTCGAGCGGGGCGGGAGAGCAAATCCTTCAATACAAAAGCTCCAAGGAATCCAGTCGCTCCGGTCAAGAATACTGTAAGAGGTTTGATATTATAGTCTTCTGGTAACGCGGGGTACGAATCCTGGAGGTGAGGTAGCAGTTTTTCCAAGTCGTCTCCGTATTCAAGCGGAGCCGCAGCGGGTGCTTGCTGAGCTCCCGGGACCACGAGCAGATTACTGGACACCTGAGCGTCAGAGGAATTATACGAGAGACCGAGATCAGCGTTCCGAAGGGTTTCGACCGCTTCGACAAGCCCAGCGATAGTCGGTCGCTCGAAAACAAGTCCCAAAGGCGCGTCCACCACGAACGCCTTGCGGATTTCGAATATAAGACGGGTAGCGAGGATTGAGTGGCCACCGAGATCGAAGAAGTTCTCATCAGTGGGAATGGGTTGGGGCGGGTTTGGCAGCATTGACGCCCAGATTTGACTGATCGTCTCTTCAGTGACGTTAACCTTGCGTGTACTGGGGGCAGCCGAGGCAGCCTGAGCGGTATCTGGGAAGGGAAGTGCAGGTTTATCAACCTTGCCATTAGGATTGAGTGGCATCCGGCGCAAGGGCACAAATACTGCGATAGAGAGATTAGACTTTCACACTCCAGATACGCCGAAGAAAACGACATACGGGAAGGTACACTGTAGCTCGGGAGCTTTTTTTTGAGATGCTCTCGAATGTCTTTGATCAGCCGACGATATTTCTTGATTCCTTCCACCAGTCCCTTCTCCTCTCCGTCCGTAACATCGCTCGCGTAGTCATTCAAGGCAGGCCCATCCAGCGGCACGAAATAGCTCACGAGAATCTTCTCCTCATCCTTGTCACGACGCACCAGCGTAACATTTTCACGCACGAGGGGATGCTGGCTGAGATGTGTGTCGATCTCCCCTAGCTCAATTCGGAAGCCACGAATTTTGACCTGATCGTCAGCCCGCCCAGTGCACTCGACAATTCCGTCCGGAAGGTAACGCCCAAGATCGCCTGAGCGGTACATTCGATCGCGGATACCTTTCCAGTGGCGGGCCTCGGGGCCAGGAAGTCCATTGGTAGGATGACGAATTGTGTCCTTGCGTGCAAGGGCGCTGGTTGCAAACCAGTTGTCCACGAACTTTTCGGCACTCGCGTTGGCGTCGAGATAACCTTCAGCCAATCCTCCAGAGCGTACATAGATCTCGCCAACCTCACCGACCGCGCAGGGCACAGTGCGGTCATTGCGGTTGACAACGAGGAGCTGAACATCAATCATCCCCGCGCCGGCGGGCATAATGTCTTTTTGAGTAGCAAGGAAGGTTGGGTCGCCGGAGACGGGCGGGATGGCGAAGTACGAAACAGCGCGTTGTGTCTCTGTCGTTCCGTACATGTTGATGATACGGACATTGGTAGCAAGAGCTTGCAAGCGGAGACAGTCACGCTTGGTGAGAACGTCGCCAACGAAAAACGCGTTCAGAAGTGAGGGGATCTGTCGAGTCGCCTCGGCGGATAAAAGCTGCCCCATAGCAGGTGTAAGATGCGTAATAGTGACCTCGCTGTTGGCCATCCACTCGGCCAGTCGTCCAGGAATCCCGATGTCGTCAGTCGTTGGTACATGCAACTGAGCGCCAAAGAATAAAGGAGTGAACACTGGACAAGGCCGTCAGGCATTTGACAGCGAACGTGCTAGGGTACGAACTGTCTCGCTGTATCGGATCATGCGCGATACCACTGAGCATGGTGAACTTGGAATTCTCGTCCAGCCCGAAGCGCTCCCCCATCCATGGGAAGAAGTGCGTCAGACTGAAGTGCCTGCCCTTGACGCCTTTCGGGATACCCGTACTGCCGGTGGTGAAGGAGAGCGTTCCAATGCTGTCTGGACCCAATGTAACGTTCGGGTCCGTGGCACCAAGGTGGGCGTGCGATTTCAAGACGTCTTCCTGGTCGCTGTTGCTGCTTCCACCAGATATTTCACCGTTAGGAAGCACTTCTACAGCAGGGACCTCAACACGGATCTGGAGATCGGACGCACAATATTCTCGGACTGTGGGATGGAGGGTCCCTGCACCCTTCAGAATGACAAGACCTCGAGGCTGGGCCACCTGTAGATACAAAATCTGTCTTGCCGGCGGGTATGCGGGGTCTTTGAACAAATCGAATAAGCAGAACTCAGACCTGATAAAGATAGAGTAGTACCGATGACGGAGAACGTGGCTCCAGCCTTGAGGACTGCCATTACAGCGACAACAAGGTCCACGCTCCGATGGGCGTACACCATAACGACTTCCTCCCGTTGCACCCCTCCTTTGATAAGATGGTGCGCCAGAATATTAGCCGCATTTCGAATTGCGCCGTATGAGAATGTGACTTTGTCCTGGACATCTGCGAGCGACGGCGCGGGTAGGCTTTGGACAACACAAGGCCGTTCGGGCCATTGCATTGCATTGCGCGAGAAAACATCTGTGATGGCGCCTTTCCAGCCACACCAATCAAGGTCCCCAACTGGATCAGGGAGTTGTGTCTTTTGAGATGTGGTCATCAAAGGGACGGATCCGACGAGGGAGAGAGGTGCCGATGCCACCTTTCTCAGCAGTGCAGAGAGTTGGTCGATGACCATCGATATACGTGCGGGGGCAAACAAGAGAGAGTTGTAAAGAATTCGAAGAGATATACGGGGGGCCAAAGCTGCACGAGTCGAAGCTGGAGGACGAGTGACAAAGACAGTAAGGTCGGAAGTCAAGCTCGTAGAGCGAATAAAATTTTCCGTAGGTTCATCTGTCTCGTCGAAGAAACGTACACGGAAAAGCGGTACCGTCAACGTTTCGTCTTTGTTTTTATTCAGCTCCTTGGTTATGACTTCGAATGGAAGCGCATCCGCCTCTGCCTCCTTCTCGACTTGCTGAACGCGTCGTACAATGGACCAAAAAGGGTCAGAGGGGTCAACAGATAACCGTAAAACCAAGGGATCCCGCGCGGTGGGAGACGATGAACCGATCACAATGTCGGTGTCGCCTGTATATCGGTGTAAAAGCACGGTAAAGGCCGATAATAGCAGATGAAAAGCAGAGGGGGGAGTCGTTTGAGTTTCTCCATCCTCTTCGACGTTCACGTCGCTGCTCTCGTCATACAACGCGAGCTTGAGGAGGGCAAGAGATGTTTGATCAGAGAGTTCGGCTAAGTGTGCTGCCTCTACCAACTTGTTAGAGCCAGATGGTCGTGGATAGTCTGTTGGAAGGGCAATCGAGGGAAGATTTTGAAGTCTGCCGACTACTCTGGCCAGCCTGGAGTCTCCCATCGAGGACGGTGAGAGAAAAATTCGAGTCAAAATTTTATGCGCGTTCGGACAACGTTCGGACTTCGGTCGGAGCTTGGCCGAAGGCAAGTAAAACGCGATCACGGGTCGTTGCCGCGGCGCACTGTTTCTGTCGGCCAAGATCGAACTTGCCAACAAAACGCGATTGCTCTTATAAGTATGTTAATACCAACTGTGACCAGATACTATTGACTTGCAGAATGTTTTTGACACGACATTCGCGTCGACCGATAAATGTTGGACATGATTAAGATACTGTCATACTGACCGACGGATAAACCGTCGAGTGCGTGAGTGTGGGTTAAACGCCGTTGTGGTAGGAGATGAGGTTCAGGGGTTGTTTGTAGCTGTTTGTCTGTAGCCTTAGCTAGATCATTCCATTCTTGGCTTTCACCGTAGCAGACCAGCAGAGCAGACCAGCAGACCAGCAGAGCGGAGCGGACCACCCCATTTTGGTGACGAGAGTAGCATTCGTACCAACCATACAGCAGACTGGCGACGAGACCGAGACCCCGAGACGCTCAAGGACGATTCTTGAGCCCCAGCAGCGCAGAAAATCCAGTGCTCGAAGGATTGCGAATATACGGGACACCACCACCTAGAGAACTATCACCAACCTTGTCGACAGCCTCCTCAATAACTCAGTCCTCTGACGACAATCTTCCCGTCTTTTCTCTTGTGTCCACCCCTGCTAGAATCCCATCCCCGCAACAACCACCGAGTCGGCCCATATACACGTCTACCAAGGCAAGCATGGAGGCTGTACCCATGTTCTCCGGGGACCCAGCGAGCGCGCAAGCCACAAAAATCACACCCAGCACCTTTCTAAAGAAGTTCCGGTCCCACATGATGGACCTCATCGGCAATGCGACGATGACAGCAGCGGAGAAGGACGCCATGAAACTGGCGGCATTTACCGATTACCTCGAAGAAGATTCTCCGGCGGAGAAGTGGTTCGACGCGTTGCAGGCGGGCAACGGGGCGGTAACGACCTGGGCGGCGTTGGAAGCTGCCTTCAAAGCACGCTTCCCTGCTCCTCAGAAGGCCGTGCGCGACGCGCAAGAGTGGGAGAGAGAGTTATTGGGGATGAAGCTCACATTGGGGGAGTTAGACACCGTCGTCAAGGTGGGAGGCGCCGACGTTTACGCGCACATCAATTTCGCCGCTCGACTGCTCGAGGTGGCTCACCTCGCAGGGATAGCGGCGACGGCGTCGGGTGTCTGGCAGTCGCGCGACGCCCTGCCGGACGTGCTGCGGGAGAAGATTCCAGCGACGCAGGCGAGTTGGATAACATACACGGACGCCATCAAGGCCATTGACCGCGTTTACCTTCGCGAGAGCGTTGCGAAGGCGAGAAAGGCACAGGAAATAGAGCGCACGGTCGCCGATCTCAGACGCGGCCCAGCGCCTATGACCCCGGTGAGTAAAATGGCGTCGCAGATGGCGCGCACAGCAATTGCGACGCCGCGTGCTGCTCCAGTAGCGGCGCCTGTAGCGGGGGCACAGGGCGGTGTCTTCGGAGGCGGCGGCGGACGAGGCAATTTGTTCACACCTCCCAAGACTTTGAGGCCGGAAGAAAGGGAGCATCTTCAGAAGATCATCGACACAATGCAAGGGGCGCCGCCGGACGACGCGGCGGGGAGGGCGGTTTACGCGAGGCGCGTCGCAGGTTGGGAGAGGATGCATGGCGACAAGGGGCGGGCGGTACGTTACGAGCACACGGGCTACCCTCTCAGCCCTGGCACACTTCCGCCGCTTTCGGGGGAGTGCTTTGGTTGTGGGAAACGTGCTATACCGTGGCATGGGGGCAAGGATTGTCCGGGACCGAGAATACCGCATCAAGAATCGACATTCCGAGCGGTATGTGCTAGGTACCTACGCAACAACACGACACCCGTCAACGCCGTGCTTGAGGACGAAGACCCGCTTGCCTGGATGGACGACGAATACGAATATGGCGAGGAGGATTTTGTGGCGGGGCCGTCCGAATAGAGACCCAACGGACGGTCGGGAATGCGGGGTCGGAGGAGCACCCCGGTAACCCTTCTGTACAGAACACCGATGTTTTATGCAACGAACAACGGGAGGTGATTGATCTGTATACAGTGGAAACCGGAGAGGAAGTAAGAAAATGCGTACCGTTTGAGCACTGGATCGCAATCGAGGGACCGAGAGGGGAGAACGTCAGGGTGAAAGCATTGTGGGATGGCGGTGCGCTCGTGGGGGCAATGAATACCGTGATGTGGGAAAGAATCAGGCATCGTTTGGGCAATGCGCGGGAGTCGACGAAGATCTTGCGCATGGCAAACGGAGCTCTTGTGCCGTCGCAAGGGTATTGGGAGGGAATGATCAACGTTGAGGGGGTCAGGAGTCGAGGGAGATTCGAGATATTCGACAGTGGCGGCGGGTGGGAGTTCCTGTTCGGGAAACCACTTCAGGCGGCGTTCGGCGCAGTGCACGACTACAAGCAAGACGTTGTCAAGCTCGAGGTTGGAGAGGCTCGAGCCGACTTGCAAAATCAGAAGCGCCAGCCGCCGATTGCAGCAGCGGAACAGGTTAGCAAGTGTGCAACCTTCACGGGGGTCCTATCCGATTTCGAGGAAACCCCCGCGAGGCGAGTGATTTCTCAAACGAAAATGTGCGCAGACCACTTTGACGGACACCCACCTTTAGCGTGCAAATGGGCCACAAGGAAGGCAAGGCGGGTGATATACCAGACCAAATTAGCAACAGTGGAAGAGCTACCGGAAGAGGAAGAAGTGTTGACGAGAAGCGAGGAGGATGTGTTGCCAAGCACGCGGTGGGCAGAAGAGTGGATGGCGCTGGAGGTGGAGATGGAGATGGAGGGCCAATCAAACGCGCGTGAAAATTCGACGGGGGCTAGCGCAACCCCCGCGAGGGGAGTACTCACAGAAGCACCAACGCTCGTCGGAAACGTCGCTGACCACGGTTACAGCAGCCTGTTTGACACCGACATATACGATGCAGACGCCTATGCGCCGGAAGCAGCGGAACCCGAATCCATTTACACGAGGGCTAGCAACCCGTTCAAGCCGGAGCGGGTGGCGGAAATACTCAAGCAGGTGGAGATAGGGCCAGATTTGGAGGACGAGCAGCGGGAGATGGTGCGCGGGATGTTGAGCAGTTACGCTGACATTTTCGCGTTAGCTGTTAGCGAGGTTAGCGTTGTGGAAGGCACGGTCTATGCGCCGAAGATACCGGCGGACGTCAAATTCAGCACGAAGATTCACCAGCGGCCGGTCACGCAACCGCAGGCCGAATACCTACACCAGCAAGCTGATGTGCTGGTGAAGGCAGGAATCATCCGCCCAATACACCCCCGGGACGTAAAGTGTGTTTCTCCGATAAAACTAGCACAGAAGGAGCACGACGGCGGGGGTTTGACCCTGGAGGAACTACAACACATGCTGAACGACGAGTGTGTTCGCATGGGGCAGGAACCCATCTATGACCTGCCGGCTAGAGATGCACCGGTCCAAATGCCCGAGGCGAAGGGGAAGCCGAAGTGGCGCATATGCCAAAACTTCCACGAGCTCAACGAGCTGCTGAAGGTGGTGCCTGTACCACAAGGTGACATACGGGACAAGCAGCGTCGGTTGTCGGGGCACCGGTACGTTTCGGGCTTCGATTTTGCCTCGGGGTTCTTCGCGATACCGATTGACGAGGCGGTACAACCATATATCGTCATGTTTATCCCGGGCAAGGGATACTTCGCATACATGCGCATGCCGTTCGGGTTGACAGACGCGCCGACGGAATTTGGGTACATGTGCACGCTGAAGCTGCATGACTTGCTGGCGAAGGCGATCATGGAGCTGTTTGTAGACGACGGAGGGGCGGCAGCGGACACGTTCGAGGAGATGATGGGGAAGTTGAGGGTAATATTTGACCGCATTCGAGAGACGGGGCTCTCGTTGTCGGCAACGAAGACGAAGCTGTTCATGACGGAGATGGTGTTTGCAGGAGCCAAGGTAGGGCCGCGGGGGGTTGCGCCGGATGCAGCGAAGCTCACGGCGATCGTGCGGTGGGAGCAACCCAAGGACGCACAAAACCTGCACGCGTTTTTGGGGCTAACAGCGTACTTTCGCGATTTAATCAAGGCGTACACAGAGGTGGAGAAGCCGCTACGGAATCTGTTGCGATTAGTCGAGGTACCGGCGGGTGCGAAGAAGCAGGTGTTTCGGGCAGCTATGAAGAACTTCCAGCTGGCGCCCAGGTGGACCGACGAGCACACAAAATGCTTCCTCAATATGAAACGCATAATGATATCGGAACCCGTACTACAAGCGCCGAGGTTCGAGACGGTGCGCGAATTCCCGTTTATAGTGACCACAGATGGCAGTAAGGACGCATTTGCGGGTGTGCTGTCTCAGAAGATGGAGACGGTTCTACCGGGAGGGAAAGCAGTCGTCAGAAGACACCCAATAGCATTTGCGTCAAAACGCACGTCACCGGCGGAGGAGCGCTACGCTCCGCACTTGCTGGAATTTGCGGCGCTCAAGTTCTCCCTCGACAAGTTTTCCGATATCATTTGGGGTCAACCAGTAAAGCTCGAAACGGATTGTCAAGCACTTCGCGATATCATGGTGAATGACAAGCTCAACGTTACGCACACAAGGTGGAGGGACGGTGTCATGGGGTACAAGATTGTTGCGGCGGAGCATATCAAGGGCTCGACGAACGCGGTAGCGGATGCACTGAGTAGGGCGAATGAAGGACGGCCAAAGGTAGCGGGTGACGGCAGTGAGTGGACAGTTTCACCGGATTGGGAATCACGGTCGGGGATTGTCAATGACATCTATGTGGTGGAGGAGGTCGGGGAGATGTATTTGGTGATGCCGGTTCCTGAGGGTTCATCGGCTTTGAGGGAACGGTTCAAGAGCGAGCCGATGTACCTTGAAGTTATTGATGCGCTGCTGGAACTGGACTTTGGGTCAAGCCTGAAGGCTCGGAAGCGTGCGCGGCATCGTGCGTCCCAGTATTTTGTCGACGGTGGGAAGCTGTGGAGGATCGGGGGTGGAGTACCAACGAGGGCGAGAGGGAGGCGTGAGTGTTTGACGCGAAAGGAGGCGCGAGAGCGTGCGGCGGAAGTACACGCGAGCGGGGGACATTTTCATCGAGACAGTGTGAAGTTGGCATTGATGGACAAGTACCACAGTCCCCGTCTGGACGAGTCAATTCTTGCAGCGATAGCGGACTGCGCTAAGTGCAAGGGATTTGGGCCTACTCACCTGCATTCGCTTTCAGACCCGGTGTTGCGACGACATCCCGGCGAACTGGTGGTCGGGGACTACCTGTCCCTGCAGCTTGGGAACGGTGGCTTCAAACGGTCGGCCTGTATTTGGACACAATGTCTCAACGTGTCTGGGGGGTATAAGTACACAGTGTCGGGATCAGCAGAGACCACGGAGGCGGCACTACGCGACATCTGCGACAGGGATTTCCAGATGGAGACATTCCAGTCAGACCAAGGCCGACACTTCAAAAACAAACGTGTTCAGGCCTTCTGCGATCGGCGGGGCATCAAAATCCACCTAACGCCAGCGTACTCACCGTGGGTTAATGGTCTCGTCGAAGGTGCTAACAAGATTTTGATTTACATTCTGGCGCGACTGTGTGCACCAAATGTCGGCGAGGACGAATGGCGCTCAATGACGAAGGACACCCTGCCAGAGAACTGGCCTGACCATTTCGAAGAGGCGATCCAGATAATGAATCGGCGGCTGCTCCCGTCCGTTCATTTTTCCCCCAACGAGTTGTTTTTTGGTCAGGTCGTCAACACACCCCCAACGCCGATTTCAATAGCGGCAATGGAACTCACGGCTGAAGACGCAGGAATACACATGGCGTACGTCGATCAGCAGCGGCTCGACGCGTACGCCAATCGCGTCGAGTACGCGCTAGGGCGGAAGGCGGCTTTTGATCGCAAGGTCCTGGGCGTCGCGAGCAGGAAACGTGGTCTTCGAGCGTGGCCAGTTGGTGCAAGTATACCGCAGCGACCTTACTCACACCATGGCCAACGAAAGAAAACTCACCGTTCGTTGGTCCGAACCGCATCGCGTCTTGAAGAGGGACCTCAATTCATACGAGTTGGAAACGGTAAAAGGCATTGCTATGGAGGGTACATTCAGTGCTAGGAGGCTGCGTCCCTACGTCGTCCGGGAAGGCACATCGCTAGCGATAGCACAAGAGGCGTTCATGCAGCGCATACGGGGGGAGGAAGGCGATGTGGGAGCGGAAGAGGCGGCGGCAGTAGCGGCTTTGCGAGCGGCGGAGGTTGCGGAGGCTGAACGTTGGCGAGTGGAAGAGATGAGCAAGGAGCTGGAGGAGACGTCGGCCTGGTGGGAATGAGCGGAAGGGAGAGTGCCGGGGAGTGGATGGGGGAGCGCTGGGGATGCGCCGGGGAGCGGATGGGAGAGCGCTGGAGATGCGCCGGGGAGCGGATGGGGGAGCGCTGGAGACGCGCCGGGGAGCGGAAGGGAGTGCGAGAAAGGTGGTCGAGAGGCGAGATGGTCGAGCGATAGGCGGCGTGGACGCCGCCATGTCGCGGTGGGCACATGTGGTAGGAGATGAGGTTCAGGGGTTGTTTGTAGCTGTTTGTCTGTAGCCTTAGCTAGATCATTCCATTCTTGGCTTTCACCGTAGCAGACCAGCAGAGCAGACCAGCAGACCAGCAGAGCGGAGCGGACCACCCCACCGTGTACAATCCCGCCGGCGCGAAAATGAGATACAACAAGAAACTAATAACTTCACATCGGATGAAAATGTCTGCCCCGAGACCTCGATAACGCCTCGACATGTCTATCATAATCCTGCTCACGGCGGAAAAATCGTCCGCAACAGAAAAAGACAGGATGATGTCGGACATGCGAGAGATGGAAGCGCAAGTCCGCCAGCGAGTTCAGCCTGACATTGCAATACCCACAGACGAGATTGCGAATCATATCGGTCGTGAATGGATGACGGCTGCACACAATATCTAGTAAAAAAGGGCATCAGGACTCGATGGAAGACAGGAACAAAATTCGTACTGGGATCGTCTATCCAGTCTAAAGAACCAGCGGCCCAACGAATAACAGCAGGCTGCGGTATATATGGCGCTGGCGCCGGATTGTACGCTGGGGGAGGATGCACCGGAGGAATGGCGTTAGCCGCCAGTTCTCTATCGCGTTCTCTTTCTTCAAGCAACATTTCTTCGTCCCAGAGGTCGCACGGTGGAACCCTTTGACACTGCCCCTTTTGTCGTAGCAAGTGAGCCACATTTGAAGCAAAAATGGGTTCCACATCTGTAGTCACTGAGTCGACGAAACGCAAGCACGAACCATTCAACACACCTGCAAGTCATATGATTGCATCCAGAAACAAGTTCAACGAGAGACTTGAGGCGGGGAGATGAGCACTTTTTCACAATTTTAGTGAAAATAAGTCCCTCAGATACGCACTGAACAATTTGGACAACGGCGCCAGCGTTTCGCCTACGTTTGCATTTCCGTCAATTAAGAGACTAAACCATCTCATGGAAAAAATACCTTGGCTAGTTCATGTAACAGACGATCTTCCGGAGATCTCTCGTCGGGGGGTAGAGCCTAGAATAACCTAAATAAACCGAAGAGAACAAATCAACGGTATCCGACCTGATATTGTTCGCAAGAAATATCTGAAACAATGTCACGTTGAATAAATAAACACAAAAATCGACAAGGATAGACTACCATTGTGCCAGGCAACGCGGCAAGGTACACATAACAACAGCTGGCAAGAAGGGCAAACAGCTTGCGGGTTATCCGTTTCCTCCGGCGTCTGGACGATGGCCGAACATTTCGGGTTGGGACAATATAAGTGAGGTATCGAGTTCAACAGCTTTTGATGGTCCTGAAATACCGTGTTCGAAACAAAAGAATTCGATACAATTTGGCAACATACCCATAGAACCATTTTTTCTGGACCCATGACGCGAGCAGCGATATCATCTGGGATTCCATCCATAAAATCGGTGATAGGACACTCGGGGCATCGGATTGGGAAGACAATGATCCCTGAACTTCCGGCACCTTTGCCGTCTGGATCTAATTTGCTTTCAATATAGGTTGTTAGACATCCAACGCAGTATGCGTGTTGTTGAGGACATGGAAGTCGAAGGCCAAACTGAAGCCGGCTTGAGGAATTGGCGGAAAGCGATGCAGTGTATGGTGAGAAGGTTGGCTGGAAAGCGTCCATGCAGATTCCGCACGTCGTATAAATTGCTAGCTCTGCCTGAGGCTCTTGCTTGATTTTGATATCAGGCTCTGGATTGCGATTGTCAGATTGAAAGCGCTCAGAAATTATTCGCCTGCGAAACATACCGGATACCATGCGAAAGCGTTTCTGGCGGGGATTCATCCCGTCGTCAAACTCAGGTCTCTTTCCCTTGCCTCGCCCCATTTCAAAACCATGCTCTTGTTTGACTGAAAAATGTTTATTGTCCAAATCAATTTTGCCTTTCCCCTTTTCATTCAAATCCGAGGCCTAAAATGGTGAACGCCAATGCAGCAATGAACATAATTTTAGCTAGACTACTTACCATGATGTGGTCGACGACATCTTGGCCGAGTAAACTATGTACTTGCAAGTCAAAAGGAGATCGATCAATTAGGAAACTGTCCGCACCTTTCCGCATCTTGAACTTGGTCCGTATCCTGTCCCTCGTCGTCTACAGCCTGCAAACGTCGCGCAAACTCTGCATCGAGCATGAACTTCCTGTGAAATCCAAATGAGCCCTCACTGGGTGGTTCAACATCCGAAATGTGCCGACTTTTCCGCAGCTGCGACTTGCTGTGCGTATTGCAAGTCCGCAATCGTCGACGCCTGAACCCGTTGTGCGAATGCCGCATCGCTGCTGATTCTCGCATCCGCGGCCAGGAAAGCTAAAGCAACGTCTGCGTCGTTCTGGATTACCGATGTCTTCGCTGATGCCGAAAACTTTGGGATTCGATTACTGGCGCGCGCGGAGACGGCAAACACCTGGTCGAGCTGAAGGCGTTCAGCTTCTTTGGCAGATTCTACGGCCCGCAAATCTTCTTCAAGCAGCTGGGCTATGAGGATTTCGCTGAGAATTTCGTCCGCCATGAGCAAGACCAGGAGAACAAAAGAAAGGGGGCTTTGCCGTGGCGGATCAATTTATTTCCGGCTCCCCATATTTTCCACCTTATCGCAAACTCTTTTGCAAAGAAACAAGTCCTCTGAAAATGAACGCGGTCTACTACCATGGCGTATCTGCATTTCTCTCGGCCTCTACCGTTTATGCCCAACCCATTTGTTGCAATAGGTTGAGAATTTTGAAGTCCTCACTTCCGCCCCGATGGCAGAAGTACGCGACGACGAGGTGCAGATCAAGGGTAACACAATTTTTTTTATCAATTCGCATGGATATAAAACGGGGCATCTAGTTTCTTGTTGCGGGATATGTGGAACAGACAGGTCGGTACCTTGGCCGCCTGTATTCCAATCGCCGCTGATCACCTTGCAGCCACATCGGCCAAGGGTGGGACGTACTGCTTCATGCACTTCTCCGATTTCTGAATCCGCTCACGTAGGAGAATTCATCGCAAAGTTTCCCGTATGTTTTTCCTTTTTCTGTTCTGCTTCCGCCGGGCTAGCCTAGACTCAATTATGTTATAGCTCATCCCTGGGTAAGGATAAATAAATTCATCCACGATCGTCAACCCACGCTCTTATATCAAGCCATGAACTCGTTGGTACCATCTCGAAACTAGGGAAATCCGTAACAGGATTCTCTGTCGGCGACAGATGTGTGGCTGATCCTGGTGTAACTGTCTGTACTTGAAGCCCTATTCTCACTCCCTTTCCTTTCGACTTCTGAATAACTATTGCCAGTGTGGAAACTGCTTCTACTGCCGCCGAGGACAGAGCCTACTATGCCAAAACTTTGAAAGTCTCGGCGTCACCATGTCTGGAGGTTTTGCGGATTATGTTACAGTGTATGTATTGTTTTCCCCTCGTTCGCACAGGGTTCGCTTGCCTAACTTCTTGATACAGGGCAAGCAAAAAGGTCTACAAAATATACAACTTAACAGACGAAGATGCTACTCTAGTCGAACCCGCCGCCTGTGCAGTCCACGGCGCAGATCAACTCAATCTACCCGTTGGAGCGGAAGTCCTCATCCTCGGCGCGGGGCCCACAGGCCTCATCCTCTCCCAACTTCTCAAACTCAACGGCGCCTCCAAAGTCGTCATCGCAGCCAATAAGGGAATCAAAACCGACATCGCACGCCAACTCGACGCCGCAGACGAATACGTAGAAATCGATCGCGACGCGCCAGACGAGCATTGGGCGAAACTCAAGAAAGATTATCCGTACGGTTTTGACGCTGTTGTAGGTGCCGAAAAGCTCTCGTGCCTCATAATGAAAATTAATCTCTTGCCTATATAGGTCGAAGCGACTGGTTCCGAAAAGTCGCCAACGACAGCATCAACTACGTCCGTCGAGGAGGCACGTTAATGGTATATGGAGTCTACGCAAACGAAGCTCTGGTGCACTGGCCGCCAGCCAAGATTTTCGGCGACGAAATCAGAGTCAGTATTTGGTCGTTCTGAGCGGTTCGCTGGACTGAAAAGATTAATGCAAGATAATCGGCTCCTTCGCTCAAGTATATTGTTTCCCGCGTGCCGTAGCGTATCTAGACAGCGGGAAAGTGCGCGTCAACGGAATGGTAAGTCTTTTCCGTGATAACATCGCGTTACCTCACCCTATTAATGCACCACCAACCTGGAGGTGACCGACGTCTTCTCCGTAAACGACTACCAGAAGGCGCTCGACAAGCTCGAAAGCAAGACAGCCCTCAAAGTCGTCGTCAAACCAGCTACGGCTATGTAAATTTCTAATTACCGTATTATTCTATCTATGTACAAAGAAAACTAGATGGAGCATCGATACAGGTATATATGTATATCAGAGACGCGGAATTCAGGATGCTACACGTTAATACTTAGATACATCGCGTGAGTAAAGAGCAGACAACAGCGGACACGACCCAGAGGCAACCTTCACAACCATTAACCCCACTTCTGATGTATGCCATTTGTCCGAGGCACGGGTGCAGGCCACCCAGCAGTCGACGCATTCATATACGCTGCAGCGGAGGGCCGCATCCGGCCAGGCTCGAACGGCGCTGCGCGGCTCGACAGCGTCGACGTCATGGCACTGGCAGCAGCCACCGCAGGTGCAGGTGTCGGCGAGGACGACGAAGACGAGTCCGATGGCGTAGACGTGGATTTCAAGGACGAATGCCGTTGTGGGAGAGCATGAGTATATGGCACGGATGTTTGGGCGGCGCGTGAAGAGGCGGAGCGTTGGTGTTGCGATTGCGAGGGGACGGTAGGAGGGTGGTGGCTGATGGCGTGGGGCAGTCCACTGCGGGAAGCCGGCGCCAGAAGCGGACAACGACGTTTGTCCCGGCCGCTGGATGGGGATGGGCGAGGGTCGGGTTAGTATGCCAGGGACTTGTTGCGGACGGGCCCATTGTGGGGGATCGACCTGCTCGAAGTCATCGCTCGTCTCCGGCGTATCCTCAGAGTACGCGTAACCCAGCGGGTCGGCCTCAACGCGCTCGATCTCCAACTCGATCTCCCGAAGTTGCTCCTCCAAATCGGGAATCACGCTGCTCTCAAGCTTCTCCCTCTTCCCAGTCAGCCGTTCCATCTTATTGTTCAAACCCGTCAACTCGCCCTTCATATGGTCAAGCTTCCGCCTCTCCTTCTCCTCCTCGCGCTCGCGCTCCTTGCGAGCCCGATCAGCCTCCGCCTTGACCTTCCCATACGCATCCTCCTTCTCCGCTCTACACTCTCTCAGCATAGGCAGCTCTGCCTCGACCTCCACCACGAGCTCCTCCATCTCATGCGTCGAAATCTGCGCGCGCTTCGCCGCCTCTTGCAGCGCCAGGACTTTCTGCCGCGCGCGATGTTCCGCGACGGTGTGTTTTTCCGAAGCGCGTTTGAGGATCTCGATCTCAGACCGTAGAGCCGCGTCGGCTTTTTGTGCGTCTCGACGGGCGGCTTTGAGAGAGGAGGTGAGGGAGTCGCGTTCGGAGGTGATCGCGGAGAGCGTCCTCTGCAGTTGGTTGAGGCGGTCCTCGAGGGTCAGCTGAGGATGAGGGGCGGCGAGAGGAGGGGTGGATGGCATGGGAGACGTGGAAGGTGGAGAGTCAGTGTCGAAGCTGGCACTGTCCGCTTCTGGTACGCTTGTCGAGTTCGGCTCGAGGTCTGAAAATCGATATTTAGCACGCAAAAGAAAATCAGGGCTGAGTGAAAGCATGGGTTCGATGAAGGCCATTTCACAAAGACCTCACGCTTTCGAACTCGATAACCACTGTGCCCCAGCGCAAAAAAACCAACGTACCATCAGTAACAACCTGTCTGCGTATTTGTCCTCCCTGCACCAAGGCCAGGTCGATGTCGTATTTCTTGCCAGGCATGAGACCGTAGATGATGATGACCGCCTCGTCGGTCTTGTCATCGATGCGTATGTACACGCCTTTCCAAGTCGCAGAATTGACATTGACGGATAGACCCTTTGCGAGGACTTCTGAGATGACCGACGGTTTCTTTTGCTCAGAATCGTCGGTATCATCGCCCCCGTCGTCTTCGTCGTTGTCCTCGTCAGGCGGGAGTCCCAAAGATGCCAGAAAAGGTTCAGCTTCGGCACCAAAGTCGGAGAAATTGGAGGACAAGATGAAGGTGACAGAGACCGATGTAATTTCGCGAACAGAAAGAGACAAAGGCGGTTTTCCTGGACGTATTGTATGCCATTCTGAGGTGGCCAGAGGATCCAGAAACGCGCCATCGGGAGACATGGTGAAAGCAAAGAGAAAGGGATGATAGTCACGCGGCCAGTGCACGGCGAGGCGCGGCGCCGCCGGCGGCCGTTGATCTCATTCTCTTAAACTTCTTCTCCCATCTCAAAGCTTCAATACAGTACTACTGCGCTCGTATCTGCCCTATCCGACATCTCTGCGCTCTCTGACTTGTTTAAAACATACTACTCCGCCCTGGAAATATTTCTGTTAATTGGAAGATGATTGAACAGTGGAACAGTTTGCAACCACCAATACTACCTGTCTTTCTGTGTCAAAGCTCTCGTGAGCGGGCAGTATACGCATCCAGTCCGCTACTAAAGGGATTGGTTCATAATCTACTCTGCGCCAAACAAGAAACCCAGATTGTCTAGAATTTCATTTTCTCAAACTCTAAATTTACGTGGAGTCAAGCCTCCCGTCCCGCAGTATGGCACTGATGGAAGCCCTTCCGCGAGGCGTTAGACGCCAAACAGACGCCGCACAGTGACTCCTTACCACCATCCGCTGCAGGCTAAACCTCGAGCAGCATTCATATGGTCTGGCTCAAGGGTGAAAAAGTCTCAATCTCGGAGGGACTGGAAGGGCAGGATGATCATTTCGAGACCCTCATGAAAATGTTTGAGGATCTGGGTTTGGCGACATTGGACATCGCATCCCAGCCGGAATGTGACTTGTTGTCGTTTGCTCAGACGGCATTTTTCTTTGGGGTCATTACACTGGACCCGGAACCGACGCGTCCGCCCCCTCCTCCATCTGATTTGAAACTCACCCACCGCGGGGACGAACTTCCGGAGCACTTGCGCTATTCGACGACCCGTGAATCTTCGAAACTAGAAACCATTGTCAATGATGAAAAGTCGGACGACGACCTGTTTTTCGATACAAAATCTGAGCAGGCGACGCATACACATGGATCTGCGGTGAGTGTGCATTGAATACACGTGTCGCCATACTGCGGCTAATGCTCTGGTCAGCTCTCCCTTCACGAAGAATCTGATAAATCTGACTCCAATACCACTGGGGTAACTACTTCGTATTCTCGCAATGCAGTTTCTCAAACTATAACAGGAGGTCTGGCTTTGTAACGACTGCAATCATCCGAAGTGCATCGCCGGAAGAGCTCTCAAGGTAATCAAAGGCTTCATGCCCTTCGCTTCCGTGGCTAATATCTTGGTACAGTACGATGCCTGGACCACTGCAACAGAAATTTCGGCTTTATCAAGCGCACCCTCCGGTCGGGACTGGAACCCGGGGTCAATTCGATCCGGTCAGGGCTCCAGTTCGGAGTCCAAATTAGCTGCATCAAGTGGCAAGAGAACCGCACTTTCGACAAAAACCCAGCACGATAACGACTCTCTGTCATCAAAAATCACTCCTTTTACCAACTACTTTTCCTGGGGAGAATTCGAGGCTGAGGATGACTCGTGGCCGCATGTAGCTCAAGAGCCTCGACTGAATTATGGCTCAAATTCTGCACAAACCCTCCGCATAGACACTGAGCGAAAAGTTGTCGGCATCGTCTACCTCGTTACCTCCCCGCTCGCGCTCTCTCCTCCTGGTCAGATCGGAGAGTTGAATCTCGGGATCATCATCAACAATCCATATCGCGGGAAGGGTTTTGCGCGGGAGGCTATCCAGCTCATCCTCAAGTATGCGTTCGAAGATAGGAACTGCCACCGCATTCAGGCGTCTCTTCTCAGTCTGTCGTCGAAAGAGCGCTTGATCTCTCTCCTCACGCACCTGTACGCCCCGCTGTTACCTGGTCTCAAACTCTGCTAACAATCTTGTACTGCAGCCGATTCGGACATGAAGGGATAAAGCGCCAGGCCTTCTTCAACCCCTTGATCAACGAATGGCAAGATGTGACGACCATGGCCATCGTCGACATTGATTGGGTCATGCGTACCATTCGCAAACCCGCGCCGACATCGCTCTGGGAAGAGCTGTTTGTACGCCATCAAAGGGAACGCGAAGAGCTCCTGCATTGGGAGGAGTTCCAGAGTAGACTGAAGCGCACCGCCAGTATGGAAACTCTTCGCGCCGTGCCTGCCGATCCCGAGACCAGTGGAACCGAATCCGATGCTGCAGGCAGCATCAAATCCGATGCCGGCTCGAGCAAGGGTAAAAAGAGAGCGGTTCCCTCTGACTGGACCCGCGATCCATATGACGGATCGAGTTCGGACGCAGATAGCGAGTTTGACTTGGACGGGGAAGCGATTGCGCTCGTGAGGAAGAGACGCGACAGCGTACCGGATAGTCCGACGCTCAGCGAAATCTCTCTACCGTCAATCCCACGCTCTACACCACTTGCTTCATCCAGTGGGTCGGATTGGGATTTGATGGACATGTCCCCGTGCTCGAGTGACGACGACGAAGATGAGGAAGAGGAGTGAGTCTGAGTTTCAAGGCATATAGATATTACAACGAAAAGAAAGGAGCAGCTTTCTTGAGCCGGTGTCCAATTTACGAATGTGTTTACTGACTAGCAGATGATCCAGATGTAGCGAGCTTTTTTTTTCTCACTGAAGGTTACTGTACGAGTACATCCCAATACATACGAATCCCAAACCCAAACTCTAATGCGGTAAAGCCAGACATATCATCTAGTTATCTAGAAATAAAAAGCGCTGCGGCGTTGCAGCTACAGCAGAGCAGAAGCTCCTGTTCTAAGATCCATCACCTTCTGCCGCAATACATCCTCCAAAATTTGTGCATCAGCGGAGAATTTCGCCAACCCCTCGGCAACCTTTACAGCCGCAATCTTCTCTTCCAAAATATCCCGTGCATAGAGCGATGGGTCGTGGGCATTGCTTGAGCCAAAGTACGTGGTGGTGGCATCCATATCCACCAGAACAGGATGAAACTCAACCACGGGGTCCACAACATTGCGGCTTCTCAGCCCGCTCAACAGATGCGGCGGCAGCGTCACCAAATCAGGGCCACCCGCCACGCCATGCTTCCCCAGCTCCACAATCTCCTCGACCGTCCGAAACCCCGCAGCCATGATCTGCGTCGAATATCCAAGGGCCGAATACGTCGAACGGATGCTCCGAACGAGGAGGATACCGGGGTGTTGCGAGATCTCCTTGGAAGAACTTTCGCCTTGCGCATCCCACCAGTCCTTCACTCGGCCGATGAAGGGCGAGATGACGGATACACCTGCTTGCGCACAGGCGATGGCTTGTACGCGTCCGAAGATGAGAGTCATGTTTGTGTGTATGGGTTGCTGTTCTCGGTCTGGGTGTTCCAGAGTCTCGGCCGCGAGAATACCCTCGTACGTTGCAGGAATCTTAATCAAGATTCGATTTCTTGGTATACCGAGACTTTCAAGGAGAGCTGCCAGGGTTTCGCCCTAAGAATGGTTGGCGCGGACCACGGAGGAGCGGGGACTCGAATCACACCTTGCGAATCATGGCGGGGGGTATCATATGCGAGCCTTGGATCGACGGACACGGACACCCGACCAGGGACGATGCGAGATATGTTGGCGCCGACCTGAGCGAGCTGCGCACGAGGTTGGTGAGTATGAAGCGTAGTGGCAGCTAGATACGCGCGCAACGCACCACTCGATCCATCGCATACCCAGCAATTTCCTTTGGAGACGCCTCTGGATGTTTATTGAGCTCATGATTGACAGCTTCCTCGGTGATGTGTGCATATGGTTGCTTGGTCACAGCAGCGAGCACCAGAGAGGGATTGGTCGTAGCGTCGGATAGATCGAATCTGAACTCGGGTATCTCTTCACGATAATGTTGAACAAATCAATATTTAGAGGGACATGCGACGCACGATGATATTCTGCTGTATCGGACGCGACATATATTCCGGAGTCGCTAAGTCCTTGAAGGGCAGTAGTGGACCGCATTTCAATGGACAGAGAAATGGAGGGCGCGAGATGGAACTTGCTGCCGAATCTTCAAAGGATGATAAAGATGTCGCCATTCGTTTGAATACGATGACTGATCGTCAGCAGCAATCAATCGATGAGGGCCAGAAATCTCGGAGTTTGCCAAGTCGGTGCAAACGTGCATATGGACGAGCTGCTTTGAAAGGAAAGCTCTCGGGATTGTTCCGCGTGGGGTCCGGGTATGGCGGGACATCCCGCGCCCGATCGAGTCGTCGACTGACTCACGGTGAAGACAGCGAATGATAGAAGATATGGTGATTGACTCGAGCACGGCCTCCGTTCTGCCTGTGTATCGTCTCGTAGCATTGCGCTAAAGGACGGCCGGAGCACGATATGATGTCGAGTCTTCGTTAAGACGAGAAGAACTAGCCAATTCCCCCATTCATCCTCCGAGGGCTCGAACGTTATGAGAAAAGACTCACTATCTGAGTGGGCGTATCAAGTTTTCAGAAAGGCGACGAATCGATGCAGTCTCTGAGCTTCAGCGGAGCGTTGGCTGACGAAGGACTGAGGCGAGGCATTGGTTAACCCAGGAAAACCAACAATCTTGGAGGCGATCCGTGCCCGTTCGATATACCCTGTACTTGGGGCTGACGGATATGCGAGCTCGAGTCTTCGAAGCATGGTCACTCGGAGCGAAGATAGGTGAAGATCGACAGGAACTTCCCCTTTCCTGGTTGGGGTTCCGGGAACACAATCCCCAGCGCCTAGAAATGCGCACGTCAGGACAAACCCAGTCCGCAACTCGGGAAATCGTCAAGAAAACAGGAGCCGCAGAGCCCCCCGAGGCATCCCGAGGGATGAGGAACACGCACCCGCTTTTTTCAGCCGGAAGCGAGACCAACAGCAAGTAGGGAACCCTCCGATTAGTCGTAAAACCCGAGCACATCTCAGTGTTTTTGGGCTAAACATTAACGGTCACAGAAAGGACTCTATATCACACCCAGATCACAAATGGAACCACCTGAATAGACTCATGTTTGACGAAAACATCGGCGTGCTAGTAGTCACAGAAACCCACCTGTCAGAACAGCAAGCAAGTGATATTCAGGACAATGAGATAATAGGAAAACGCATGTGTATTCACCACTCTGCAAACCCCGAAAATTCAAGTAAACGAGGGATTGCGATCGTTCTGAACCGCGAAATCACCAACACGAAAGGGGTAACGCTCCACTACCTCATCCCAGGACGAGCCTTGCTGGCAGTCCTCCCTTGGCATGGAAATCGAACTCTTACAGTACTTGGGGTGTACGCCCCCGCGGAATCGATGGATGAAAATGAAGTCTTTTGGGATACCCTAACAGACCTGTGGATGACCACGGACCTACCGGTCCCCGATACGATGCTGGGAGACTACAACATTGTGGAAGAGCCCATCGACAGATACCCAAATCGGCCGGACGCGGCAGGCGCTACCGCCGCGCTCGCGAGATTCAAACGCCTACTTGGCCTAGAGGACGGATGGCGCGCGGAAAATCCCGATACGCAAGCCTATATACCCACGTCAGTTCTCATAAAACTCACTCCCGAATAGATAGGGTATACGGATCCCCCCAAATAATTAAACACTCAAGGAATTGGGATATCAGTGACGCGGCGGGGGACCTCACAGACCACAAGCTCGTCTCAGTACAAGTCACCGCGCCTGGTTCCCCGTACATTGGAAGAGGCAGATACCAGATCCCCAGTTTCCTCTTCAAAGAGAAAGGCTACATCGACCCCGTTATAGAGCGCGGCGCCAAACTACTCGACGAAATTGCCGGCGCCCCCGACGATGCAAATGTTATCCAGAAAGGCTTTAAGACATTAAAAGATTTCATGCAAGAATCTGCACAAACATACTCAAAGGTCACGATGGGCGCCTCCGCAAGCAAGAAAACCGAGCTTCAGTGCCGCCGACACGACCTTCTGAACCCACCACAAGCTGACACGGCTGACCCAGGTCTGCCCCCCATCCCTACTACCACAGCTGAGCCAGCGCCGCCCATCCCCACCTCTCCCACAGCCCCGAAACAATGGATCCAAGAAATTGAGAAGGACTCGACCTCCATCGCAGAGAAGGTTGCGGCTGTCCAGTCCGCGATTGATAGGATTGTGGGCCAACAACGCGAGAGGAGACGAACGGAGACACGAATCCGATGTCATAATGAACTTGACCAAATTACAAAGTACTCTGTACAACTAAGTAAAGAAAATGCTCCAAGGGACACGATTGAATTCCTGCAACGCACCGATACAACACCAGCTCGGGGGAGTAAACGATCAGACAAGATGGCAGAGCTGGCGCGGGACTACCACAATGACCTGCAGGCCGACCCCACAGAAGTGAGCCCAACTGCGAAGGATGAGGCCATGGCCGATGCGTTGGAAGGGATGACCTCTCACCATGATGACCCGAGAATGCGAAAACTCGACGAGCTCCTAACGGAGGCAGATGTCCTAGAAGCTTTGAAGCAATCCTCGAGCGGCACAGCTTCAGGCGTTAACGGGATTCAAACCGAACTCTGGAAAAGACTCCACGACCTGCACATCGAGGCCGAAAGAAAGAACAAAATGAACGACGGCTCCTCCCCCCTCAGCCCATCATTCAACATTGCAAAACTGCTAACTTCCGTATACAACAGCATTCAAAAAGATGGTGTAGTAAAAGGCACGAACTTTGCTGCAGGATGGATGTGCCCGATATGGAAGAAGAAAGACCGCTCAGACATAGCGAACTACCGCCCTATTACGGTTCTCAACACCGACTACAAAATTTTCACAAAAGCACTCACAAACAGGCTGTCGCTGATTGCCCCCGCGCTGATCCATCGCGACCAAGCAGGCTTCATGAAGGGCCGAAAAATCATGGACCAGATATATCTGGCAATGGAAGTCGTAGAATATTCCGAAGAGGAGCTTCAGAATGGGGTGATCGTGGCCCTCGACCAAGAAAAAGCGTACGATAAGACCTCGCACCGTTACCTATGGGAAGTCATGAAGAAACGGGGCATCCCAGACCTGTTTATCAACACGGTCAAGTCACTCTACTCAGACGCCGAGACACAAGTTGTCATAAACGGAGAAATGAGCTCACCGTTCCGGGTAACGAGGGGCGTTAGGCAAGGCGACCCGCTCTCATGCCTTCTTTTCAACCTGGCTATCGAGCCACTAGCCCATATGCTTCGGCGTTCGAATCTACGCGGTTACCAAATCCCCGGAGTCCTACACAAGGTCGTCGTCAAAATGTTTGCTGATGACACAACCGTGTACCTTGATGCAGACGACAACTTCGAGGAGCTGCAAGGCATACTCCAAAAGTGGTGTTTGGCCTCGAGCGCAAAATTCAATGTTAGTAAAACTGAAATCATCCCCGTGGGAAGCGAGACGTACCGCGAATATGTCATTTCCCAACGCGTGCTAAACGCGAACGACTCCCCAATCCCGGACAACGTCCACATAGCGAAAGATGGAGAGTCGGTACGGATACTAGGCGGGCATGTCGGCAACAAAATCGACCAATTTGCTATGTGGACGCCTGTGACCGAGAAAGTCGACGCGTCACTGACGCGCTGGGAGAAACTCCACCCTACCCTGGAAGCCCGTTGTCAAATCCTTCAGATAACGGTGGGGTCCATGTCCCAATACCTGACACAAGTCAACGAAATGCCTCCCGCAGTCTTTAACCACCTACTGAAAGCCATGAGAGAGTTTATGTGGGGCGGTAAATCCCCCCCCATAAATTTCGAAACCCTCACAGCCCCGCGCGACAAGGGGGGGGAAAAACCTGCTAGACCTGAAAGCACGAAACGACGCCCTTCATCTGATGAAACTGAAATCATACCTTGACCTAGACCCGTCCACGAGGTCCGAATGGTGCTACCTGCTAGATCGCCGGCTTGCAAAGCGGGTAACGAACGATTCAAGAGCCGCTCCCGAGGCGCTTGTAAACACCTTCCTCCAGTCCTGGAGAGCCGATGAGAGGGAATGGCCGAAACGGCATAAATCTATGATGCGAAGCGCGAAGAAATTCGGTATTTCTTTCGACGTCTTAGCTGCCACAACGGAAGTCCTAAACGATCTCCCTATATGGCACCACCACGGCGAAAACTGTGACGAAAGATTACCCTTAAGTAATAGTTTCGGCACACGAAAGGTTTGTTGATGAGCTGGTGGCGAACAGAGTGACTGTTGTAAGTTCTAGATTCACCAAAGTGTAATACAAAGTACATCACAGTATATAAAGTAAACTAAGAAACGAGACAAAGCGGAATGAAGTCATTCATGAGCGCAAAGTAATGGACGGAGCGGGAAGTGGAGAATAAGTCTAAGTCAAACGCGGTCACGAGATAACAGAGAAAAATAGTAGTGTTACATATGCCCTCCAGGTTGACGCGTCGGCAACCTCAATCTAAGTCTGCATCTCATCAGAACCTCCCGCGGACGGTCCAGCGCGCTTCTCGGCGGCAGCTTTCTCAGCAGCGGCCTTTTCAGAAGCCAACTCAGCCTCGATCCGAGCATCCAATTCCTCTCTCTCCTTCTCCTCCTCCACCATACGGCTCTTCAACGCCAAGCGCTGAGCCATGGCCGTCACCCGCTCGTACTCCGGAGCATCCCGCTGTTGTCTCTTCACACGTCCCTCGGCCTTCGCACGCTCGCGGTTGTCCTGCCGGCGCAAGTCCATCTCCGTCAAGCGGTCCCAACGCGCCTGGGAAACAAGGACCTGCCCGGCAGGCGGCGCCTCGGCAAGGTCACTCTCGCGAACGGAATAGATGACGATGGAGGGGAGGTGATGGTCGGGATACCAGAGAGTGCGGCCCGACTCGATGTCGTAGTAAGCCCACTTCTCTCCGGAAAGGCAATGAGCATTGAGAATGCGCGCGAAGTCGACATAGCCCCACGGCATGTCCTTGTAGCGATTGGCGGGGTCGTTAAGGAGGTAATTGAACATGATGTATACGCGGACCAGCATCGCGGGAACAACGTGGGTGGTTTCGTTATCGGGGTCGCGAAGGTGGAAGGTGTGATCGTCAATATGCTGGAGCCAATGCGAATTGTTGAAATCGAGGAATTTAGCGAGGGCAACAATGTCCTTCCCAAGCACTCCGTTGACACGGAAGCCGGAAGACTGGGTGGAAGAAGAGGAAGATTTGTTGGAATGTTTGTGGTTGGGCATGGTGAGGAATGGAAAGACGGTTGAGGAAGCAGAGGATGAGTAAGATGTAGAGGAGAACTCGGGGTTGAGTTCAACGAACAAATCCAGAGAGTTTATATATACTCTCTGGTTTGAGACAATCTTCTGATCCGCCTGAATCAAAACAATATCCGCTGAGAATACGTCAATGTCTTCCTCGGGTAGTTTTCCAGACCCGCGCGGGAGTTCAGAAATTTCTGACACTCCGAGAGATTCAAAATAATCCCGCAAAGCGGTGAGATGACTCGCCTGTGAATATGGCATCCAAGTCCGATCCCCAGACTGCCACTGAATCTCAAAGACGGCGTCAGCGCGTCGTCCTGAATGACCAACAATCTTGTCAATAGCCCATTCATGGGTCGTTGCATTTGTAGAGACATCTAACTGAGTTTCCAATCTTCCTGGAAAGCGACGGTCATCATTTGGAACATGAATCCGAAGCAAAGATGCATGGAAAACATCGTGAATTCCGCGCTGTTTCATATTGGACGGAAGTTCAATCTGAAACGAATTATTACCGAAGTCTCGGATAATAAGGTAAGGCCCAATGAATTTGGGAATGAGTTTGCGCGCCAAACCCTTCTCAAACTTAAGATTCTTCGTAGACAGATAAACCAAATCTCCTTGAGAGAATGGTGATGCTTGCCTACGGCGATTAGCATTCCGAGTTTGCTTAACCCTGGCAGCAAGAACTGCGTCGTGTGCAGCCATAATTGCCAACCTGCGTTGCAGAGCGAAATTAGCAATGCCAGGAAATTCACGGGTGCGATCCGAGTCCCAGATTAATGACCTAGGCATCCGCCCGGTGTTCAAGAAGAATGGAGTATAGCCTGTAGTTTCAGACCGAGCGGAATTCAAAGCGAACTCAACTGCGGGTAATTTAGAAACCCAATCCTTCTGTTTCTCGCCAATACATTGACGAATCATCTGTGTCACGGTACGGTTGGCCCGTTCCGTGCTTCCATCCGTCTCAGGATGATATGCGCTGGACATACGAAGCTTCGTACCAATTAATTGATGAAGTCGTTGCCAAAAGTTGCTTGTGAAGAGAACATCACGATCACTCACGATGGATTTAGGCAGTCCATGAAGTTTGTACACGTTCTCGAACATGAGTTCAGCCATTTGTTTAGCAGTATAATTGATTCGGCTTGGAATGATATGTACCATGCCTGTCAATAAGCAAATTACAACTGTAATAGAATTGAACACGCTATCGCGGTTCTTAGACTCGGGAAGAGGTCCCACGAAGTCTACTCCAATCGTTTCCCAAGGCTGAGAGGGAGGATTGAGTGAATGAAGCAAACCGTAAGGTTTCTGATTGTTCGGCTTACTGCGTTTGCAAGTCTTGCAAGCATCACAATAGATTTGGGTATCCGGAACTAAATCCTTCCACCAGACATATTCCCGAAGATAATCGGTGGTTTTGCGAGGCCCCAGATGTGCCAGAACGGAGTGTGCTTCCGAGATGATTATTTCCCGAATGTTTCGTCCCTTGTACTTCAGATGAGGTATGCAAAGCACCTTTCTGTCGTGTTCACAGAGAAAAATCAGGCCATCAGAGACTTCAAAATTCTTGAAAGCCTTCGGTGTTGCCAGTATATCTTTGAAGAATGAATCTTCGCCGTATTTGTTCTGCAAGAACTTAACCAGATCAAGGCCTTCAGTCCCTCCAGAGATCACAGGGAATATTGAAGGATCCATGTCCTTGATTTGTTGTTCAAGCTCCGAGAGCGTAGGTGGACGAGGAGTTGACGGTGCGAGAGGCGGAGGCTCGTCAGAAGCGGAAGACGGAGAAAAAGATTCCGTTGATGCCGGATTTGCTTCCGGGATCAAAGTTTGATCACCGCTGTCAAACGACTTTGCCTCCGCACTTGACTTCGCGTCTGTGCCTGCTCTTGACTGCACGTCAGAGCTGCTTGACTTCGCGTCAGCTGTTCTCAATTTCGTTTGGGTACTCCCGCCCTCCTTTGCTTCCCTTGTGGAAGCAAATTTACTCTCGTTTGCGGCACGAGTCATCGACCTCAAGACACGGCTTTCTTGGGTCTGTTTCGCCTTAGCGAGATCCTGTTTCTGCTTCTGCTCAGCAGCTTTCGTTGCAGACCTCAAGACACGGTCGCTTGCCATTGCTTTCGCTTCAGAACCCGCAAAAACCGGCATGGAAATGGAGTTGATATTAAGTGCATCATTGTCCACGACATCATGGTACGTGTATTCGCTTCTCGCGCGAACAGTTCCCGGTGCCTCGTTCGAGTAAATGCGAGATAAGGCATCTGCTAACACATTTTCTGTTCCAGGAACATACACGACTTCAAAATCAAACTCAGAAATCTTCTCCATCCATCGAGCTTGTCGCCCTGACAAGTTCTTCTGGTTCATGAAGTGAATGAGACCCTTATGGTCTGTGATCCATTTGAAATGGAATCCCTGCAGTATGTCACGATGCCGTAGCATCGCTTCAACACCTGCTAACATCTCAATCTCATGCACAGGATAATTTTGCTGCGCCGAGTTGAGTTTTGCACTGAAAAATGCCGCGACTTTGGCTGATTTCCAATCAGCACCTTGGCTCACAACTCCGGCGATTGCAGAGCTCGATCCGTCTGTCACGAGAAATGCAGGATCAGCGCCAGGTCCGTATTTTAACGGAACTCGGCGATGATCTCGAGACTGATGAATGATCCTTTTGCAGTCTTCAAAAGCCCGTTGCTGAGTATAACTCCAGCGAAACGGCACGGTATCTCCAGTCAATCCATGAAGAATACTCATTGGCTCACGAATGCGAGCTAAATCATCAGCGAGATATCCGATTGATCCCAGGAACGCGCGAAGTAAGTCCCTGTTCGTCGGGGTTTTCCAGTTCAAGACGCTGTCGACCTTATCAGGGTCCATTCGGATGCCATCATCGTCAACAATGCGACCGAGAACCTTCATTTCAGGCTTCAGAAATTGAAGCTTATGCTCGCTAAGGTACAGTGTCTCGCGCTTTAAGATGTCAATAATTGCTTTGACATGCTTGATGTGCTCATCTAGCGTTTCAGAGTAGATGATAATATCGTCCAGATATACATCCATGAATCTCCCAATGAAATCCGAGAATAGGTAGTTCATTAAAGATTGGTACGTCGCCGGCGCATTACAATCGCCTATCTGAATTACCAGACTGACCATATTCCCATCAGGAGTAGTTACCGTGGTACGGTCAACATGTTCGGGAATAATCCGAATTTGCTCATAGGCATCCTGTCCGTCAATCAGAGACCGATATTTACACCGAGCAACTCGGCGCAAAATACCTTCCATATCCGGAAGCGGAGAAGACAGCTTATGAGTATTTTTGTTGCGTGCTCGCAAGTCAACCACGGTGCGTAGTTTCGGCGGGTTGGTCTTCGCTTTTGGAATTAACAGCATGGGAACAGTATTCCCTGAGCTAGTCACTTTCCAGCGCCCAGTCTTCAAGTAATTCCGGCGCTTCTCATCCCATTGAGGGCGAAGAGCCTCAGGACACCGAGACGGTCTCCACGGTAGTATCTTCGTTTCATCAATGAGAGGAATTGTGTGATTGATTGCGCGCAAAGGCGGCAAAGATGTTTCCGCAGCTTTCTTGCAAATCGGCTTTGCGTATTCAATCAACTCATCACGAGCAGATTGAATTGTATGGTTCTCCAGCTCAGTTGAGTGAGAGTAAATTTTCGCAGTTGCGACTCCCGAAATTGGTAAGCATTTCGCACTACCGACACAAACTCGAGCTGGATTGAACCCAATATTAACCTGATGTTGAAACAGCCAGGCTGTCCCCAAAATCAAGTCGTATCCGCTGATATTTGCGACGTAGAAGGTGCGAGGACAACTGATGTCCTGATATTTGAAACCAACTTCGACTGAATGGTTAATTTTCGACCTTGAGCCCTGAACGGCAAGCTGGAGAATAATTGGTTCGTCCAATTCTCTTCGTTTTAATTGAAGCTGATCCGCCAGAGAAGTAGATATTAAATCCCCAAGCGAACCCGAATCAACCAAAGCGCGAGCTGGATGCCCGTTAATGTGCACCACAATAATAAGTGGTTTAGCGACGATTTTGTCGGGAACTCGAGGCAAGCAAGCAGTGCGAGTTATTCCTTGAACTTGATCGGCTGGAATTTGAATACCTCCACAGTACAACGTTGAATACTCGCAGTCGTCCCGACTTTTCAACTCTGCGAGCATCTCTAACAAGTATGATAACTTAGGTAGCGCACTTGGTCTTTCAAGTTCAAATTCAACTGCTTTGCGTTCAATTTCGATGGATTGAATTACTTCAAACAATCGAACTTCCTTCTCTGAATAGTTCGTCTCAAAGAGAAGATAAAGGCAGCCGAAACCATCTTCATTCTCGAATGTGTTCCAACGAACACTTTCTTCGAATTCAATTTTACCGCGTTTCCGGCGGATCCAATTTATGAAGTTGAATCTCCAGTTCAAGAGATAGGCTTCAGGTAAGTCTAACTGCCAGCGACATCCTTGTTCTTTCGTTCCTGACACGATATAATGTCCGGGACGGTGTTTGCGAACACGGTAAGTTGAAACTTCAGGATATTTTTCAAACCGTTCATTCAAGTATTGATTCGCTCCATTACAGAGTAAATCGTCGATAGGCACCTGATGGAGAGGACGAGGAGCTTCGGCTGGTCTCTCCAGCTGATAAAGACGCTCGCTGGCGTACCACGCAGCGATTTCAAATTCTTCGTTGAATAATTGACCTTTAGGAACAATTGTGATTTCATCGAAATATTCGTCCCAAACGGTCCACTGCAAGTCCACGACTTGATCCAAGTAAAAGCGACGGTTTCCCCGGCAAGGTCTGTCTATTTCAACTAATTCATCGCCAGGATAGGGCTGAAGAAATTCAAGGACGGCACAAGCGCCCTCCGCAACTAGATCACCGATGCGATCCGTTCGAAGTCGTTTATTTTCAAAACTTGATGATGGAACATCTTGTAAATTGAGAATCTGGCAGAGGAGATCCAGACGGTCATCCAGTGTTTCCCCTGGATTCCCTGAAAGTCCCAATCCTGAAATAATTTCAGGTTCGTCTTCATCATCAAACTCATCAAACTCATCAATTTCGGAGTCCGAGTCGCTAACCGACATTAACTCTGGTAAATCAGAGTAGTCAACCGTCTCGACAACGCTCTCCTCTTCACAAGGTAGGTCCTCAACCACTCCAAGTTCGACTTCTTCCTCGGATTCATCAGAGAACCCGGGAATTTCAAAGCAACGAGGAAGATCAAAATCTTCATCGTTTGAATCCGAGTCAGACTCGTATTCTGAATCACTCGTTTCAAATAATTCAGGCAGGTCGGCGAATTCATCATCCGGCTCGCTGGGTTCGTATCCTGAAGATGAAGAAGTATCTGAATCCGAAAACGAGTCCGAACCAGCAAACTTCTGGAGGTACCATGCGGAAAGATCAAAGTCATGATTCTGCAAGTACTCCTTTGGAAGTAGCTGCGGTTCAGCGTTGCGGAACAAACTTGTAATCAGGTAAGTATCTTCGTCGTAAGACTCAACTCGAATCTGATTATCTTCAATTGCAGGAGTGTTAATCTCTAAATCAACATCCTTCAAGATAAATGTCGCCATTGTAGCGTACATATCCTCAGATTCAGCGGTCAAGCGATCTTCCCATTCTACATCATCGGGATTTAACCCAATTGCGATCTGGCGCTCGATAGCATACCAGAGACCAATTTTGAAGTCTTCGTCGAACAAAAATTCCATTGGTAAGATTACATCTTCCATGGTAACATTGTCGATGACAACATATTCAGTTGCCGATGTTTCGTACACTTGGAATCGAGATTCCTGTTGAATCTCCTCGTCTCCAGGGTACGGCTGAGCTTCCTGCAGTACAATGCGAACGAATCTAGCCACTAAATCACCGATAGGTCGCGGCTTTTCCGGGTGAGAGTTGACAGTTTCCAAAATTTTTAAATCCTGGTTCCCGCCCTCCTCAGCTTCCATACGGAAAATCGCAGACCCAACGGGTAAGGTTTCCAACACCTCAGTTGTTGCTGAGAGTGCTGATTCGTTTGCAGTACGCATTCGCGCTGCGTGCGCGCCAAAACCTGGAGGTTTGCCTTTCTGATTAGAATTCATGCTTGTTAATTTAGGACAATTACGAGCCATATGGCCTGGTTCTGCGCAATTTAGGCACAGACCAGCAGCCATTAATTCATTACGACGTTTAGTCGACATTTTCCGGTCATCAAAGGTTCGTTTACCCTTTGCCTGGTTGTTCGTTGAAGCCCTCGGCTTATCCGAGTTCGATTTCTCCGAATTCAACTTCACTGAAGAGGATTGAATCGTAGGCTTCTTGAAAAAGCGACCCCCACGCGAACGGTTGGTGTATTTGGATGATGAAGCAGAAGGTTTGCTCCCATTAGCCTTTGGTTTATCATCTTCAGGCTTATAATTCCCAAGCAACTTTTCAGCATGCTCGGCTTCGACGACAACATCATCCCAACTTGATACCTCTGGATCAAGCTTTTGGCGCGACATCTCTTTCTTGATGTCCTTCCGCAAGGTTAACCAGAGTCGGGTGACTTTTTCCTGGTCATCCGGCAGACCAATCATGGTGTGTAGTTGTTCGTACTCAGCGATATGTTCAGTCACTGATTTGGAACCTTGGAACAGTCCGTTCAATTTTGTGCGCTGTTTCAACCTAAAATCTTTAGGGAAGCAATAATTCAACAGTTCGGTGAAGAACTTGGTAAGGGTCCAAGATTTCTCATATTTAACAACCTTACGCTGGTAAAAGTCTCCAGCCGATCCAGTCATGAAATAACTGATAATGAAAATCTGATCTTCCTTAGGGACTTTACCCATCGTTACATAGTTCGTGCTTTCGCGAACGAACCGGAAATAAGCATAAGGATCAACTGATCCGTTATATTTGGTAGGTGGGATAGGCTTCAAGCTCATCTTAGTATCCCGTCGAGATTTTGATCTCGTCCTACGAGCACCTTTCGCACGTCGGGATTTGCTTGATTTCCGCGACTTGCGAGAGTGGGTACGTTTTCCCTTGTGTTTACGGGAACGAGATTTGTGATGACTCCGTTTCACAGACTTTCCAGAGTCGGTACCACTCTCGTCAGAGCTGGAAGAGCTATCCGAGCTACTTGACTCATCATCCGAGTCAGAGGAATCTTCCTCGGAGGAATCAGAGCTGGAGCTCGAGGAACTCGAGCTGGATGAACTCGAGCTCGAGCTTGACGAAGGTGGGGAGGAATTCCGAGCGGCAGCCTCGCGAATAACTTTGTCAATAAATGTTCCGCCCACAAGGGGTCTAGCAGGAGGGGAGTTGGTTCTCTTCTGGTTGTGTTTACCAGAACTTTTAGTGCGTATTTCCCGCTCTATGCTAGCTTCAACCGCGTCTTTGGCGCGGTTCTTAACCTGTTTAGCTTGCTTTTTCTTAAGCAACTTAGCGGTGCGTTTCGCTTCCGCTATTTCGACGTCTTTCTGACGTTTCTCCTCAAGTTTAATTGCCTTCAAACGCTTCTGAAGGTTCGATTTCTCGTCAGATAATGAGGTAGTGGTCTGGCCAGACACTGATTCATTTGCAGGAGAATTATATTCAGGTTTATTAATTACAACGGTAGTAGAAGAACTATCCGAGGGTACGCTATTCACGGGAACATCCCGGAATAAATCAGAAGGAGTAGAAATAGGCTCCTCTTTAATTCGATTTATTTGTTCAAAATTAGCGAATGCAGCGCGCTGAGCTTCAAACTCAGCTTCAGAGAACTGGTCAGACCAATCAACCTCGCCCCAATTACGAGGATCAGGTCCTTTGCCCTTCGGCTGAGACGGCCCTTCGCCTCGAGAGGTTTCGCTGTGAGAAGGCGAAGCCGAGCGGACCTCAACCTTCCGCACAGGTGCGGGGGTGGATTGTGCCTGAGCACCTGTGAAACGAGGGGAGTTAAATGTATTCAATTTAACTTTCGCAACTTTGGCCTCATCGTCAGAGGCAAGAGAAATAAGTTCCTCGTCAGAAACACGAGAAGCTCGACGGCTCTTATCAGCAGCCTTGGCCATGCGCATGTAGCGCTTGCCTATCTGCCGAAGCTCCTTGGAGCTCATTTCCTTAGTCGCACGGTCGATCGGCGATGTAGAAGTGGAGATAGAACGATTAAGTTCGTACCCATCCGCCTTCTTGTCTTCCTTGTGAGACTTGGAAGACTGGCGAGTAACCTGTGTCCAGGTCTCGCGATTCTCGCTTGCGTCCAAGTCGAGAATCCCAAAGTCCACGCTGCTGTCAAGCAACGGGACGAACAACAGCTCGGAGCTTTCCTGAGAAGGAAAAACTCCCTCCACCACCTGAGGAGGTGGGGCACTAACCGCCCGAATGGGTGGTGAAGCAGAAACAACCCGACTGAACAACAGCTCGGGTGTAACGCTGCGCGACTTGGGCGAACCCAAAGCCGACTTGGGAGCGGATTGCTCGGGAGCGCGATGCTCGGAACCAAGAGAAGAAGAAAGAGAAGTGGAAGACTCACTATCCTCCGCATATTCCTCCACAGTGACACGATTGTTCCGAGTAGTAGCCCGAGTAACATAAGGGGAACGGCCCCGTCCGCGAAGAGAATGAGCCATTGCGAGTAGATGAGAGAGTACAAGAAAAGAAGCAAGAGTTGAGACAGGAGATGAGACAAGAGAAAAGCTTTGGTGAGAGAGTCGTCGTCGAAGTCGGTAGCGGCGGTTGATCAGACCACAGGTAACCAGAGCAAGCGGCGACGAAGAGATACTAGTTAAGAGTCAAAAATATGTGACGAAAGATTACCCTTAAGTAATAGTTTCGGCACACGAAAGGTTTGTTGAGAGCTGGTGGCGAACAGAGTGACTGTTGTAAGTTCTAGATTCACCAAAGTGTAATACAAAGTACATCACAGTATATAAAGTAAACTAAGAAACGAGACAAAGCGGAATGAAGTCATTCATGAGCGCAAAGTAATGGACGGAGCGGGAAGTGGAGAATAAGTCTAAGTCAAACGCGGTCACGAGATAACAGAGAAAAATAGTAGTGTTACAAAAACCCACACCTGCCGCAAACGAACAACTCTCCCGCCTGTTACTGCCTTAGAGAGCAGCATGGGGTCCTCCGAACCGGGGACGGCCTGAACCGCCTCCGCCGCCTAGACGACCCGTCCCACAAGAAAAACAAAAACTGCAAATGCGCAGACTGCGACCACGATCGCCGGAATCTCGGCTGCGCAAACCCCCACGCATGCGCAATAGCAGTCGAAAAGAAGCTGTCCCGCCTAATGCCCAAGTGGGATCCCAGGAACAACCCCCTCTCCCCAGACGCGGCGGACGACGACGAGGAGTCTGAGGATGAAAACCCGAACTCTTTCCCTCCCGCGCGACCAACATCCGCTATCAGTGAGGGCTTCAGGATCCTCACCCGCCTCTCTGAAACCCTGCCAACCCTCGGCCCTTCCCTGCCCGCCGATAACGATGCTCCGCAACCCCCCCAAGCTTTCTTCACCAAAGGAATGACCATCCGAGACCGCGACGGAAACACCCGAGCTGCCGGGGGCCTGTGGTACGATGACCACGATGAACGAAACACGGCCCTCCTACTCCCAGCCCATCTCCGTCAAACGGCGAGAACAGCCGAGCTCGCAGCAGCCCTCCATGGAGTCCAATCCGCACCAAGGCACCAAGACCTGATAATATACTACTCACAGAAATCCATCCGCTCCGAGATGCTTCAGAAACTAAACGCCCGCGAGGCTAGCGGCTGGATTGGAACGCAAGACAGCAGCCTCCTACGAGCCCTAGCAGCGGCCTTGCGAGGCAGAACAGGGGAGACGACCTTCATTGCCCAAGACTCAAACCAAGCCCGTAAGACAGGAAAGGCGGGCGCAGTTGCCATGGCACGTCGAGGTACTCGGAAAAGTGAGGCCTCGGAGATATACCCATTTGTTGACCCAGAGTACAGCTTGAGAGGCGTCCAACTGTCGACACTAACCCAGAAGCTAGCATATCGAGGAATCAAGCAAACTAGAAAGATATCGCCACGTTTGGCGACGACAAACAACCTCAAAGAAGTGACGCAAGTACGGTTGCCCACAAGTCCACGCTTTGTTTTCGGCCGAAGAGTTTTCGACGCGACTTTCTGGCGCACCTTCCTATGCTCTCTACCTGCAAGAGCCCTCTCCAGGGCCCCTTTGGCAACGACCAAGACGTCGAGGACGCCCCGCAAAGCACGCTACGAACCCCAGAATGCCCAGGAAAGGTGTCGGTAAGCCGGGTTTGCCAACAAGTCCACGCTTTGGGCTTCTAGTAAGTTCTACAAATTGAAATGGCTCTTGAGGGAGTTATTTACATGGGTATATTATATGTTCTGTCCTATCTGTCCAGGACCGTCCGTGCCATACCCTAGAAGGTCATGTATGTTTTGTATGACCAGCAATTTCCGGAAACCACAACATAGTGTCATGAAAGAACAATATCAGCGGGGCTACATATCTAGTGTACCTTTAACTTAGTGACTCAGTATGAACACCAGAACGTCGCAATATCAATAGACCTTGGTTGCATGCATTGACCACAAACGAGCTGAAATACTTAGCGGTGGTGGCGGAAAAGTAAGATCGCAGGCACCAAACTGAATGGATTTGGCAACAGCGACGGCGGGGGGTGAAGCCATAGGCGGGAGAAGCACGGTGGGTTCTTCTGTCTTGCTCGAGTGAGGTTGGAGTGAGGTGTACATCTATAAGGTACCTACAAGACACTTAGCGCACTGCATGCGCTGGAGGATATCATTTACACGCGCCTTTCATCCGGCTCGCGGTGTACGCTCGCCCACCACACTCGATCCGTCCCACCATACGCGCTCCACAAGTTGCCAGCCGCCAGGATTCACAGCATTACAAAAAATTGAAAGGAAAAGCTGAGATCGAAAATTTCAAGTAGTAGCCCGCGCCGCAGTCGGGTCTTGACCTCAGTGTGTCTTGCGCGGCGTCCTCGACGTCTTAGGCGTTGCCAAAAAGGCCCTGGAGAGGGCTCTTGCAGGTAGAGAGCATAGGAAGGTGCGCCAGAAAGTCGCGTCGAAAACTCTTCGGCCGAAAACAAAGCGTGGACTTGTGGGCAACCGTACTACGCAAGCGACCTTCCGGAACTTCGGCTTCTCTCCAACCGAGGCCGAGTTCTGGACCAGCATCCGACACAAGGATTTCTCTCGTCAAGTTAAAAACTTCCTATATAAGTCTGCGCACTCAGCACATCGGATAGGTGCTTTTTGGAAACATATCCCCGAGTGCGAAGAACGGGGCATCTGTGCAACCTGCGGAGGAGTGACAGAAGACCTCGATCACATACTGACAAAATGCTCTCGTTCTGGACAAGACATCATCTGGGCCCTCGCGGAGAAGCTATGGCTTCGAAAGCACTCCGTATGGCCAGAAATCTCGCTCGGCTCGATCCTGGGCTGCGGTCTCGCGCGTTTCCACGACCAACGCGGTAGAAACCTTGACGGGACAACGCGCCTCTTCCACATCCTCATTTCGGAATCGGCTTTCACGATTTGGAAAATCCGGAACGAATGTGTTATTCAACGACAAGGAGACCCCCTCCCTGAGAAAGCTATCCACAACAAATGGCTGCACAACATAAACCAACGCCTAGAGTTCGACCGGCTACTCACAAACCATGCAAAATATGGTAAGCAATACGCCTTAAAGCCCTCGCTCGTCCTTCAAACGTGGAACTCGACTCTCCTGGACGAAGATAAACTGCCTGACGACTGGATTAAGTTGCCCCGGGTTTTAGTGGGTATCGAGCCCCAAACTGATCCTCCCTCTTCTCGGCCCTCGGGTCGCAGAGGGAGAAATCGCTGAGCTCGACTCCCACACTGTTGCACACAGCTTCGCACTTAAAGTGTTTCCCTGGGCGGTGTACATCGTTTTATTTCTTTTCTTTCCCGGAGGGTTCGTTCCCTCCGTCTTCTACGCAGTTTGGAGGCTAACCAATTGTTAATTGTCCACTCTGGATACCGTACTACCAAAAAAAAAAGAAGATCGACGTTTTTGGACGAACTTCGGCTGTATTGTTGCTGAGTGGGATCCAGTGGGCACCACGAATCCTGAGCAAGGCCCTCAGGCCCCTCACAGAGGTCGAGAGCTTAGCTGGCAAGGAACTGAGCATGTTGTGGTCGAAGTTTATAAGTTGGTTTGAAAATGCCCCACAGCCACCCGCTTCCCTTGAAGTTGCTAATAACGTACAAAATTCAGGAGCAGAAATTCGAGAAAGACGACGCAGCATGAACTTGATACATAAAGAATCGAGATACTTAAATAGTGCATATCCATAATGGAGTCATGAGGTCAACTAGGGCGAGTCGGACATAGAAAGCTGATCATCCCAACAGCTCAACCTCCCGCCGCGCATCGACCAAAATATCTAAAACCATCCCAACAGCAGTTTCGACTGCCTCCCGATCCTGCTCTATCAACCTGCTCAGAAAGTGCTCATCAACTTCCTTCCATCTAGCGATCTCCTCGTCCAATCTCTGAACCGCATACAGCGGAACATCGCCAGTCAGTCTCGCATCCACATCCAAACCCCCGGCGCTACCAATGACAAACCAACGCACAAGATCGCGTTGGATATGTGCTTCGGTGAGAGCCATGTGGTACGTGATGGGCCAGGGAAGGTCTTGAAACCGAAGCGGAATCATGAATGCGTCTTGTGGGTCTTGGTCGACCTCGTCGAAAACGTCGCGCCAGCGCTGGCGGTGACGTTCCCAGTGTGTGACTGAGGCTGGGTTGTGGCCGAGGGGTTGTGACGCGTGGTAGACCTTTCGTACTTTCCGCGTCGACCTCATATTGGTATTCAATTCATTAACGGTTGAAGAGAATGAGGACGTGGTCGAGAAAAACGGCGACTTGTATTCAAAAACGGGAGTGGGTGGCGAAAACGGAGCTGCTGCCTCAGTAGCCGCCGTCGCCGAATCCTCAGGAGATACTGCGAACGACGACAATGCCGCAGACCAACAGGGCTCCGCATCCGCAAAATCACAGCCAAAAAGCGGCTCATTCGCAACGTTCGGATGACGGACCAAGAATCGTCCCGGGCGCCGATGTTTCTGTAAGAGCAGCCGTGAGACCTCCATGGCGAAGTGGATCTGCTCTGGAGGGAGAGGGTCTGATGAGGGCGAGGAGGGATCGAAACAACCGGATTCGTCTGCTCCGAATGCGCTGGATGTGCTGGCTGCCTCCGTAGTGCTAGCATGGCTAGACTGGCGCAGAGAGGGCGTAGGCCCGAATTGAGAGAAGCTTTGGTGCTGGATGAAAGGGAGGAAGTGAGTATGGATGCGATGAGAGTGGGGAACTTGGACTGCGTACATCACCACCGTTTGAGAAAGCGTTTGAGCACTGGGACATTGTCAGGCTGGCAGCAAGGAGGTGGGATTCTTTCAGATGAAGAGAAGCGAGTGTTGTGAGGGTCTGTATTGTGGTTGAGTGGCATCCGTCGCATTGGCTTTATACCTGGCAAAGCGTCCACCATTGTCTACCTCAATCTTTCTGAGAAAGGCAAGTTCAAGCGAACGCCAAAGCGTTTCCAAGCGTTTTTTAAAACTCAGTCGCCAAAGCTTTGACCATACAAAGCAGGTCAAAGCGCGCCGGGCGGATCAAATGCTTTGCGCCAAAGCAGTCACAGTCAAAGCAGGTCAAAGCAGTGCGTTATGCATCGGCTGTCGTACACGATGTGCATGTGGCGGGTCTGAATGAGTTGTCGCGCGCCATAAATGAGACAGCGATGCTAGGTTTGCCCGACGGACGGAGGTTTGAACACCGTCCGTCGGTCCCGACGTCCCGCCCTCAAGACCATAGAAGTCCAAATATGGAAGACACACAGCCACAATAATGACTCTTTCTGAAAGTACAAAAGCGCGACGCTTTGTACTCGTTACCACATTCCCAGTGCCACACACTATCAACGTCAAAGCCTTTTGACAATATATAAGAAAAGCAAGTCAGAATAAGTGGTAGATCAAGCCATACCTTGAGCCACACAACGAACGCCCACTTCACCACTGCAACTTCCCTACCGATGCAAACGCGTAGCCAGGCTAGAGCGGCGCGCGAGCAAGAGGCAGAGAGAATTGAGATCACCGCACAAGCCGAGGCACGATTTCATACTCCGGGCTGGGGAGAAGTCTTTGGTGGTCCCCTGCCTCCGCTGACGCCCTCCAATTCCTCCTCCTCTGTAGGGTCTGACAGTGGGCCAGTGTTCCATTTCGGCCACGCGTTCTACCCCCAAGGACCGACATGCACTCCAACGCATTCCCTTGCAAACATGAACGACGAGATACGAGAGGCGCAGCAAACACCTGGGAAACGAAACTCGATGCTGCCACCGAGCAAAGAAGAGAGGGAGGCGGCTGAACGACAGCGAGACCTGGATATTGACAGCGGCAGAGGGGTACGCCCATTGGGAGGAGAAGATACGCTGGTGCTCAATCAATTTGCGGATTCGACGCCGAGAGGAACAGGCGCTGGTCCCCGGACGCCTAGGGGAACAGGTGCTGTTCTTCTGTCGCCATTCCATAGCCCAGAATCTTCACGGCGGACTGCGCCCCCATCCCGTGTATTGGCAGGAGCGACTCCGCGACCTCGAAACTTGAAGGTGACTTTCGCCGACCAGTTGCGAGAAGCGGAGACACAGGTGATCGACCCAGACACGGGACTATCGGAATGGGATTAGGAATCCCTTCATTTTCTGGATTTGAATGAGTGAGATTAACGGGCTCAACTAGAGGATGACTTGAAACGGACCTTACAATATATACTCACTAATGCTGTCGATGGAGACCTATGTATCATGCTTGTTCGGATTTTCTATCTATGTATCCATGTTCTCTCGGGGTCGTTGGACAGAATGCAAGGTAGCTTCTGGCGGCGGTTCGTAGCTGGCGAAGTTGTTGAGTTCAGGAACCCGGACCGACACCGACAGTTTCCGCCTGTGACTGGATGTGACAACTGTCACATCGCCTTTGCGAATTTTCACAACTCAGGCTGAGCCGCAGCGCTGCTCTGCGCTGCTTCTGTACTATCTGCTTGCTTCGTTTTCACAGTCGGGAACGTCGTTGGAGAAGCATCTATAGCAAGATACTGTATTGTTCAAGTTGACCAATTGCCCAGCTTGAAGGCAGGAAGGAAGGCCGGATGTGTACGGGTTCTGCACTTTGAATCTTGATACTCTCGCGATTCTGTCAGTGTCCCGGCTCATCTGTAGGTCGGCTTGGGGTCAACGGAGGTCAGCAGACAACGGCCATCGTCACCTTCCCGCGTGGAATCAATGGCGATCGCCTTCATATTGACATTTACTCGTCGAAGTTACGGTTCCATGCTCCCGAACTCCTGCCCACACTCGTGCAATGCTCTGGCTTTGGCTTCGTCGTTGTTCTCGGCGCTGCCCGCGTGACGGTGTTGATGTTAGTCCTCACGGATTCAAAATGCCGACCACATTGACAAAACGATCAACAAAAATGTTCCCCTTCTCCTCACTCCTCGCATTATGTCTTGCCGCTACCCTGGTCGCGGCAGGTCCTTGCGACATTTATGCCTCTGGGGGTACGCCTTGCGTTGCAGCACATAGCACCACCCGTGCACTATTCAACGCATACTCCGGCCCGCTCTACCAAGTCCAGCGTGGTTCTGATAGTGCAACTCGCGACATCCTTCCACTCTCCGCAGGCGGCGTCGCCAATGCCGCAACGCAAGACTCCTTCTGTGCTGGCACGACCTGTCTCATTCACATCATCTACGACCAGTCAGGACGAAGCAATCATCTGAGTAAAGCTCCGCCTGGTGGAAATGCCGCTGGCACTGATCCCGGTGGTTTCGACAACGAGGCAGCGGCCGATGCTGCGCCTGTGACGCTGAACGGGCACAAGGCGTATGGTGTATTTGTAGCTCCGGGAACGGGGTAAATCTCGTCTGCAAGATCCTGAACTTTTCTGAAGATGGTCGTTGAAATAGGTACCGAAACGATGCGACGAATGGTATTGCTGTGGTGAGTGTGAATGCACCTCAATGTACATGTCCGCATGCTGATTATTTGTCTCAAGGGCGACGCTGCAGAGGGCATGTACGCCGTCTTTGATGGCACCCACTACAATGACGGCTGCTGTTTTGACTATGGCAATGCGGAGACTTCCTCTACTGACACAGGCAAGGGGCATATGGAGACTATCTACTTCGGGCTCGGTACCGGCTTCGCCACAGGCGCGGGAAGTGGTCCCTGGGTTCTCGCTGATTTGGAGCAAGGCCTCTTCACCGGACCGGACAAGAGTGTCAATCCCAACAACCCGACTGTCACTTCTCGCTTCGTCACCGCCGTTGTGAAAGGCGAGCCGGGAAACCACTGGTCGGTGCGTGGTGGCAACAGCAACGCTGGCTCGCTCGCGACGTACTACAGCGGCGTGCGCCCCAGCGGTGGATATAATCCCATGAACAAGGAGGGCTCCATCATTCTTGGTATTGGCGGAGACAACAGCAACCGGGCGCAGGGCACATTCTACGAAGGCGTGATGACTTCCGGCTACCCCTCCGACGCAACGGAAAATTCAGTGCAGGCCGACATCGTCGCAGCTCGTTATGCTGCAACCAACATAACGAGTGGACCTTCCATCCGCCCTGGGTCCACGGTATCCCTCCGCGCCACGACCGCATGCTGCACGACGCGGTACATCGCGCACAGCGGCACGACTGTCAACACGCAGATCGTCACCTCGGGCGACAGCGCGGCGCTCAAACTCTCCGCCAGCTGGAATGTCGTCGCTGGCCTCGCCAACAGCGAGTGTGTGTCATTCGAGTCGCGTGATACGCCGGGAAACTTCATCCGCCACGCCAGCTTCCAGCTGCGTATCAGTCTTAACGACAACTCGAAGCTGTTCCGCGAGGATGCGACGTGGTGCTATAGGGCGGGACTGAATGGGCAGGGCAATACCATTCGGTCGTTCAATTACCCTGCGCATTATTTCAGGCATTTCAATGCCCTGATGTACGCTTCGAGCAATGGCGGCGCGAACACTTTCGATGCGAAGACATCGTTCAATGACGATGCCAGTTTTGTCGTCGTGCCCGCCTTCGCTTGAGATGAAAGTCGTTGCAGAAAACTCGAAAGACTTACTTACGACAGTGAATGTGGCAAGCCGCGTAAGCACAAACTACAGTACTCCACACGTGTTGCATGCTGGGTACATAGAACTACGGTTATTGAATTGTATTCTTTTCATGAGGGTTTGATGAGGGTAGAAAAAAAATGCAATCGCGATTTCTGGCCGATTTCCCACCTCTTTGTGACACCGTGACGCCATGATGTGCTCTTCCCCCACTTGGCTGAATCCTGTATCTATGGCACATATAGTGTGCAAAAATTATGAGTGATTACAACTTGATTGAAAGCAGGGTTTTTGCTCGCAACTTACTGCTACTTACAACTTTTTCATGCAACTTACAAGCTTATGGCTGCAACTTACAACTATGTTGCGAGGTTGGTTACAACTTCATTGGTGGATACATCTTGCTGGACATACTGTAGTATTACGTTCAATTCGTAAGCCGGTTTTGAGTGTGACACCCCTTACGAATTTACCCTTTCTTGGGCGCCATGGTGACACTGTGACTTACGAAAAAAATTCGTTTTTTACCCCCTTTTTAGGCCCAAAATCGCACTCAATTCCGCGTCACAGGGGGGACCTTTCGTAGGACCCCTTTGTGACGCTGTGACTTACGAAAATTTTCGTAGGATTTCGGGTCTGTGACCTGTGACCCTACGAATTGAACGTGATACTACAGTATTATCAGCTACCAAATCGTCATCTTTTGGCAAATTATCCGTGGATTTACTGACCTCTTGCTGATCTCCAAGTTTCGCTGATGATCGCGGTCGTGCCGATATTCGACGGCATCACTGGCAGGCTCGGCAAATGTGGAAGATCGAGAGTAATCGAGCGGTTTGCTTTGGTACGATGCCCGAGGCTGGAAATAAACTGGAGGTGAGTGAAGAAGCTTTTTGAAATTTCTCCTCTCAGAAAACGAAGCACATTTTCTTGGATTTTCAGAGTCGGAGACTCCATGTTCATCTTTGTGCAGAGACAGGATTGGCGCCGCCTTTCCTTTGCAGAGTCCCTTGAAATTTATTTCCCAGATTGGTAAATGGAGACCTGTGCTTGCCTGAACATTTGCGGGTCGTTCCATGGTTTATCAAAACTCACCCCGAAATTACTGTTCGACTAGCCGAACCCAGCGATCAAGCTCTGATGGACGATCATTTTACCTCCGCAATGCCGAGCCTTCAGTGAGATGCAACCAACTTGTAGATGTAAGTAAGATGCAACCAAGATAGCAGATGCAACCAACCTGGAGATGCAAGCAAATAAAGTTGCTGCCAAAGATGTAAGTTGTTTACAAAAACCCTGTAAACTGTGGTGAATTTTTGCACAGTATATCGCCCATATGTATCTCCTCAACCAGTCCTCTAGTTGCCCTTGAAGTCTAGTATCCCAACCTTGCCATAGAGCTCCGAACCACTGCCCAATTCCGTATAAGGCTGCAAGCGGAATCATGGAATTGTCTCGCATCTTCCTCTCAAGCCTTTTAACAAGCAATCTCCCCTTGTTTTCTGATTTCGGGAGCCCCCATGCGGCCTGCCTTTCACTCAAATCCAAGCTGCAGCTAGAAAATACAACCATCATCGACGTTTCTTATGTGCCTGGTGGTTCCAGAGTCGCAACCCTCGGAACATGCGACCCCGTAGCTCATGTGTCTGCCCCAATCTGCCGAGTGCAATTTTTCACCAATACTTCCGATACGTCCGTCGTTCATGCCGAAGCATGGCTGCCAGATCAATGGTATGGCCGATTTCTAGCGCAAGGTAATGGTGGCCTTGGAGGATGTAAGTGACTGTGGTCTTCTCGCCAGTATGTGTTAAATTCGGCTTTCAGGCATATTCTACGACCATCTCGATTATGGCTCGTCCATGCACTTCGCCACCGTTGCTTCAAATAACGGACACGACGGCTACAGCGGCGCTCCCTTCCTCGACCACCCAGAAGTGATCAACGATTTTGCCTACCGCGCCATCCACGTCGAAGCCGTAATCGGGAAGCAGATCGTCGAAGCCTACTACGGCCGCCCACACGCCAAATCTTACTATCTCGGATGCTCAACCGGTGGACGCCAAGGCACCCAAGCGGCACTCAAATATCCCGAAGATTTCGATGGGATCCTCGCCGGCGCGCCTGCAACAGACTTCAATCATCTCATACACTGGAGCTACATGCTTGGGCAACATATCGGCGCCCCACACCCTGAATCGTCTCCCGCATTCATTCCACCAGAGTTATGGAGAGTCGTGGCAGCGGAGGTAATGCGCCAGTGCGATGCTATCGACGGTGTCCGAGATGGAATTGTTACCGAGCCAGACCTATGCGATTTTCGGCCGGAAACGCTCCTCTGTGGACGAGCCTCTCGCAGTCGCTGCCTTACTGAACCCCAAGTCGAAGCTCTACGAAGAATTTATTCCCCCTTATACGGCGACAACAGTGAGGTAATATATCCTCGCTACGACCCTGGTGCAGAGTCAGAAGCCATCCCTTTTGGCCCATTCAGTGGAGAAATTGGCGACCTGTTCAAAGTATGTGCTATGTGTTCATCAAGTCGTCCACTCAACCGTCACTAGTCCTGGGTCCAAAACACCGTCCTCAACGATACCGACTTTGATTTCAGCCAATACGGCCCCGACCATCTGAAGCTCATGGACGAAATCAACCCTGGTGGAATCGCGACCTTCAATGGCGACATGTCAGCATTTAGAGATCGCGGAGGAAAGTTTCTCAGCTATCATGGGCGTGTCGATCCTGCGAGTATTTTGTTTCGCCGTGGCCTTCAATGCTAAATTACACCCTTCAGCTCATTGCGTCAGGCAACTCCAAGCGCGTATATAACCTCATCTCACGCACGCTGGGCATGCCATCCCTGGACTCGTTTTACCGTCTCTTTCTTGTCCCCGGGATGGCACACTGCACCGGTGGTCCCGGTGCAAGCCGCTTTGGGTTCGTGTCCTTCGGTAGCCTCAGATCGATTTGTATTGACTCAAACGCTACAGCCAGCTTAACGCCCCGACAAATGCCGTCAACGTAAGCTCGCATAATATCCTTCTCGCGCTGGTGGACTGGGTTGAGGGTGGCGTCGCACCGGATACGATCATCGGCACGAAGAACAATGGATGGACACGGCGCGTGCATTGTAGGTATCCGGAGCGGAGTGTCTGGAAGAAGGAGAAATGGTGGTGGAAGGGCAGGTTTGTCTGCGTACAATAGAATGCATTGAAACCGAGTCAGATCAATTCGTGAGTGGTCCTCATCTGAATCGCCGTTTCGACTCTCCGAGTCTCGCGAGCAACACAGTTAATCCTTCCTCCTTTGGCGTTGTGTATGAGTGTATATGCAATTAAAATGAGCAGGGTTTCATCTCCCGAGGTTCCATGCGATCGCCGGCTTGACTCATCATTTTGGGGAGGTATGACTACGTTCAGATGGACGTGTCCTTCCTGCATCTTGCCGCCGACCAGGAACACGGTGCAGCGTGGGGGCGTTCGACCCTCTCCATAGAACGGTCACCTCTATATGCCCTGTCGCGAAGCACGATGGATTCGGTAAGTACTAAACGCGCAGCAAAATTGGGCTATTTCCCCAAATGCTCCACACCTTGCGAAGGCAAGGGGACGGCGTTCACGAAGCCGAAGATGCCAGTGGAGAAGACGATAACGCATAGGAAGTGGGTTTTGAATATTGGGGAGTTACGCACTGTGAGGGCTGCTATTGAGCCGACAAAGTGAAGTTGCATTGTAGCCTAGGAGTCGCCGAGTGGGTCGGTGTTCTGATTCCGAATTCGTGTGTTCGTTGGAATTGGACGCCGGGTTGTATGTTCCATGTTATTTCATGCCCAAGATATCCATCCCGATGAGGTCGCCGTGTTTAAGCGTAGCAGCTGCGGCAGATCCTGCTGATGCGTACTACTTTGACCGGAATGAAAATCCACCGACCATCGAGCGGCTCAAGCCTCTGAGTGCAGAAGTGATTATTATAGAGACCTCTACACCTTTCTACCATCGCGACTTCCCAACAACACGATGACCCCTGCAATTGAGAACGACCAATGCTCAGAATTCGGATATGATAGCGACAAAGAATTTCCGTCCGACCCATTTTCTCTTACAGAGCTCAAGCAAGCTGTTAACAGATGCGTCGAGAAAGAATGCGATTTGGTCAAATTGGCAGAGGGAGGCCATCACAAGGCTGGTGGACTTCGAGTTCGTTTTGACAACACTCATCCTCCCCAGATTTACGAGGCATGTTTCAACGAGGAATCGATTGGCGTCCTTGCTCGGGTAGCTGCTCCTGCATTCCCCCGAGACAAACTTGAATCAGAGGTCAGTAGGAAATTGCATGTCTGCATCCTAGAGGCTGATCAGTAATAATTCTGGATAAAAGATCGCTACAATGAAATATATCGCGTCAAACACGACGATGCATACACCAAAGGTGTTTGGTTGGAACTTGGACAGTGACAACCCTGTCGGCCTTGAGTATATGATTCTTGGAAAGGTTATCTCGTCGATGACCGTTCAGTCGACTATGATCTAATCCAGTCTAGATCAGCGGCGTTTCCGCCAACAGCGTTTGGGACACGCTGCCTTTGGAATTGAAGCAAGTGATGGTTTCCGAAATCGCGGATTTCATAGTTCAGCTCTTCCGCCTCCGATTCGACACCGCCGGCTCACTGTACACCGATGATGTTGGGAAGCAAGTTGTAGGCCCAATAATTGCGACCCCCTTTTATCGAGCCTTGGATGGATGGGTAAGGCTTGACTCATCCACATATCGCGAACTCGCTTCGCTTCGTGGGCCATTCACCACCGTGACGGAATACTTGCGGAGTTTCTTGGAAGCAGAGATCTTTCTTGTCAGGGAGTATCGGCAGCGGATTTTGGAGCATGAATTACATGGCGACGAAGAGCGCCTCGAGCTGGGTAGAACCGTTCTAGGAAAGGCGGTCGAACTCTGCTCGCTCTATCCCGGGGAAATCTGCGTGTCCGAACCATTGACAAGTCCTCACAGCCCGTTCTCAATTCGCTTGGATGACTTCAGGCTGTCCAATATAATGGTCAGCGCACCAGTGGTATCTGCATTCACTCACAGCTCATCAATTCCTTACAGATCGATGAAGAGACGGGGCATGTTACCGGAATCATAGACTTCGAAGGCGCGACTGTAGCGCCACTATGGGAATGCGCATACTTGCCGCGATGGCTGCAAGACTATGACGAATGGGATGGGAGTCATGAGGGTGGTTCGGCTGAAGACAAGCAACTCCTTCGTGATTTGTTCATGAGGAAGATCCAAGAGCTCGATCCAGATGGAGAATGGATACGGGCGTTGGAGCAAGGTCGACCGTTCCGCGAATTTACTAACCTTTTAAGTTTCAATGTCGGGGTCTGGACAAATCAGGAGAAATGGGTAAGAGAGCGTCTCGAATGGGCAAAGACGCACCCAGGGATTGCATTTCCTTCCGAAATCGATAAGGCTCTCTCGTAGCGAAAGCTTGTTTATCAGACGAAAATGTCTTGCCATTATAGTATCCAGATGAGGGTTGATTCTAGAAGATGTCTCAAGAGATGTCTACAGAAGTGGCGGAGTACAGAAACTCTCCACTTGGGCCACAGAAACTTGGTCCAGGCGCACTCAACGCGTTACAGTACTAGTAGAACGCGTCCGAGTCCCACGCACACGGTGCCGGGTGGTTTGCGACTGTTTGCGAGTGGTTCGGATTAAAAACACACCAACACGACAGGTCACATCGCGTGTCATCGGATCAAGGATGTCACTCACATGCGGTCCAATTGTCACCATGGTGATCATGCATCGAGTCTCTCACTCAATCTCACTCCAAAATTTGGACTACTCCGGGCCCCCCGCCCACTCACTCAGCACGTTCATAACTCTGTGGCTTGGGCTTGAACCAAACTTCAAAACAACGAGTATTAGTCTATCATCAAAGCGCGGCGAACTCCCGGACGTGGTGCTTCGTGCCTTGTAACTTGAAACTTGAAACTTGGAAGTTGGAACCCTTCTCAGTTTCCCAACCCTTCAGATTCTCAAAACTCCGAGACCCGACGACTTGACTCAATCCGTCAAAGGATGTCCTTGAATCTTGAATCCTTCCTCCTTCCGCAATTTTCGTCATTTGGCACTTCGCTGGAGTCTGTGCTCTGACGTGGTGCCACGTAGGGATGGATAGGCTGACAACTGTACAGCTCTGCGACACGTACTTTGATTGATCCCCTGAGTCGAGTGAGAGAGAGTTCAGTGCGTCGGAACCGACTATCATGATCACACAGCATTGCCTTTCTATTCATAAAACTCAAGAGGACAGAGAATGTTGCTCTTCCCCGAAGCATCACATTCTCTGCCCCAAGTGCTCATATTAGATATGTTTTCCAAAATCTTTGGACGGTCGGTGAGTCTCCAATGTCAAATGGCTTCCTCGATTGTGTTACAACCCCTACCAGTCTTCCAATGCGCCGCCTGCTCCTAAGCCTCTTCCGCCACGCTACGTTTCTTCCGGTCGCATCGATTTTCACGCTGCTGGCCTAGACGAGTATCACGGTTGTTACGCTCTTGTGTTGGATAATCTCTTCTCTCAAGCGGAGCTCACTGCGATTCTTGCGGAAGCTGAGGGTTCAGCACCATGGGATGTCGCTCAAGTCAACGCGGGAGAATACGCATACACGGACACCTCCTATCGTAACGGGCAGCGCATCATCTATGATTCGTTTGAACTGTCTCAAAAAATCTTTGAGAAAGTGCAGCCTTATTTGAAAGACATCGAAGAAATCGAGCGACCGACGTATTCAGGCGGCACCAAAGCTCCACAAAAATGGCGCATGGTTCGCCTCAATGAGAGGCTGCGGTTTCTGCGATATCCCGAAGGAGGATATTTTCGAGGTAGCCTTTCATTAATTATGCGCCGATATCTAATCTCACAATTTCGACCTTTGAACAGGACATTGCGATGGAGCATACCACGACAAGTCCGCATGCATCTAAAACCTGCTTTTTTAAACTCATTGACATGGTATTCTGTGATTAGGAAAACGAAGCAAAGGACTTTCTACACCCTTCAATTCTACCTACCGTCAGACACATCGGGTTCTAATGAAAGTTTTGTCCCTGCTCAAGGCGGCTCCACGCGATTCATAGCAAGATATTCATCGTCAAAATACGCCGATGTTGAGGCCATTCCGGGTCGAGTGCTGGTATTTCAGCACGACGACTTGTATCACACTGGTGAAGAGGTGAGTTTGAAGCGTCAATTAGGAAGCCCAAATCAAACAAGATTCTACTAATGCTTCATCAGGTCACTGGAGGAGTGAAGTGCACTGTGCGGTCCGACATCTTGTATGAGCGCGTCGGGACACCTGAAGCCGTGGAGCATGAGGAGTTGTGATACGTATCTACCTGGAATTTGCGAACGGTCATCCATACAATAAACAGTCTGGCTTCACTCTCAACGCCGTGCTACTGAAATCAGATAACTTTCGGTCATCTACTCGCGGACCTTGGCGCACCTCCAATCACGCCTTTTCTTTGACAGTGGGACCGACTACAACTGACGCATTGTAAACCGAGACCTCTTTACTTGTGAATGAGATTTCGACGCTTGATTTGCAGTGACCCATACGACTTGACTTCTTACGTCTACGGGCTCGATGCTGCCTCGGCAAGAAATGCCTCTGCTTGCTCCAGCACCCGGTACCAAGAGCGGCTAATGGGTTCTATTCGCACTCGTTTGAATCCAAAGTACATGTAAACGTGCGAATCCACTACCTCAGGCAGTAGTTGCAAGAGAACTGCTGCGCAGCGCAGATTACCTTTCTTGATTTCGATTCTGCCGTGTTTTCCATTGAAGGGCGATTAGCAGTACCCACTTAGGCCCTAGGTAAATCAAGATATGCCACATGTATATACTTACATGTATCATAATCGATGTCCTACGAGCTGCGACATAGCAATTGAGATTTTGACTGTGACTGACTAGAAGTCGTGTGTGGATACATTCAAGGAATTCGGAAAACTGTACCGACGGAGGGTACAGAAGACGATCATGTTGCGATAAAGAATTTGAACATGTCCGAAAAGCCCGACCAACTTCAACTTACGTGAGCCTAAGCTATGGGATCATCAAATGATCCATCAAAATTTCTCGCTACATTGAATCTTGCTTTCTCTCAACGGTCATATTCAAGTCGGACACCATTCCTGATCTTGGAACTGACTGGCTCTGGCTTTCACTCTCGACGTTCCTTTGCAGAATCGGGCCCTGCACCTTTACCTACTAGTCTGCGGCGCTGTGAGTACTTTTGTATGGCGGTCCGGATGCACATTTAATTGTGCCGCCCCGAACATCGGCTTTTCGGCCGTTCCGCCCTTCTTTGAGGTGTTTCCGGCACTTTCCGCCCCATTCTCACCGGTGACTATATAAGGGGCGGAGAATTGTTCCGCCCCTTTTGCAACTTCGACCCCGCCCCTTTCATAGTTTCGCCCGCCCTTTTTTGGTGAGTCAATTTATACTTCGAAAATCGTATAAAGAGCTAATCTTGCATTGTTGAACAGGTAATTCATGCCAAATTAACACGAAATCGGTGTTGATTCTGGGCTCGGTGATGAGTGAAAGTCTGTGAATTCTTGAAAATGCTACTGTTCTGCTGAAATTATGCTCAGTAGCTCTGCTGATGCAACTAGATCGTTCGAGTCGCATTGACAATACAAGGTGTTCACAGTCAGGCTTTCTCTTTCTCGTACATTTGCTAATACTTACATATCTGTTCATTTCGAGATTCATCTCAGGCAGCTGTTTCACTGAGACTTGTTGCAGCAGCTGAACGGAAGGTCCTATTACAGTAAGTCTGCTCAACTCGTCCTTATTTGTATGAGCTCTTATTCAACGGTTATCAAATTCTCGCTGGACAGTAATGATCCAGTTCAACAACGACTGCCTTTCACTTTGTATTGTCTCGCCTCTGTCAGCGTATTCCGATATTTCCTTTCTTTCATAGATCCAATTCAATAGAGTTGATCTTTGAGAGATTTCGAATGATGACTTGCGTAAATACAGTTCATCGATAAAGCGAAAATTTTGCAGTGGAGTATATATAGCTTCCAGCAGTCATGCTTACCGGTGTTCAATAAAACCGCATAGAGTTGGTGTATGTAGAATTTCTACTAGTAGGTGGTCACCGGCGCATAAGTATGAGCGGTTTGCACTTCCTGTCGGATGCATCGGAATGAAAGTTAGTGTCAGAGGAAGAGATTCGATGATCCCACAACCTTAGAAGAGACCAACAATAATGCAGTTCAGCGCGAAGCCGGAGCTACGAAGTTCCTAGAGAATCAATAGAGAATGACCATACCTTTCAAACCAAGAAAGCCTTACAACAGGACATCGTGAACTGTACCTGCCAGTGGTCTCTCGAATATAGACGACGACATCGTTATTAGACGTTACAACGCTGCCAGTGCGATCCTCAAATTGTTGACTTGAATGCGAGACAGCGAGATCAAGCCTGAGAGGAAGTCAATTCAATTGAAAGATCTTCCAGTGAACAAGACATGTTCAGATTCAGTCGGGATTCACTGGACATCAGTTCACACAGGATGACTTGGATCCTGTACCGGGACGATGATTATGGATTTGAGTCTGCATGATCCAATACGAACTAAGTAAATCACAGGACATGTTTGAATAATAATTTTGAGATCAACCGTACAGCACATGCAGAATCATACCTGTGTAATCATAATGTTACCAGACAGAAGAGCGACCTGTGAGTACCTTGTATGCGATCCACCGAACTAGGATCTGAGTTCTGGGAAGTCAATCAGACAAATTCAGACTTAATCTTTGACTCGAAGTTCATTGCGACTAACCGAAGGGTTTGACCCAAATGGACTGCAAAGAATTCAAGCAGAGTCGGTGCTCAATGGTGCCCAATTTTTTACGGCAAAAATGCGAAGTATAAATTGACTCACCAAAAAAGGGCGGGCGAAACTATGAAAGGGGCGGGGTCGAAGTTGCAAAAGGGGCGGAACAATTCTCCGCCCCTTATATAGTCACCGGTGAGAATGGGGCGGAAAGTGCCGGAAACACCTCAAAGAAGGGCGGAACGGCCGAAAAGCCGATGTTCGGGGCGGCACAATTAAATGTGCATCCGGACCGCCATACTTTTGGAGTATGTACTCACAAGTTACTGCTCATGAAAACGGTCATTCATCGCCGGCAGCACCAGACACACATCAGCGTCCACGAAAATGTATCTTCCCGACGTCAACTTCAAATCGATCTCAAAGCTCTTCACCCGGGGTCTACAGCTCTCTACGTTGTGGACTCAGAGCTCCAGGGAAGAGTCGGAAACTGACGCGAGGTGTCTTTCGCTGATATCGAGCGGTTTGAGTATCGAGAATACCACCATTCTAGATGTTTCCTACGCGCCTGCAGGCTCTCAGGTATCTACGCTGGGAATATGCGCCGATACTGCCAATGTGACTGTTTCAGTCTGTCGCGTACAATTCTTCACCAACACCTCCGAAAGTTCGGTTGTGTACGGAGAAGCCTGGCTTCCCGACGAATGGTACGGACGGTTTTTAGGACTTGGAAATGGCGGCCTCAACGGATGTGAGTATTCGGTTCTTTACATCACATACGCTTAATTAAAAAACCTTTTTAGGCATTGACTACGACGACCTTGACTATGGGTCATCGCTCCATTTTGCTTCCATTGGAACAAACAACGGCCACGATGGGCAGAGTGGCATGCCATTCCTCGGCCATCCCGAAGTGATTAACGACTTCGCTTTCCGCGCCATCCACGTGGAAGCAGTCGTCGGGAAACAGATCGCCGATGCATACTACGGACGTCCTCACAGAAAGTCTTACTATCTCGGATGCTCTACAGGCGGACGGCAGGGAACACAAGCAGCACTCAAATATCCCGATGATTTCGATGGCATCGTAGCAGGCGCGCCGGCCACAGATTTCAACCATCTCGTTCATTGGATAAACATGATCGCGCTATATATCGGTGCTCCCGACTCCGAGTCCTCGCCCGCATTCATAACACCGGAACTATGGGAAGTTGTAGCCAAGGAGGTGTTGCGGCAGTGCGACGACATTGACGGGGTTCAAGACGGAATAATCACCGAGCCGGATAGTTGCGATTTCCGTCCGGAATCTCTTCTCTGCGCCGGAAACGAGTCGACACCCGATGGGGCTTGCCTTGCTGAAGCCCAGATTGAAGCGCTTCGAAATATATACTCTCCAATATATGGTCGCAAGGGGGAATTGCTGTTCCCCCGCTATGACCCAGGCGCTGAAGGATTCCCTGCCGATTCCTTTATTGGAACCATTCCTGATCGTTCCGGTGTAAGTCAAATTTGCACCCAAGATTTACTTCTGTCTCGCTAACTGACGATTTTGACAACATAGGAATGGGTGAAGTACGCCGTTCTCAACGACACAGATTTTGATTTCCGCGAATACGGATTGAAGCAAGCTGAACTCATGGACAAAATCAATCCTGGCGGAATCGCGACATTCGATGGCAATATGTCAGCGTTTCGCGATCGAGGAGGCAAGTTCCTTACCTTCCATGGCCGTATGGATACTGTGAGTGACTTGTGTTATGATCTTTCAACTAATTTGAATAATCTCCTCCTCACGTTTTGAACAGATCATTGCCTCGGGCAATTCCAAACGCGTTTACGACCTCATCTCACGCACGCTGCAAATGCCTTCTCTGGACGAATTTTACCGCCTGTTCCTTGTTCCCGGCCTGAGTCACTGTATCTTTGGTCCAGGAGCCACGCGCTTCGGGTATGGGTTTTTCAATTAAACACTGAATTACCTCACAAATCGTTTGCAGACAGGTGAAGCGCGGGTCCAACGCAGTTAATGACACTTCGCACAATATTCTTCTTGCGATGGTGGATTGGGTTGAGGGTGGAATCGCGCCAGACACAATCATTGGCACGGCAGACGACGGGATATCCACTAGGGTTCATTGTCGATATCCCCACCGGAGTGTATGGGACGCAGAGATGGGGGCTTTCCGTTGCGAGGAGTAGGATTTGGGGCTCGAAGCTTGCAAACTTGGGCACGAGCGTATCGTATTTTCTGTGAGCAGTGGAATCGAAGAGTCAACGCTCGCTCGACAAAGCGAAAGGTGAAAAATTACTTCATGCTAATAGAGGTATAGCGCAGGTGCGAGGGCCTATGTATTGTAGCGTCTGTTCTGAAGAGACCAATGTCAGAACCTAACAAGTATTTTTCCTTTGAGAAAACTTATAGCGAGACCGCCGACAGAATACCAGCGCGGAGCGGCAGCTCAACACTCATACCAACACGTAATGGTGCGACCACTCCTAGCTCGTCAAATTCTCCATGTCAGTCTCAATCGGAAAGAAAGTAAAACGGGTAAACAAAATCAGCACTCCGTCTCGGACTCTGAGTCACTAAAACCACCATCCATTTCCATAATATCGTTTCCCTTCGCCACCCATCTAGCTTTCTTGCGCGCCATCCTCTCATAATAGGCCCATGCCAAGGGCAATCGGTACCACGCAAGGGTCGAATCAAGTGATGGATCCTGGTCTACGCCGAACGCTATTTTTGCGGCACAAATGACGCGATCATTTGCCGCATTCATTGATCGCGAGGCGTGGTTTGCAGCGGGGTCGACGTTGTTGAAGAATGCAATAAGATACATTTTCCCATCCGGACCAGGGTAGGGGAGTGGTCTAGGCACATATCTGGAGAGGGAATCATTCTGTCAAGCTGACGAGCATAAGAAAGTCTTTGAAAGCGCACTTGCAGTCAGGATCCCGAACCTGACGCCACTTCTTCGACACCACATCGCTGTGATTGCACGAGTCCACGGTTCGCTTTCTCCAACACTAAGGTTCTTGTAGAGCTTCGAATAACCGCAGACCCAAGCAAGGGCGTAAAGTGGCGCCGGGCGGTCGTTTAAGTAGAGGCATTCCTTTCAGAGGTGGGGGGTTGTTGGTGGGAAGCCGACGAGTAAATCTAGAGTTGGTGAGATGTGTCCAATAGCAGAAAATGAGAAAGCTCACGGGAAATCGACGTTCTTCGACTCAGACATGCTGGTGGTTCAGTGGTAAGCCTAAGTGGTCCCGCGGACACGCGACGTCACATCACATGTCCCTTGTCACAAAATCTAATGTACATGACGATAAAACGCTCCACATTGAGTCCACAATATATAAGAAAGAAGAGAAAGAAAATAGAGCGCGCTCACGCCTTCTCCTCCTGTTGCTGCTCTTGCTGCTCCTCCTTCCCCTCTGCGTCCGCTTCGCTCCCATTTTCCTGCGTTCGCGTAAGCGGCTTCTTGCGAGGGCGCATTAAAGGCCATCGATACCACTTGAGGGTGGCTTCAAGCTCGGGAGATAGATGCATCGCGAAGGCCTCTCTCGCAGCCTGAATCCCAAGATCCTGGCCCGGAGCCGCGTTCAGGGAGCGAGTGATGTGATCCGACTCTTTGACGTTGTGCATAGCAATGAGGTAGTAGTCGTCGCCACTCGGCCCGGGGAACGCCAGAGGGCTCAAAACCACACTGTAGGGAGTCTCGGCTGAGTATACAGGAAAGAATGCAGACAGGACATACTCCTCTGTCCTTGGGTCCAATTGCCATCTCTTTCTCAACGTGTTTGATAAATTGCGGTTATGTACAACGCCAAACACTCCGTCTCCGAGGTTGGTGAAGAGAGTGCGGCGGGGGCAGACCCAAGCCAGTACATATCGTGGGGTTGAGTGACCTTGGTCAAGTGTTCCGCACGCCTTCGGAGGTCGGTCGAGAGGCAGCGTTGCGGGAAATCTGAAATGCGTTGAAAAATAAGTATTGGGTTACTTACGCGCACCGAGTCTTTGAGGGGCGAGGTAATACTCACTTTTTCGTCATAATCTTCAAATGGATGAACGGTGACGGACTGTGGCAAATCTGGAAATTTTGATCAGTCGAGATAGGTCGAAGATGTGGTTGCGGTCAAGCCACCCAGTGGCGCTTTGGCGTTGTTGTGCCACACGAACCGTCACATCACATGTCCGTTGTCACAAACTTATTCTTCGCGTTCGCCACCAAAGAAGAAAAACTTAGAAAACCGTGGAAAATACACCTTGTTCAATTTCTGCCACTACCGCCACCGCGAAGCCTTTCCTCACTCTTGACGGACTCACCCCACCAGCACCGATGAGGTAAGTTCTGTAGTATGCTCTAAGTAATACGCAGGTAGACCCACCTCTACTAGTACTCAACTTAGATCAGGTTTCCCGCAACTTTACCAATCACCCACCCTCCGTTGGCGCACGGAAAACGCGACGCCGAGGGCCACTCAACCCCACAATACGTATTGGCGTGGGTCTGCCCTCGCCGCACTCTCTTTACCAATCTCGGAGGCGGAGTTCTTGGCGTTGTACACGGCCGCAATTTATCCAACACAGTGAGGAAGAGATGGATTTCGGACTCGAGGACAGAGGAGTACGTCTGAATTTAAATCCTGTCTCATCTGCATTCTTTCTATCCTGCATATGTACTCAGCGCAGACTCCGTACAGTATCCAATTGCGACCTCTGGCATACCCCGGGCCGAGTGGCGACGACTTCTACCTCATCGCCATGCACAATATGACAGAGTCGGACCACATCAACCGCTCCCTGAATGCCTTCCCCAGTGGAGATCCGGGGATTCAAGCGACCAGAGAGGCATTTGCGATGCACCTGTCTCCCGAGCTTGAAGATACTTTCAAGTGGTATCGATGGCCTTTGATGCGGCCTCGCAAGAAGGCGCTCAAGCAAAAGCCAGAGAAGGAGCAGCGGCAAAAGCAAGAGGAGAAGGAAGCTTCCCAGGAGAAGGCGGGCGAGGAGCAGCAACAATCGCAAGATCTAGACCAACACCCAGTGGACGAGCCGCGCGGCGAATTTGACGATGGCTGCATCACGGATGGTGACGAACACATGTCGACTGGCGACAAACCAAAATTGAGTGGCGCGGGCGAGCATACCAATGCGAACAGCGCTCGCACCGTAGGGAAGCGGACAAGGCAAGGTGTCGACCCCGGGCCCGAAACCCTTCGAATGCAGGTCCCACGAGTCGATATCGATTCCGATGCGCCATCAGCGCTCCGTGCCCCAGACGAAGCTCTCGAAGAGCAAGAACTCAACGAACTCCGTGAATGGGTTCGAGAACGCGCGCGAATATTGCGCCAGGCAGCCGAGATCATGGAGCAAGCAGCAGAAAGCGGAAACTTGGAATGGATGAAGTCGATTCGGAGACGGGATGTGGGTCGCGATGTTGTAGACATGGTGAATGAATACGCGCGAACCCGAGCGGGAGAGTCGACAGGGCTTGGGCAGGAGATACAGTAGACAAGCTTACACAATGGCCGGCGTATGTGGAGCTTGAAGCGCGAGGATATTTCGTAAACATTGGAGTGAATATTTTGGAATGTGGCAATGATACGACGATGGAGTGAGCGACGGGACACCGTGGAGGGGAAAGAGCAACGAGGAGGCGTAGTAGGCATCGAGAAAACCGATAGATTGCGCTCGTTAAATTATCTTTTTTTATTCTTCATTGTATTGCGGAATATTTCATCGTCATGTACACGAGTTTCGCTGAACGCGAGAAGGATTAAGTATTGTACAATGAAGAGAGCTGACGACCAGTGATAGTCAATGGACCTCGTCTTGTGCACCGCTAATAGTAGAACTTGATGTAGATCCAGAGTTAGTCGTGGGCGGTAACGAGAGCAGCGCGGCATGGATAGACGAGACGGCGGTATTGGGTTTGCTTGATTTAAGGCGGGAACGTCAAGCTTGAGGCAATACACGCGATTCGGCGCAAATCGACGAGGTGGTGTGGTAGGGGGAAGCGTCGTGAGGCGCAGCTTAGCAGAACTTGACGTAGATGGCGGAGTCGGCAGTGGGCGGCGCGGTATCCATACACGAGACTGCGGTATTGGGTTTGCTTGTTTCAAGGCGGAAGCGTTGCGATTGGGCTTGAGAAAATACAGGAGGTCGACGAAGCGGAGTTGCATCGGGAGGCGTAGCGTTGGCCATTCAGTCTTGCTTGGCTTGAGAGGCAGAGTTGAGAAAGAGAGGGCGTTGATAGAATAGACGAGACGGCGGGTGCAGCGCCGCAGCTGTCGGGTTGCTGTTTCCGTGCTGTAAGTAAAGATTCCTTTTCCTACGAAACCGACCGAACTCACCTTCGTCTCTGACGGGAAGACCGATGTCGCCGCTGGGAGCGGGATCGACGAAACCCGGCGCGGCGCATTTGTGCCGTTCGACTCGAGTTGACGCGGGGTACCGGGGGTTTGTATCAGAGCGGCGGCGAGTCGGATACGACGGAGCGGGTGGAATTGTCGAGCCGGGATGTCGGGGTCGAGGGTGACGCGGCGCCGGTGACGAAACGGCAGGTGTGGAGATGGGGAGGGGGTGTCAGCGGCTGAAAGGAAAGATAAGATAGGTCAGCAAGGGTGAAAAAAGAAGGGAGAGTGTGCGACGCACCGTTCGCGCGTCTGTCTCGGACGCCGCAGCGGCACACCCAAATTCATCGTCCTCCGCGCCTCGCACCTTGTTCCTCTTCGCGTTGGGTCGCCGCGTAGCCGTTTGTACTCTGTGCGGCGGGAGTTTGACGGTGCGCTGACAGTGACAAGTCAAAGTGAGTAGAGGTTTCGTTTATTCTCGTTTCACGCTCACCTTGATTGAAGCAAGCCCAAATACTCACGTTGCTAACGGAAACGAAAATCAACGGCGCATGCGCGTTGGCGATGCGTTCCGACGGGGTGTGTATTACTTTGTCGTTTGCTTGAGGATGACGTGTCTTGATTGCCGTCGGAGACGATGCCGACACGTATGCGAACGCGAAGGCGGACTTGAGATGGGGCGAGGTTGGAAAGCAGGGAAGGGAGTGTGTAGTGGATTCTTCGAGGGTCGGTTAGGGCGGGGACCACCGCCATGTCACCGCCCCCGCCCTAACCAAGTCAGAATGATGAAAGGGAAGAGAACAGCGCCACACACCTTGCATCGGCCACTCGCGTATCTCCAACACTACGCGCAACAAGAAGGGGGGGAAGTTGGAGAGGAGTGGGATGTCCGGAGATCTCGAGAACACGTAAGACGAAGAGGACGAGACGCGTGAGAACGACATACCTGGGGTGGACGTCTCCGAATCGAGGTATCGGTGAGGGTGGGCTGACGGACGCGTTGAGTCCAAACGCGCGAACGTTGACGCGTGGATGGCTTGAGTTTGAGAGGCGTAGCGAGGGCATGGTGGGAGAGGAGCAGAGGAGACGTCGGGTTGATGCGGAGGTGGGCTGGAGTGTTGAGGGAGAGGAAGCGGCGGGCAAGAGGACATGGTCTTGTTTTGAGTTGCGTTGGGGATGTCGCGTCGACGAGGGCGCCGAGGAGAGGGGACACGTTTGCGGGAACGAGCCGAGATATTCATCTTGGACAGAAACGGGTGAATGGTCGCTATGGGGTTGAGCGAGAGTGAAAGGCGGAGAGGAGAGGTGGAGGGCGGTGTTGACTGCGGCGGTTGAGCAGTGTAGAACGAGGCGATGACTTATTTATACTCAGAGTGACATCAGAGACAAACAACCACCTTTTGCCATGTCCTCAACATTCTCATCTCCACCACACTTCGACGACCCACTCGCTGCTCCCCGTCCACATCGAGTAGATCCAGGCTTATCTCAGAATGCAAGTCATTTTTCTGTTTGAGTTTGTTTTGCGTCTTATGCAGGTCACAGATTGCCCGCGATCTCGACCGACTCAACCCCGCCATGAATCGACCGCCATCGACATTGTCTAGCGACTGGTCTCCGTGGGCGCTGCCTGGGAATGGTCCACCAGCAGCACGCACGCCGTCTCCTCTGCCTCCAGCTCGGCTGCCGTCTCCACCCCGCGACGGCTCTCTGACTCTCCCTCTGCCTTCTCTCCCTGCCCTTACCGCCGCCCTCCAAACCGTTACTTCCCCTTCCCACGACCCAACTCTCCAACTCGCGTGGGCCCGCGACGTCCTCTTTCTAGTCGACCGCACTCCAGCTTTGTCGACATCCCCTCTAGCCCAAGCCGCCGCCCCCCTCATCCTCAAACTCGCAGACGCCAAAATCCCCGAAGCCATCTACCTCCGCGCCACCTTCGCCGCCGCCGGCACCTATCCGAATCTCTTGCCAATTAACCCCCGCGCCGCCTTCCGCGACTTCGAAGCCGCCGCCCGCGCCGGCCACGCCCCCGCGTGGTTCCGCCTCGCCCGCGACTACGAGGCCTTCAACGACGCCGCGCACGCCCTCGACTGCCTCAACCGCGGCGCCAAAGCCCGCGACCCTGCGGCATTGCATCGACTCGGCACAGCGCACCTCCTGGGACAGCTTAATCTGGATGTCAACCCCACGACCGCATTACCGTACTTGCACCAAGCCGCAACGCGAGCCACTTTACAGTGTCCCCAGCCCGCCTACGTCTTCGCCCTCATCCTCCTCGGCGAATTCACCACCCCCGTCGCCGCCCCGCTCCTGCAACCATTCCTCCCTCCCGGCCAAACCAAAGAAGCGTACGCCCGCGCGTTATTGGAACGCGCCGCCGCATTGCACTTCGCCCCGGCACAGTACAAGCTCGGCCACGCCTTCGAGTTCGCCGTCCCCGCGTCGGCGTTCCCCTTCGACCCCCTGCTGTCCGTGCAGTGGTACAGCCTCGCGAGTCAGGCGGGCGAGGCCGAGGCGGATATGGCGCTCAGCAAGTGGTTTTTGTGTGGTGCGGAGGGGGCGTTTGATAAGGATGAGAGTCTGGCGCGGACGTTTGCGGGGAAGGCGGCGGCGAAGGGGCTGGCGAGTGGGGAGTTTGCGATGGGGTATTATAGTGAGGTTGGGATTGGGGGGAGGTGAGTGGTTTCGATCTTGTGTTTCTTTCTTTTGTGTTTTCTTGAGAGTTGGGTGGTTTGGTTTGGTTAGAGGTGGAAGTGGGTCCGTTGACGGGCACACGGCGAACGCTCACCGTGCGTCCGAGGATTCAAGCGCTCGAGGCGCTATAGTACCCGGCTCCGGTCTCTCACCTCTCTCTCTTCTTCATTTCTCCGTCTCATAGGAGCTGAAACTGATCTGTTTCTTTTTCTTGCAGCCTCGACCTAACGGAAGCCCGCTCGTGGTACGAAAAAGCCTCGGCGCATGGGAACGCGGATGCGGTGGAGAGGTTGAAGGCGTTGGCGCAGAGTGTGCCGCAGGTGGGTGTGGTTCCGTCGCGTTTCTTTCATTCCTATTCGTCCCGTCTTGAGTCCTTCGATTTTGCGAAAATTCTCCTCTTCGCTTTCTTGTGAATTCTGAATCGACGCTGATGCTGATATTTCATCTTCGACAGGCCCTGAGTCGAACGGAACACGACGCGTTGACGGGGGATAAGCTTGTGCGGAAGCGGACGCAGGCGAGGATAAGGAGTGATCGGGAGGGAGGTGGGGTTGGTGGGAGGTGAGTCTCTTGCTTGTTGCCTGCCTTGAATGCGAAGGAGCGGGCGTTGGAGGTGGTGCGTTGTTGGACGAACGCGTTTCTCGTTCCTCTCTCATCTCCATGTGGATGGGGAGGCGACACGAATCATACAAACTCGAACGGCGTACTTTTTTTTTCTTCTCTCTTTTCTTTTAACGAACGAACAAACGCTAACAACTCAAACAACAGCGACTTCGCAGACGAACCCGGCTCCTACGTGAACCCCCACCCAGATCCATACGGCGCCAACCCAATGGACCCATACGGTGTACGGAGAGCGGATCCCTACGGCGTCGGCGCTGCGGGCGTCAGCGCCTCGCCTCCACGCATGGGCGGTGCACCTATTGCCATGGGCGCGCCCACAGGCGGCCGCGCCACCGCCCCACCCTCATCCTACCGCGGCGGCGGACCTGGCGCCCAGTCAGAAAGGCGGACGCGCGTGATGGAGCTCGCGCGGAAGAGCTCGATGACGGAGTCCGATCCGCAGGGACATTATCGGACACAAAGTGCCGGTGGGTTTGACTATCGCATGGGGGCCGGGCCGCAGCAACGCGGGGGAGCACCGCCGCAGCAGCAACGAGGGGGCGCGCCGCCGCAGCAGATGCAGAGGCCGCCGAGGGAGGGGAGTATGACGGGGGTGGGGCCGCGGCCTGGAGGGGGAGGAGGGGGAAGAGGGGGGTATGCGTTGAGTGATACGGGGAGTCGGCCGGGGAGTGTTGCGGGGAGTGTGGGGTCTGGGGTGAGCGGGGGGACGGGGATGGGTGGGAGGGTTGCGGGGACGCCGCCGTTGAGGAGGCCTGGGGCGGGGACGCCTGCGAATGCTGGGGGTGCAGCAGGAGGAGGCGCAGGAGGAGGGGGACCGGGAGCGCCGTTGGGGAGTGTGAGTTCGCATCCTGGGACGGGGCCGGCGACGTTTGCGGAGATGGGGTTCACGGGGGCGAAGGCGGAGGATAAGGAGTGTGTTGTTATGTGATGTGGGGGTTGGAGACGATGAAGGTGATACACCGCTGCGATTGTTGGTTGGTTGGGTGTGGATATATAGGCTGCAGGAACGCGAAGATGTGAAGACGATACACAACACGATCCCGCGCGAAGAGGAGCGGCTCTCTGGCTACAACGCCGCGACACCCTCCACACATCCCGCTGACCCTGGATTTGGCGATGGATTCAGACAGATCCCGACTTTTTTTTCTTTCGCTTTGACTTTTTCTTTGAATGTTATTTAACCCTTCTTCTTTTTTCGGTTGTTCGACAACCCCCTTGTACACACTTGCTTCTTACTTATTCATTCGCGGATTCCCACATACTTGCTCGCTATTTACTCCGACTCCCCCACTTCGACGCCCCCCACGACATGATACGTACATCATCCTTACAATACAATGCAATTCACACTAGATCGTCTCTGCTCTTTCTTTTGACGACTTCCTCTTGCTTTCTTGTACCACCGTCTAACCACAGCCAACTATTTAAGTAATTGTACATATGGACCCATAGAGATAAACAGACGGACAAACAAGTTTGGAAATGAGCCTGCACTTTGGGTTGATCGTGTGGTGTTGTATGGGCGAGAGGTTGGGGTTCTGGAGACGAGGGCTCAAGGGAAGAAAGAGAAATTCAAAGACGAAGTAGAGATTCAGATTCAAGATCAGAAGGATGTTGACTGTCCTTTTTGACATTCAGCGAGTATGAACGGTGGGTGTATCGGTTCGTGGGTTCTGCATGATCTAGCTGATTAGAGGACGCTGAAGATCTTTTTACAGATTGCCCCGAGTTTAGTTCTGTTCGAGCTCGAGGGTGTGGCGCGGATGCATTGAATTATTGGCCCGAGGCAGTGGGTTCGGAATCGAGCGGATTTAATTTCTGAGGAGGCTGCCAGGGGGCATATGCTTAGCGAAGCCAGCCGCGTAGGTGACAATTTTTTTCGATTATCGGTGGACGCGTTTGAAGATTAATGTTGTGACAGGGGGCATGTGATGTGACGACTCGTGTGGCAACTAGCCGACGTGACTTGACCGCAACCACATCTACACTGCCAGAGCTTCAGATGGGCGAGGCTTCTGAGGGATTTGTCAAGCACCACTTAACCTGATTTATGAGTTTAGCTTACAGTAATTTGACTCTGAGTCCAAAGCGCAGACTTTGGAATTTGCCCAAACTGTCGTCTCAGCAAATTCTATAATTTTTCCGCACTTGAACAGAGCACAAATCGGCACTTCGGGAATCGGCCAACAAGGTCCAGACCAGTCGCTGAGCACGTGTCTTGTTGTCTCAGTCTGATGGACACGACATTGCTCCTTGCCCTCTCCCACCACCTTCCCTTCACCCCCAGCTTCATCCCTGCTTCAAGCTTCGCGTCCGGCCGTCCAAGACCACCTCAAGTGCCTCTCTATAAACTCAAGACGCCTATTCCGCAAGACGGTGACCACTGTGTCAAAATCTTTGCAAGACTCAAAGTCGTCCGTCGCCAAGACTCAAAGTTCTTCAATACTTTCTATCTGGGCTGTTTGGGTCAAGATTCAAGCTCTTCACGTTTCCTCGCAAGTCGTTGGGCTCTCCAGTGTTGCTCTTGCGTCTCCAATTTTCGTCAAGGCGATTCATGTCTTCAAGAATGTCAATGCCATCACATCTCAATGTCGCCGTCCAAACCGTTCCTCCACACATCCCTCAAGCATAAATAATCTGTCTTCAAATTTATATTCTTTCTCTTCTTGACTGGTGCATTGCGGTGAGTGCACCTCATCGCAGCTCCCGGCTGTAAACCCTGCTCTTCTTTTCTTTCGTCTCCCCTTGTTCCTTGAATATTCTTCTCTTGGTGTGACATATTTACATGGTGTCCATATACTCTCTCCATATATATATATATCTGCTTGTTCTTTCTTGAAATGCGCCTGGAGGAGCGACAAGGAATGGGAAGGGGGCGGGGAGCTAGGGCCGTAACAATACATATCACGAATCAATCAATCAATCAATATGAATTATGGGCTGCGCTCAAGTTGTTTTGGGCTCAGTTTAGGCGTGTCGCTCTTAGCCTAAGGTTAGGCTCTTCCTTTCTAAGATTTGCCTCAGATTTTAACAAGCCTGGTTTCATGAACCTTCGTTGAATAATTTTCTAGTGGATTTGCCTGCCTGTGTAGACAGACCAGGATTCCAAGTTTGCCATCCGTCGCCCTCAATCCTCTCGAATATGGCGGTCAAAGTGCACATTTATGTTCGCGACACTTTTTTTGACTTTGCGACACTTACGTATACTGACCAAAATTCAATTTTGCGACACTTATATGCACTTTGAGCCTGTGAGTAAAAGTGTCGCGATTTCGTCAGATTCGCGACACTTTTATACTTTGCCATCGAGATCGCGACACTTTTTTTTTGAAAAAGTTCGGGTCTTCGGCAATATTGATCCAGATATGATCCTATCAACCCGGCCACATTGCAAATGTACTGAGTGGAGGGTTGAACGTGGAAGCCAGGATGATGGGTATGGGAGGAGTCAAGCAAGAGTCAAGTAGAGATGGAATTGCCCTACATTTCAGACAACCTGTGGCTGTTGTTTACCAATATGCTGAGTCTGGCCCCCTGGAGGCTGGATCAAAGAAATTGAAAGAATTCAACTGAATCTTACTGATTTTCGATTGTATAACCCCAAAAACTTGTAAAGATTGAAAGAATGCTTAAGCCACTGTTCTTGACCGCTCTCAGCTGCATACAGCTTTCCTAATGTTAAAGCACAGAGCATGAAAACGAGCACCTAGCCGTGCATTGATTTCGGCCCGCGCTGATGCAATCATCTCCGAGGATCAATGCCGCTGGAAAAATGCGTTGAATAAAAGTGTCGCGACCTTTCGAACGCGACATAAAAGTGTCGCGATTTTGGATTTCGCGACACTTTTATTGACAGCTTCAAAACACATATAAGTGTCGCAAAATCGAAATTTGGTCAATATAAGTGTCGCGAACTCAATAAATGTGTCGCAAACTTAAATGTGCATTTTGACCGCCATACTCGAATACTATGGCCAAGGGGGTGCGAAGAATAAAAAAAAATACCTAGACCCGTTTTTTCTTTTACGAACCTTTTGGCGGGAACCACCCTACCACGTAAGCATTACGTAGCGTCCTAATAAGGAATTTACGATCAGAAACACTCATTTGGCACGGAGTTTTAGCCTCAAACCTGGTAGAACTCCTCTGCATGGTGTTCTATGAAGTCAACCCTTACTTTGAAGCAAAAAAATTAGCACTTACAAGTCCAACATATATTGGTGGTGACCTTGCCAAACACAGCCAACTTGATGGCCGATCCTTCCCAATCCGGATGATTCGTTCAAGCAAGCTTCTGACGGCTCGCGAGGGGTCAAAACTCACTGTCCATATTGCTAACATGGGTTTCAGCTGGTTATACACCCTCTAGAACCCATTCCAGGGCCAAATATAAAAGGTCATTATTTTTTTTTACCCGGCCTTTCGGCCGACCCACCCTCCCTAGCCGGTGTGCCGGCTTCTCCGGCCCGCACCCCCTTGACTATGGCGAAAAGGTAAGTAATCCGGCCTTGAATTTGACTCGGTGATTTTTCAACTCATTCCAGATTTCCCGCAACTTTGCCACTCGACCGACCTCCGAAGGCGTGCGGAACGCTCGACGAAGGTCACCGAACCCCACGCTATGTGTTGGCTTGGGTTGCAGACCATCGCACTCTCTTCACCAACCTCGGAGCCGGAGTATTTGGCGTTGTACACGAAAGTAACCTATCAAACACAGTGAGGAAGAGATGGTGGGCGGATCCAAGGACAGAGAAGTAAGTCCTGTCTGCATTCTTTCTAATCCTGTATACTCAACGACTCCTGACAGTGTCGTTTTGGAACCGTTGGCATTTCCTGGGCCGAGTGGCGACGACTTGTACCTCATTGCTATGTACAACGTCAAAGCGTCAGATCACATCAACCGCTCCCTGAATGCGTTTCCTGACGGAGATCCCGGGATTCAGGCTGCAAGAGAGGCGTTCGCGATGCATCTGTCTCCCGAGCTTGAAAACACCTTCAAGTGGTATCGTTGGCCCTTGATGCGCCCTCACAAGAAGCCGCTCAGGCAAAAGAAAGAGAACCTGGGAGGGCGAGGGAAATGCGAAGAGGACAAGAATGAATGACTTGCTCTCAGTTGGATATTTTTTTTGAGATGAAGTTGAAAGCTTGCAAATTTTGAGCACGAGCTTATCAACTCTTCTGTAGGCAAGCAAACTGGTTACTGAAGAGTCAACGCTCGCTCACCGAAGTTGAGAGTCAAAAAAATTCACTTCATCCTGATTATAAACCGGTAGAAGAACCGATGTGTTGCAGCGTCTGTTTTAAAGAGACTAATGTTAGCAAGTAATTTTCCCCATACCCTATTCCTCGCAGCGGAAAGCCCCCTTTTGTGCGTCCCACACACTTCGGTGAGGATATCGGCAATGCTCACGCGTCGATTTCCCGTCCACCGTAGTACCAATTATTGTATCGGGAGCCAACCCGCGTTCAACCCAATCTACTAGTGCCAGGAGGATGTTATGCGAGCTCGCGTTGACAGCGTTGGATTCCCGCCGTACTTGCCTGAATCGGATGGGGAAATATTAACTGGTGCTAGATTGAAATTAAAGATACCCACCCAAAGCGCGATGCACCTGGGCCAAATGCACAGTGGCTCATCCCGGGAACAAGGAACAAGCGGTAAAAAGAATCAAGAGACGGCATGCCGAGTGTGCGTGAGATGAGGTCGTAGACACGTTTTGAATTACCAGAGGCGATGAGCTACTCGGGGAAAATGAACCATGCATAATAAATTCATTAGAGTGCAATTGAATTCAGCGTCGGACTCACGTACGGAGTCAATTCGCCCATGATATGTAAGAAACTTGCCGCCACGATCGCGGAATGCTGACATATCGCCATCGAATGTCGCAATTCCGCCCGGATTAATCTGGTCCATCAGGACGGCGTATTTTGGCCCATATTCGCGAAAATCGAATTCCGTATTGTTGAGGACGACGTACTTTATCCAATCCTGATTCCAGGGCGTTGGTCAGTCAACCACATCCTAGAGCTGCGATGGAATATGCATACTCACTCCAGCACGCTCGGTGACCTCTCCAACGAACATGTCGGCGGGCATGCTTTCGGCTCCCGGGTCGAAGCGGGGGTACAACATCTCGCCATTTTGGTCGTGGAGTGGAGAATATATTTTCGTTAATGCTTCAACCTGGGGTTCGGTGAGGCACGGGCTGTCAGCAACAGCATCTGCGCAGAGCAAAGATTCCGCCAGAAAATCGCAACTGTCTGGGTCGGAGATGATGCCGTCTAGAATTCCGTCAAGGTCGTCACATTGGCGCATCACCTCCTTGGCCACGACTTCCCATAGTTCCGCCGGGATGAAGGAAGGTGATGATTCAGGTTCGGGGGTACCAATATATTGGCCGAGCATATTTGTCCAATGAACGAGATGGTTGAAATCTGTGGCTGGCGCGCCGGCGACAATTCCATCGAAATCTTCAGGAAACTTGAGTGCCGATTGGGTGCCTTGCCTACCACCTGTAGAGCATCCGAGATAATACGACTTGCTGTGAGGATGCCCGTAGTAGGCTTCGACGATCTGTTTCCCAATGACTGCCTCCACATCACCCCTGGTGCTAGTATTTAGTCTACAGGATTGTATGTAGCCACCTGAAACATTGTCAAAAACCACGACTCCAGCCAATGGTTGGCTAGCGACGCGCCTTTAGGTCTATTTCAGTCCCTTTTCGGTTGAGTTCTGTCTTTGGGATCAACAGAGCTCATTGTTCGCAACTGCGTCTCGTAATGACTGTCGTGAAAATCAATTTTCGCCTGAAAAAGTTGGAGAATTTAAGGCGGACCAAATCCCAACACCTTCCTGCTTACCCGTTCGAGTAGAAATCGAACGAATCACTCTCAAACGACACTCTCCATCAAATACATCAAAACCCCGGCGATCTATTCGGATTCAATCCTCTGAAAACAGTTGATCCCCGCCTTCCTCCGCCAAAATGTGCTGAGCGACTGTCACAGCCGGTACATTCCACTTTTGGCGGAAGAACTCGGCAAGACGCTCGTGCCAAGCAGCCTGCTTCAAGGCGTACGCCCCGACACCCGCGCCAATCTCCCTCGACACATCATTTCTCAATGCAACCCGTTCCCGCCACCAATTCGACTGCCATTGAAGGTATCGCAATACCCGCCTCATCTCCTCTCGTAGGAGCATGACTTCTTCACACCAGCGAGTCTTCCTTGCGAGGGCTCTGGACCATTCGACGCGTACCGCTATGAATTCACAAGGTAAGTGTTTGATCGTCGTTGCTATCGTGAGTTGACTCACATTCGTGCATCATCGGTTCATCAAGGGAGCCCGGAGCCGTCCAGATCCACGACATCACACGCCGTGATGTTCCAGGCTCATTGCGCGGCGCGCGCGCGCCGCGCCCCGCTCCAATCATCGCAAGCTTCTTCCTTGCCGCTCCGTCGCTCTCCCCTGCATCCCCGTCCAACTGCACGTCCTCTGGGTTCAACACACGAAGCTCGGGGTATTCATCGATGACCTGCAAGCCTACTAAGGCTTCCCTCCCTCGCCGGTAACGGTTTGCATGAGATTCGATACGCTCCCCAATCTCTTCGATCAATGTGCGCGCTTTTGTGCTTTGTACTTGTCCAATTATATTCGCGTTTCGAAATCCAATCAGATGGCGCTTTGCGTGAAGTCGGGAGCGCAAGGAGTTCAACGAATTATGGCATTGAGCCGCTCGCAATTTCACCTCCATATCGGCAAGACCTGGAATGCAGTTGTTTGTTGTCGTCTCGCTCGGCATCAATACCTTAACCATCTCGGCCTTCGGTGGCGGCAAGTCGGGATCGCGCGTCGACTCCAGGTGCTCCAATACTGCTGCTGCGCCAGGCATATAGACTTGTTGCAAGGTGCGGAATTTTGCTATTTTGACCAGTAGAGAATGCCGCCATTCTTGAAGCTTGTTTTCACGGTCTGCCGCGACCAGAGCCGTCCCTTTCAAGTTTCGTAAGATACGTCGCCTTGGCAAGATAAAATTAGAAAACGAAGAACGAAGAGTCGTTGCACGCAACTGAGAGTCCTCGATCTGGATTCCAGCTACAAGGAAAGCGGTTGCGCTTCGTCCATGAAGAGGTGCATTTCCTGTTGTATTGAGCGCCTCCTCATCTTTGCGTACCTGTAAGCGGACTTGGGCTTCGCTTAGACAATCTGTATGATATAATTATAACGATGTGAGTCATCCACAGAATTTCGCCATGAGCTCACCAACTCGAGAAAGAGTGTATGGGTTGGGTTTCTGCGGATCCTCCAACCACTCGTTGATTGCTTTTCGCCACTCAACTTTCACCTCTTTTTTCACTGTCTTGTTCACCTCTTTGAAGGCGGCGACTTGGCGATCGCGCTCCGTGATTGCTATCAGCAATTTCCGCTGCAGCGCATCACCTTGGCAAAATATTTCATCATGTCGTCTCTGAATATACACAAATGAAAACGAACCTTGCCCAACATTCTTAAGATAATTGTGGTCGTCAATTTTGGCTTCAATTGCATCTGCTCGCACCCCTTGCCCTGCGTCTTTCGTTGAAAAGGACGCGGTGTTCAACCTGGACCACGTGCGTTCTATTCCTTCTCCATCGGTTTTTCCGACTCCAACTCGAAAGCTCAAACTGTTTTGGTGTTGACAGTCGTCGTTGTGAGATGCTGCGTGCCAGACCGGTAAGCCAAATTGTACGTTCACGTCTTCTAATGGTATCTGCTTGTCGGCGGGAAGCATTTTGATGCGCTCAAGCAGGTGAATCTTCCATTGACAGGCGATGTCATAGGATACTGTCAGCCATAACAGCGCAAAACCGGCCAACGCAGACAGGATGATAAAATCCATGTTTGAGTACCTTGAATAATATGGTAGGTTCTAGTAGTCAAGCGGAAATCTCAACTCACCTCTCCCCTTTTTGCAGATCCCCGAGACCATTGGGGCGCATGCATTCGTGCCTTGCGCAAACGCAGCCCCCAACACCAGACACACGTAATCCAGTTGTCAATCGACTGTCCTTTTGAAGAAGCGCTGCGAACGCAATACATGTACTAACCTTTTCGAATCATTCGTTAGAAAATGGACTCTCTCTCAGTAAAAATTGTTTCTCACCTCCTTTTCCTGTACGTAGTTTTTGAGATGCTCGCGATAACTTACGGGCTCAACCCAGTATCCCCATCCAGGACCCAATGACGGATCATCAATTTCATTTACGCGTATTCGGTTCCGGAGTCGAAAGTTGGCGTCGGCGGCAAGAATTAACATATATAGAAACCTATACGGTATCACAGATGAAATTCAGTCACGAAAAGCAATACTAACTGGTACTTGGGATCCACTTCGCGCCAGCCTTCCGGAAGATTCCTACCCTCATGAGGACACGCCCAGCAACTAACAGCACATTGCCCCAACTTCGTTCCCTCCACACCTTCCGGATCATGTCCGCGGCCTGCGCGTTTCAAGCGCATCAGGAAGCTCCACTGACGCGCCATTCGGTGAAATTGCTTATACCGATCCTGATTATGTCCTCAGTATTAGTTTGGTTAAGGAAGCTGAGGCGTACCGGCAACCATGTCATGCCCGACGACGCGCTTGCATCCGTAAAGCGCTCGAGCGAACTAACAAAGTCCCGCACATTCATATTCCCGATAACCGTGTAAAGCCGAAAGGCCTCGAGGCTACGAAAGGTCGCGCAGCTGCCCGGGTCCGTGACAGTGGCGGGATACCACCCATTCCTCAAGAGCTGCTCAAGATTGTCTGCATCGTCAGACTTCGAGCACTTGCAGTAATGTACGCGGATCTCGTGAATTACCGGAACTTCGATGATTGTAAGTTTACGTTCCAGTGCGTCGGGAAAGGGACAAGGAAATCCCCCGTGGCCCAGCTGGTATACGAGTCCTATGTCGGCCAAGGTGCGAGGTATCCAGAAGCTATTGTTCCACTCCTACATGAAGCATCTTGTTCATTGGTACTATCCAAATTGAGTAAGAGTCGCTCACCTGAATAATATGCAATGGTGTTCGTTGATGTTGAGAGATGCAGCAATCGAAGCACTGGAGAAATTGCCCGCAATCGTGGCACTTGAAGAGTCGAAGAGGATTAGGCGCGTCTTGAATATGGGCCGATTGACACAGCGCACAGCGAGGGAGATCGAAGTCGTCGCCCAAACCTTCGTGCCGCAAGATTTCGTCCAAGAAAAACCCCATGAGCGGTCTCCACAGCGACATTGGGTTTTTCTATGCCAATTGGTAAATATTCAGTGCAAGAAATGAACGGAAACACGCACCGTACTCGTGTACTCTTTGCGTTTACCCAAGATAGACGAACTTCCCGAAGTGGTGCGCGCCTCTTCCTCAGAAAAATTGTTGTCGGGGACCGGAACCCACTGAGCGAGCTGATCGTCAAGGTGGGTGGGATCAATACGCCGTTTCTTATGGGAAACATCCAATAACTCTTCTACACGCTCACGATCCGTTCCCGACAAGTAAATTCCTCGATCCCCGGTGCGCGTGAACTCATCGCCGCCTTGATCCTCATCAATGTCCACCAACTCTTCAGCGCGCAGACGTCCCCGACGAAGCATTGGAGCTGATAATAGTACTGGGTGCTGGTCCAGAGAAGCACTTAGGTACTCAGTGGGTTGTCGAGTGTGTGAGAGAGAGAAAAAAGATGGAGGCGCTTAAATCGAGACGGTTGCAGTTTACGTGGTGATCGATCTGAAACCGGTAGCTTTTTCGACAGTAAATTCGCCTCATCTGAGGTCCAGGAGCTGGCCATGAATCTCTTGAAAGAGTCGATGAAGAAGAGAGCGGTCACTTGATGTGACCACTGTCACAAGCATCATGATTTGATTATGACCGGTTTATTCGGCATATAGGAAATAAATTGTAAATATTCTACGACACGTTCAAGGAGTGGCGGGAACCAAAACCTGAGGAGCTTTGGGAAAAATCAAACCCTCCCAGCTATAATCAACTATACTAGCATCATTCCAATTCGGATAGAGAACAGCAATCGACGCCTCTTCACCAAAATGACGGAAGGGCGGCTGATACATGGGTGCAATACAATCCGGGCACGTCCATTGGCGCTCGAGCCAGAGTCGGATACACACGTAGCAGTGACTGTGGCCACAGGTATATCTAGAAATAAATTGTTAACACCTTCGATGCTCAATATCAAGGCCGCAACGCACGAAACTGGGTGGGATTTTACGAATTGGCAGATCCCACATTTGAGAAGGCCGCCGCGGGCGGAGCACTCAAGCGGGCCGAGACCAGAATCCCATAGATCTTCGTGAGCAAGGGGCTCGGTGCGAGGCTGACGCCAACCAAGAATAGAAATCCCGAGAGACAAGTTTCTTTGTTCGCGTGCGACGCGAAGTTGTTCACGACGAGGAAAAGGCATGTTTGTGAGGCTTCCCGAGTAATAATTGGAGACATGGAAGCGGTGAGAAACGGCCACTCGGGATCCTAGAAAACAAAATGAGATGAGTTTCCTCGCCTCGAGGCTATTCAAATAGACGATTACCTCGCTCACGGGGAGGAGCATCGTTAGAGGACGACGATTGCGCTGACATTCCGGGGGCAACGTTCTCCTTTCCACGGCGCCAAAGAGGATTCTTATTGCGAGTAGCCAGGGTGATCTCTTGTTATTTCTCTAGACGCTCCTTGTCCAAACGTCAGGGCCCTTGTGGGATTAAATGCGGCTTACAGGTGATTTGTTTTGCGCCCTACCAAGACTTTTCAAATGTGTCTTCCTTCTACTAAGCGAACTCCCCATCTGTCTTGCATCTGTCTAAGTCTTTGCAAGGAGATGTTTTCCGGAGGTAACTACGCAACGATCGCAGTCGAGAACGATCCGTCGGTCCTTTTTGCAAGGCGAGACCAATCCCCGCCGTCGGATTTCTGTTTTTCTGGACGACCTCCAAATTACACACCTGAGTTAACTCCCCACGCGTGTCAACTTTCCCTCCCGTATTACCCGAATGCGAACAGCGGCCATAGAAGGCCGACATTCGCTACGCTATCCTTCTGAAAAGATTCAGATAGAAATTGGAATCAACGGTCTTACATGTGGAAAATGCATGATCTTCACTCTGGTTGCTCTGACCACTAGAATCTCTCGGAAGCCTCCACATGTCTTGAAAGTACAGCTTACCACGAATCCCGCTGATTCGGACAGTGTTTTTTTTTTCTTCCTCTCAAATGCTGACGTTAGTCCCCGTTTTGTCCCCGGCAGATCCTCTCAAGAGAGGTCACAAGGTATTTTTCGGGTGTTTCGGCTCCTGTGCGCGTACCATCGGCCACCAGACCGCCGCCAGCCGAAGCAGAAGTAACAGCAAGCTTAAGACATGGAAAAGCTTAGAAAGAACAAAGCTTGAGGCAATTGACGACCGAAAAAATTAGGAAGTCAGCGCGCGTTTAATCCCCGGGAATGAGAATATTGAATTAAACAAGAAAACCAGGCCTCGGTACTCAGTACATGGTGATCCCCCATACCCAATGCGGCTTTCCCTGTTCCAATTTTTGCGATCTTCGTCGTAACGTACCCTCTTCACGCTTCTATTCAGTATCTCCTTTGGCGAATAGACGGAAGTTAGGAAATCACAATATGTACCTTGCAGCCCTGACCCTTCGCTCCGTTGATACACGGTTAAACCGGTAACTTGCGCAGCTTAGCCGCTGAGACACTGAAACGGGAATTGAATGAATAAGGATGATGAAGCCAGCCAAACCGTTGTACGTACCCGTCTTAAAAGAATACACCCGTTAGCCGTCTGCCCGTTATTCCCCCCCCAAAAAAAAGACAACTGCTCCCCCCCAAAAAAACCTGCAAAGTCGTCAGCAATGTTGCCCACCGCAATCTCCAGACTCAATCAAAAATACCCTCTGCTGCCTGGCCAACATCAGACACGCTCCTCCTCCGCCCTCGTCTTCCCTCACATTCCTCTCGGCGCCCCCATCCGCGCTCCTGCGACCTACTTGTTTTCGGAAGCTCTCATCGACAAGAACAGAGACAACATTATGAAAGAAAGGTCTGACCGTTATTACCGTGGCGAGGTTTGTACGCTTCCTTTGATGTAGACTTCGATGTTGCTGATACGGTGGTGCTGCAGATCACCCTGGCAGAGCATTTGGCCCAAATGAGCCGCTTCTTCGACCCCAACAATCCCAACAACGCAACCCCGGCTTCGGCCGAGAGCGAGGAGCCGTTCACGCCGACCACTCAAAAAGTCCTCGACCTGTTCTATGGTCCAATCACTCCCCTCCCATCGCCCGCGGCTTCCCCTCCGGGGCTCGGCTCACCTTTCTCGCCGGGATCGCCTCCGTCGACCCCACAAGCAAATCATCCTGCGACTCCCGATGGTCAGCTCCTGTTCCCCTTCTCGTTAGCAACACCGTTCAAATCAATTTCTCGTTACCTTCCTCCAGATACGGCCTATCCCGACTTTCCAAACTTCAATCCGTTGGCTTCACCTAAAACACCGACTCCCAATCTCATCCGTCCCGACTGGGGTCTGTTCCCTGATCCCGACTACGACACGGATGCCGAGCTGAAGCAGCTCGAGTCCTCCTCGCCGGATGCGCCCATGTCTGATCTCCCGAGCTCCGACTCACCCGTCCCTGGTGATCCATCGCGCCTTCTGTTCCCTCGCCTCATGTCACCATATTCCGACATGCCCGACGACGAGGCCCCGCTCGGCTATCCAGACTTTGACGCCATGTCTGACGCCCCAGCCTCCAACTCACCTGTCCCTGGTGATAATCCATCCATCGCCACACACCTTCTGATCCCTCGCCCCGCATCACCGTATTCTGACATGCCCGACGACGAGGCCGTGCTCGGCTACCCTGAGTCTGAATCAGAGGATGAGAAGGATCAAATCACCATGTCTTCGTCGCCACTGCAGCCTATCTCGGCTCTCCCTCTGCCGTTCACCGGGGCAATTCCGCTCCCGCGCAGTGTCTTGCCGTTCGTCGAGTTGGATGACGAAGACCTTGAATTAGGTTATCCATATTCTGATTCTGAGATGGACGCGTCCGACTCACCTGCCTCTATGCCGCTTGCGGTGACGCCCGACGGCGCGGCCATGGCTTCTGGCGAGGAGGTTGAGGCAGAATCTGATTCCGGGATGGACGCGTCAGGCTCACCCACCTCCCAAACTGAGACTCTGCCGCTTCCGATGACGCCCCACGGCGCGGCGATGACTTCCGACGAGGAGGTTGAGGAGATGGTCGACGCGGAAGCCGAGGAAGCTTCATCCTCTTCGAGCCCGCTCTCTGATCTGTTCCGGAGCGACACCGAAGAGGAGCACTCCTCTCCCGCTTCCAGCACCTCCTGGGGATTTTCTGCACGGAAGACGACTGCTCCTCCCCGCCGTATTGTGACCTACGCGTTTCGGTTACGTCGCATTCTTCGTGAGCTTCGTGAGCGTCGAGTGGATATAGAAGAAGCGCGGGCAATCTCTCACCAACTCCGACAAAATTCCAAGACCAGCGCCGCGACTGCCAAACTGGTTGCTCGCAAAGCAGAGCGCCGCTCGCGTCGCCATCGTCGTGGTCGTCTCGGCGACTTGTCCGTCGGTGTTTCTCGGGCCAACGAATCCAAGTATGACCGCTGCGAATTGAAGATCAAGTCAGTGTTTATTTCGTTTAAGCGTTTGATTATGTCACTGAAATTTTACCAATACTTCAGTCCGCTTCCCATCATCGACCGCCAGAATTATGTGACGGGCGTTGTCGCACCTCCTCCGGCAGCGAACGAGATACTGTGGGGCGACATCATGCTCGATATGAACAGGGCCATGTTGAGAATCAATTTCATTGCAAACTTTGCGCATTATGGCGAGCGAGAGTCCGTTTATCCCTTTGCCATAACTTACGGTGCTCCTGGCAACGTGCGTCTGATCTCTGAATTTTTCATTCTCAAATCTTATGCTGAACAATTGACAGAAACCGTACCTCATCGAGCACACTCCCGAGATCGCTGCCACCCTCACCGCCCTCTTCCACAGCGGCGCTATCCAGATGGTCTCTAAGTACCACAATCGTCAGTACTTCTCCTGCTCTTAAGTAATCATTGACTCACCGATGTCAGATTTATACCAACGAATGGCACCTCACTCGTACGCCTACGCCTTGGGTATGACCCAGCAGTTGAAGGCTCGTGGTATCGTCACTTCCCCCTTCACCAGCTCCGCGTTCACCAGTGCCGCTTTCAACTTTGGCGATGCTCCCTCCGTCCCTGATACCAACGACGACGCCGCGATCGAGACCTTTGAGGCGATCACCGTTGTCGGCAAATTTGACGAAGACGAGGGCGGTCATCTAGAACTTCAAGACGAAAACAAGATCATCAAACTCTCTGCCGGCACCACTGTCTTGCTCGCAACAGGATCCAAACCATACAAGTTCTCGGCGGTGGGAAAAACCGAGCATCTGTTCCTCTTTCGTCAGTGGTGCAGTGCGGGGGTGTTTCGTTGGCTGTGTAAGGGCGGGAGAACAGATGCCGAATTTCAAAAGGATGCGTCGTTCGAGGATCGTTTGTCTTGGCTCAATGCGAGTCACGATCGCGGAGTTGCCAGCATCAAGTTGTTCAGCCAGTTGTACGACCTCTATGCCTTCTAAACTAGTCCATTGTATGCCTTGAAAAATAATGTGAACTGTTTTTGCGTTCGATCGGTGGAATTGATTTTGAGAGTGAGAGCAAAGTGAAAGCGAAAGCCAAAGAGAGATTGATTGGCGCTCGTTTGATTAGCGCCCATTTGATTGAAACAAGAGTAAATCGATCAATCTCACAATACTCAAAGTCTTCGACACTTTCTTTCGTCCCTCATCATGGCCAGAAAATCGCGTGAGTTCATTGAAATTCTACACAACTGTGGTATTCAAGTTTTGCAGTCCTTCCTATTAAAAAACCCCCTCGCATCATTCCCCCGCAGCCTGTTCGTCGCCGCGCCCCATCGAAGCGAGACGAAAAACGTACCCAAATCATGTCGCCTGAGGCAGAAGAGAACTGGCAGAGAATAATGAATGAATGGATTCAGGGAAAATTACCGTGCATTAAATCAATATACCATTTATTCTTGCTGAGTTTCTATTTTGCTGCCGTAGAAAATTCGACACGCGCATCAAGGAGGGGTCGGAGGAAGCTGTAAATGAGTGGCTGGCGCAGCAGGACGCCTCCTTGGAGGTCCTTTACCAACACATTTGGGAGACATCAACAGAGCGCGAGCGAAACGAATGGGCAGAGCAGAAACAGGCGCAGGAACGGGCGGAGCGGGAGAAGCAGACGCAGGAACGGGGGGAGCGTTCTGACTCATCTTCGATCGATTCCGATTACACCGGGGCCGGAGGGGAATATGTCGAAGTCGAGTAGCGACCCAATACGGTCCAACTGTTGCTACCGATCATGTTTTGATTTGCATTTTGGGTAGCCTATAAGATAGGAATCATTGAGCAGCACTCTTCCAGAATGTCATCCCCACCTTTCACAGGCAAGTAAACAATTGGATAGTTATTAGATGGCTCACCGTTGAAGAAGACCTCATGCGAGGGGAAAGGTTTCTTGCAGAACATAATTTCGCCCTTTGCGGCAGAACAGCCACAGTGTCGTACGCTTTCGGCTGTGGAACGATACATCCGAGGCGGACACCTCGCCTTCACAAGGAAGGCAATATCTTCCAAAATTTTGTCATTTGGTTCGTATTTGAGCTTCTTCCTTGTGCGCACGATAAACTAATCGCAATTTGAATGCAACGCACAGGCTGCATGCAAAGTCACCTCACTTACCTTGTCAACGCACGGCCAATCGAGAAGTGGAGCTTGATGACGTGAAATCGGAGGAGATCCCGGAGCTCGTATGCGAGGGAAAGGCGGAATCGTGTTCATGTGCCTGCCATCAGGCTTAATTACAGTTGAATACAGTCTTGTTCGCTCAGCCTGCAATTTAGTGAGGAATGGAAACAAGACAATTGGAAAGTTGAAAGAGAATCCCAGGATAAAATTCATACGGAAAGCGACACAAAGCGACAGAAAACAAAATAACAGCAGAGCAAGAGCAAAGCAATGCGACAGCACAGAAAGGCATCAGGCGGGCGCCTCGCGACCATCATCGCTGGCTAGCATATCAAACTCATCTTCAGACCCAAAATGATCAAATTCCGCTTTCGCCCTCTTGGCACGCGCGGATCGGCGGGCCTGCTTAATCCTCATGAATTCGTTGAAAAGGTCGGGTCCGTGCTTGGCTTTGTAGACGCTGACAGAGCTGAATGAAAGGGGAGGAAAGAAAGAAAGAGAATGAAACTTACGCAACTCGACGGGCACTTTCCTCCTCCCGCAATGATTCTCGATGTCTTCGGGGGTTCGTGTGAGAAACGACACTCTGGGTGTGCGAAATGACTCACTTGGCGCGATACGTTGCTTGATGTCTCTTCCGTCTCTCGATGGCGGCGCGCTGCTCCTCCGCTGAACGTGACTTCAGCTCAGCTCGTTTTCTGGGTCACAGTGGAGGAGTAGGGGATGACGAGACAGATATATGTCGGAGTATGCACTTACCTGGCCATTCGAAGACGAGCTTTCTCGTTGCGCTCCAGTCGACGTTGCTGACTGGGACAAACAAAAGAAAGAGATAAGTTGAGAATATGGTAGAAGAAATCAAACATACCGTGTCTGATGTTGTGTGGGCTCACTGCGCCCGTATATCGTTTGCATTGGGGGACAGGAGGACATGATAGTTAGGAGCAGAATGCGAAAGCCGCGGTAAACATCAATGTGAAAAGCCGCGGCAAATATCAGCTTGTCATTTGCGTGAGGTAATGCGATTAGCGTACCGTAATTATGGGAGGTGGGCGAAGAGGCCGATTTTGAGGACATTATTGAGGGACAGTGGGGTCCGTTGTGAACGAGAAAACGACGAATTCGATCCGCTGCGGGAACAACGAGTCAGTAGACACCGAAAAGGGGCCGGAAAAAAAAGAAGAAAATAATGGAGGAACACAAAACTGACCGAAAGACGGTCAAGGTTGCAGTAGTAAACTAGAAACAGTGTTCAAATGGTGTTTTAGTGGGGGAGTTCGCACCTTTGAAGAATTGATCAATTTACTAGAATTGCGCATAAAATCGCCACAGGCTAGGATTTGGATATTTGCTTAGTACGAGCAGTGAAGAAGAGTTCTCTCTCCTCACATTCTCCATAGAGGCACGGAAACCCCCCCCAAATCCTACTTTCGGGCTCATCGGGCAGGTGGGGAGTTCGCAACCACGGCGCAAATCACTGTTTCGATGATAACAAAAGGAGAAAAAATGCTATAAATGAGAATGTAACGACAAATTTCGCTTGCTAGACTTACCTGAGACTCCCAACTGTAAATGTGGCGTCAAGTTGTGGGGGTATAGATGCAGAGGTCAAAGACAGGTTCACCGATGCAAGTAGACCCCATATCCGGCAATGTTCTCACGCACAAGCGCCCATTAAGCGCCCAAATCGCAACTCAAGCCCAGAATATCGACAAGCGCCGAAAGACTTTCGCCTCGCAAAATTCTTTATTCGAATATCCAACAATTGATGAATTCAAGGGAGGCAATGTAGATACAGATACTACACTACAAACAGATCATGCGAAGGGGTCATTCGCGTACGATACATGAGCAGGTTTGAGACGCGAGACTTGGGAATTCTCAATAGCGGACGCAAACTTCTCCAATGCAGCTTCACGGCTCTCAAACAGCTTGATAAGATGAGTTTGGGATTCCCGTAGTATTCAGCTGCGATTCAAGGCTGTGAAGAGTAAATTAGGAAAGTCATCGAAAGAAATGTAAATTGAAAACTGACTATGAACGATAAACGCCGGGTGTTATGCCTCGATAAACAACGAACCAGCGATCGTCGCCAGGGTCGCTGCCATGAAGAGGATTCTGGTTGTTAGCATCGGGAGACATAGGCTGGGGAAGGTTATGCATCGGGCTCGTCTCGTGCGAAGCACGGGGTCCAACCGCGCTCGCGGGCATACTTCCAGGCCGCCTCAGCCTCGGCTACTGTCGTGTACGCGCGGTGGATGGTATCGGGGGACACCGTTCACCTGTAACCTGGCGCCTCCCTGACGGTGAACGAGTTAAAGAAGTGCTAGTGCAAAGAATATTGGAAAGTGACGCACCAAGAATAATATACACCACACTTTTTCCCTGAAAAAGACGACCCAAGCGGTGTTCTTGTTGTGCTTGTTCTTCTTCTTTTGCTTGTGAACAGCACGGACCGAGGTGTCGGGGGGAACCTTGTCCCAACACCACTCGCCGTATAGCCCTTGAAAACCCCATAATTCAAGAGATCCAAGCGAGGTCATCTGCGATGAACGTACCATCCGTGGTGTATCCACGCTGTGTGGGGGATTCAAAGCGATAAACCGTAGGTGTGTTGGGCGGGATTCTTTCAGAGACGAGACGCGTAGAGGGGAAGGTGCGAGACGGTGGAGGCGGGAAGAGCGAGTCGAGGAGAGGGCGATGGAGTCTGAGGAGGGCCGGAGGTGGCTGAAGGTAGAATGATTGTATTGAGGTCGAGATTTTGCCAATAGCTGAACAAAGTCTTCGTCATCGTACTCCACAGAGCTGCACGGCTGGTCGGTGGCGCCATCTGCGAAGAGGGATAGCTTGCGGCGAAGAGGTAAGGATTGTGAAAGGCAAGAAAGACTTGGTAAGAATTGAGAGAGAGACGCGTGGAGAGTTTCCAGAGCCGATTGAGTCCACAAGTGAATACCAAAAGCTTCCATCAAGGAGAAATCTGAAACGCGTGAGGAGATGATCTTCTCTCTGGATGGCGGAGGTCGGAGGAGTCAGACGATACATGTGGACGAGTCCTGTTATGGAGAGTCTTCACATTTTCCATTGGGTCCCAGCTGCAAGATATGAGTCACTAGCGGAAGTTCCGTGAGTTCCAGCCTCAAGAGATGACTCACAAGGATACGGCTAGGCTGGGAGGTTGCAACGCTGAAACGTGCGTGGTGTAGGTGTAGGCGTGAATATACCGAAATATAAAATCACAAAATCTAATCCAATACGACGTGTGTGTGTGTGTGTGTTTGGGGTGGCGGGAGCACGTATCGTCCCTCAGAATACTTGTGCAAGCTTCAATCAATCAAGGTCGCTACGTTTGAGCGGGACGAACTACTAGATTGTCTAGCGAGAACGTAGCGGGCAAAACGATTCGCAGCGGGAGAAGCGAAGAGTCACTCTTCTGAGACTTCGGAAATGAGAAATTTCTGAGTCTAGCGGGGAGGGTCTCCGTGCCAATAGAAAAGCGTCGCCCGGTAGTGGATCGTTCAACCGGCAAGAAGCTTTCTGGATGACAACCGGCGGGCAGAAGGCGCGGCTCAGCGGGACGGGGTTCTTATACGACCGGCGCGGCTCTGGCGAGAAGCGGGGCTCTTATGTCGATGGCGCGGACACTAACAGTGACCCGGGCAGTTTACACCACTACGCGGCGGCGAGCTCGAACGGGGGTCTTGGGTTATACCGCGGAACGGCTGGCACACGGGGCGTCGACGGCGCGGAATCAAGCACGAACGGGGGTCTTGGTTATACCGCGGAACGGCGAGAAACGGGGCTTCGTATTTCAGGAGGGCTCGGGCTCAAAGGCTGGCGGGGGCTCTCAAAGTTCTGGCGGCTCGGTATGCCACAAGTCTTTCCGTATCACTCGAGTCTCTCTCAGATATCAAGTCTAGTCTCTTTCAAAGTTCAATTCAAATTCTAGAGTCCGCTACAAACTGCCCTTGTCTACGGGTAGGTAATTGACTGAGTAACAAAAAGTACACCGGGAGATTAAATACATGCAGCGGGGAGCAGAAACAACCAAATAAAATCATGATGAGAGAGTGTCCAAGTTTGATGCCGCGCCCGCTGGGAACCAATGGTATATTCAGGATTGCGAGTCGTGAGTGAAAAGACTGCCTCCCGAGAAAGTCCATGCCGGGCGGGTGGGTATTGCGCCTTATTGCAGTGCAATGGCGTGCTGGTTGCCATGTCCCCGGGAGGGGACACGAAATCCCTTCCTTCATAATATGGTCTTGCCGCTGGTCGAGTTGAAGTCGAAAAGGCTTCCCGCTGAGTAGTTAGTCAACGGCTCGACAGCGGTCAAGTTCGTCTCGTCTTCTATCTTCAGAACAGCCTAAGTTCCAGGGAAAATAGGGAGAGGCCGAGTCGCGTTAGCGGCTCGCCACTCGCCGTTCGGGTTGTCCGCAATCAGCGGGAAATGCCCCCGGCAACTCGCCATGTCCTTCTCATCATTCTGACAGAGCCGTTGGCTGGATAGCCGCTGGCTCCGAGGTGCTCCCGCTGGCAGTCGGTTAAGTCCCGGCTGTCCGTAATCAGCCGGCGTGCTCGGTTAAAGCCTGCCGGTGATCCCGTCCGTCGGTAGAGTGGTGGCCGTCCTGAGTTCGAAGTTGAACTCAGTATGGTCCCCCGCTAGATTCTTCTTCATGTTGGTCGGCCGGGTGAGCGCCTAACCTCAGGGAGGGTGGTAGTTCCTCTTAGTCGCCCTCCAGCACCTTGAGATAGTAGTTTCCCACTAAGTCTCTTGGCCCGGCAGTTTTAGAAATAGTCAGCGGCAGAGTCTCGCACCCATGTTTAGGGAAACGTCGCTAAGCCGCTGCTACCCGTTGGTGTCCCACCAGCTTGTCGGCTATCCACAGCAATAAGATACTGCCCGCGAGGACGGGCATATCTTCTAGTATCCTAGCCTCACTTCTCCCGCTGATAGGTCTCGAAAATCGATAAATTCCGGGCATTTCATGCCTAGCCGCTGGGCGGCCCTATCATCTCCCCCTTTCTAGATTTCAACTCTCCCGAGTTGACGACTTGAGATCGCCCGCTAGAGATCTTATCCATCTTCCCGGGGAAGGGGACTTCAAGACAAACTTCTGTCTTGGAATAATTTTAGAACGAACGGGCCGCCAGTGAGGCCCGGTTCCCGCTCGTCCCCTTTGGTATTTCATGAAAGAAAACCTTAACGAAAGACTCGTGGCGACCTAATTTTAGATTCCCACTCTACTTCCGTTGACAGCTTCTCGCCTTAACTTCTCGCCGCGGCCGGCAATGCCGTCATTTTCATTATGAGGCGTCACCATTGCCATTTCGGAAGTACATCAATTTGAGAAGCACTAGGGTCGAACTCTAACCCTGCGCTTTCTAAGGCCGTTGTATGTGGTCGCAATCTGGAATGTTTTGGATCAAAGAAGCCGCAGCGACCCCCCGCTTCTCCATTCAAATGTTTCTCATGAAAATTTTCCAGAGAATCCCATCAAACATTCAAACTCCGACCTCGAGAGGTATAAAGAGTCGAGAGGATTTTGGTAGGTTCCCCACCGATTCCCATCTTGGGCACCCCTTGACTCGCTCCCTCTGGCCCTATCTTTCCTTCTTTCCACCCGGCGACGATCTTGAGTGCGTTGCACTGGGGACCACCTTTTCCTACCCGCTCATCTCGCGACGGTCTCATCCGCGAAATGGCTTCCGATAAAGAAACACCCCGCCAGCGCCCACCGGCTTCAAGCTTCTCGTTCCGTCCGCCGTCCTTCTAGAGTTCCCACCCGGGCAACTTCGCCTTCTGTTTCAACACCTGCGCCAAAACAGACTCCGGCTGCTGCACCGTCGGCGGCTCCGTCTTCTCAGCCTCCCGCCAAAGCGTCTTCCCGTATTAACCTCAACGACCATATCGACTTCTGGTCTAGCTGGCGCGGCCGCCCAGACAAGTTCGAGAAGGCCAAGAAGCTTATCACCCCCGGGGCCATGGACGAGATGCCCACCGCTGAGGGTAGCCGAGATCATCGAAGACCTCCAGGAGGGAGCTCGTGAGTCTTCATTCATTCCTTTTGTACCGCCCGTTTACTGATTTTAAGTCGGGCCAGGGCATTCACCGGGCAGGACTTAACTTTGCCAAAGGCAGCGAAGAGAAAGTTCCCCCGATGGCCATGCTCGCGTTCAGCTACTACCTCGGGCGGCAACTGAAGAGAATCGATCCGCAGCAGCATCGCCCGGAGCTTTGGAAGCTGGCCATCGGCAAGAAGGCCATGGAGGACCTCAGCGTAAGCCCTCTTCTGTCCTCTATTCCACCTGCACGGCTAACTTTCCCGACTTTTCCTAGCTCACGGTCCCTAAGGAGCCGACGGCCAGTATTTCGAGTTTCCAAGTTCCCGAGCTCCCGCCTCGGCTAACGCCTGAGGATTTTCGGCCGGCCAAGGCCACAGCGGTGAGTTAGTCTCCTTATTGAAGGGTCGTAACTGACACCCGCTAGGCCTCTTCCTCGTCAGCGAGGCAGTTGTCGTCGAAGGGCGACGACGGGCAAGCCCAAGGCTCGCGCCAAGGCCGCCGGCGGCTCTTCCAAATCTACCAAGAGCGGCGGCAAGCCCTGCTGCCGACTCTGAGCAGTCAGCCAAGCCGGCCCCCGCGCCTAAGGTAAGAGCTTCTATCCTTTCTCGGTCTTTCCTATTTATCCTCTTTTTATCTTTACAGGACGAAGATACTCCCCGGGAGAAAAAGCCCCTCCCGAAGTTCAAGAAGACAGTGAGTGTTTCTTTCCAACTCAACTCCAGCGGCTGACTCTTCGTTTCAGACAGACACATCCACCGCTTGAAGACCCCGGCCGGGTCACTGTGAGGAAGCGCAAGATCACGGTGCCCGCCGACTCGCCCCTGGCCGCCGCCAGCGGCTCGAAACGCAAAGCCTCCGCCACGCCGAAACTTCGCCAGCGAAGAAGGTCAAGGAGGACAAGGAAAAAGGCAAAGGCAAGGCGCCCGCCCGTCAGGAGGTAGTAGTTACTCGTTGTTGCCCCAAATGTAAGGCGGACATAGAGTTAACTATAAATTTTTCTAGACTCCCCCGCTCGAGTACGTCTCCGAATCCGAGGTCAAGGCTTCCAAGAAGCCTATCGTTCGTAAGTGAACTTTTAATTTTCAAGTACAAACGCCCGCTGAATTTTTCCTTCATAGTCATCACCAAACCCCCGCCGACGAGGAAGGCCTCCACATCAAAGCCATCCCCCCGCCACCCTCAAGAGGATGTGTTGATTGACGAGGTGCCGTCGATGACCAACGTCGTGGCCGACATGGCCTACCGCATGATCATCCGCAACTCGGTATCAACCCGGTGAGTCTTGGTTCAATTTCTTTCAACGTTCATCTCGCCCGGTAATAAACCAGACCAAATTCTAGAACCCGGCCGACCACTAAGAAGGCCAAAGGAAGAGGGCTTTGTTATTCTAACAAAGAGCTCCTCAAGAAATTCCTTTCTGCCTACCGAACGCCCGCCATGCGCAAGGAGCTCCCGATCGACCCGGAGCGGGGAATGTTCGCCCTCAGCTCTGACAATTTCGTGACACCCTCGAGTTGTTCCTCGCTCAGGTAAGTGCCTCAAACGGCTGGCTGAGTTTTCTTCTAATCCTTGTTTTCGCCTCAGTACGGCACCCGGTGCATCCGTTGTATCCACAACGGGTCGGAGTGCGATGTCTCCGCATTCCCCGCTGAGTGCTCAGCCTGCGCCAGCTCGAAGTCCAGAAAAGACTGCACTTTCTTGGCTACCGGCGAGGAACTGAGCTCATGGGCACCGAGCTCAGGAATGGACCTCCATGACCCGCCCGGGGTAAGAATTAAATATTTTCTATCTTTCTCCCGCTGACCGTTACTTTGCAGAGTGGTATGACCTCAACGAGGGACGTGAATCAGGCCAGCGCAACCATTTTCTCGATTCAGAACTCGCTGGAAAGCGCCTACGCCCCACCTTCGCCGCAAAATGTTCAAATTGCTGCACGCCATCCTCACCACCCGCCGGCAGGTCAAACGCGAAGATTTCGTCGCCCGCTTCGACGGCAAAACGGTCGAGGAGCGGGAGGAGCACATGGAGCACATGCTTCGTATTGCGATGACCCAGGGGATGCACGCCGGCACGGATATCAACCAAATCCGCGCCTGGCAATTCTTCCCGATGGCGCTCCTCGACGAGGCGGACGTCCCGATCTTTGGCACAGCCTTATAACTTCTATAAGGCTTATGACGCCAACGACCGGTCCGCGCCTCTTGGCTTCTTCTTGATTCCGTCGGACGATAAAGACAAGCGGGGCGCCTGAGTTCATACAGGTCGAGGTAAGCCCTCCCCCTTTCTAAATCTTATCTATCTCCTTATTTCCTTCACAGCCGGACGACTGCTACGAGGTCATCTTCAAGGAGGACGAAAGAGGGCGAGAAGATCCCCGTCTCGTCGACCGGTCCCGATGGCTCGAGAGTTAGAGCTCGCGCCCACAAGGACGGCGACGGCCCGCTCGAACTCGATCCCTTGGACTTCGATGGGCATCCGCTGCCTTACAGCGCCAAGCACCAGAACGTGCCGGGTTTCTTCCGTCAGTTGTACGCCCGGGGGGACTTTCATGGAGGCTCCTGATGAGGAAGTCAAACCTCCCCGCCGTCGCAAAGCTCCTGCCGCCAGGAAGTCCAAGGTCAAGTCTGACCCGGTGGTTCACGACGACGAGACCGACGCGCCCAACGACGAGTTCCGCCCGCCGCCTTCTCCTACTGAGGAGGAATCGGCTGACGACGGCCCCGCTCGACGGTAAGTCCCTTTCTCAATTCCTTCTATCATAAATGCTTGCTAAGTCAATCTTTCCCGTCCCAGCCATGGATCTCGGATCCCACCCGCCGACTCCAGAGCCTCGATCCCGCTCGAAAGGCAAAGGTCGTGCCGACGAGCCTGAGGACGAGGAGTTCGTGAGTGACGCGGAAGCCGCCGCGCCGGTGACAGAGGTGGGTCACTTAGCATTCGAGCGGGACTTCTTGGCTGAAGCCTTCGCCTTCGAGGAGGTTTCTAGCGGGGACGAGTCCGAGGAAGATGACAGCGAGGACGAGGTCGCCGGCAGCGTTGCCGAGCAACTCGACGATGAGGACGCGGACGCCATGTCTGTCGAGGAAGGGGACGCCGCCGAGGGCTGACGCAGTTGGAGAAGTCGACGACACCGTCGAGGCTTCCGTCATCGACCTCGACGACTATGCCTGAGCCGGTGAGTCCAACTTCTGTATACCCCTTTACTCTCTCTGACCCTTCCCTCTAGAGTTCCTCGTGGGTGGGCGGGCGGCAAGTAAGCAACTTGCCTGTGCTTCCCGCTCCCCTTGTCTTCAACTAACTTCTTTCTTCAGAAATATTTTCTGTATTCAATAATCGCGGGGGCCGAGCGGCCCCCCAAATATCATCAAAAGCTACGGGTACGGGTCCCATAATCCCCGCTGGTTGCGAAGGATCTGGCCTGGTGGAATTCCACCCGCCATGATCCATAGAAATAAAAATTAATTATCCCATGGTAGTACAGCCAGCATGTGCCGGCCAAAGAGCCGATGAATAAAAGCTTTTTGAATACCGCTGCTCCTTCCTTGTGTGAAATCTCTAAGTTCTTTTAAGTCCCCTAAGTCAGAGTCCCCGGCTAGATTCTCCTAGTGATTTGTAAGAGCTTAAAGCGAGAGATTCTGGCTAAGTGCTGCGCCCGTCGACTTGAGTACGACTTGGAGAGCGAGCTGAACCTTGACACTTTCGAGTTTTTCAACATGCCGAGCGGCAACGGTGCTTATCACCGGGGTCATCAGATAGCGGGGATCGCCCGCGGCATCTCATCCAGCTGTCCAGCGGCTGTCCTCGGACTCCACCGGGTGACTAGTTCCTCATTTCTCCCGCTGGTCTCGTAAGAGTGATAACGTAGAGTAGGACTGGCCCGGCGGCCCGAGCTGCCCGCTACCGTACTTGTATAGTCGATAGGGGTAGATAGCCAATCAAACCATCTTTTTCCTTCAATCGTTATGCCTCAGCCCATAGGTGAAGTCTTAATCGACTACCATCTCTTCCCGGTGGTCAGTCAAGACTTTGTGCGCAAGATCTATACCGTGGTAGGCTGTCCTCAACACATTTCTGCGCCAAGTCCAACCGGCCGCTAGCCGAATCTCGTCTGCACGCCTTGTAGTGACGCCGGCGAAGATTGTGAATTTCTTCACTGGGGCCTCGAAGTGCACTCGGTGCCGGGAGGCGAAGGTCCCCAAGTGCCTGTTCGCCGGGGGTGGATTGGTTCAAATATACCTATCCGTCTTTCGACCTTTCCGACACTTTTCATCTATCGCAGCGGGTAAGCCCTGCCGCTCTTCGAATTCTCATCTTTCTTATTCTATTCAGGCGGCACTTTGTACGACCTTGCATTCCTCGAACTCTGGTACCACCTGCGCCTCGGCGGCTTAAGCCCCGATATGTTTATAGGTTCGGTGGACGGTGAGCCCGCTGACTTCTTGCGTCGGCGGGAGGAATTTGCTGGCGACCTTCGTGACTGGGACATTGCTCACGACCTAAACCACGCCGCTCACTCCAGCCGGCGGCTGTATTTCTACAACATCCTATCTCGAGTTTTACGCGAGTGGCGTACCCAGGATCGCTCTATCCATGCCCAGTGCGACGTCGACGCAGCTATCCTGCTCCATGATATCAGGCGACGGGACTCTAATGTTCCGACCGTCGTGCCCTTGGCCCAAGGCACGCGCCGCCAGACCTTCGAGCGGTAACCCAGGCTAGTAGCTTTTCCCCGTTAGGGTCAAATAAATCTCTTTGCCCGGGTCGCAAGCCGTTATCGTGATGTCTGATTCCTCCTGAGCTTTTGGTCCGGTAGCCGGTGGTACTCACCCGTCGGCTATAGGATTTACTTATAGCGGCCGGTGCCCAGTGAGTCCCTTCGAGCGATGCCCGCCTTTTCTTTGGCAGCGACTTTTTACTCAGAACGCTTTAGGAGCTTCACCGGTCCCCTCAGAGTACCAGCTCGTACTTCAAGCTCAGTTTGTGGGTCTTTCGTTCTTTCTCAGTGCTCTCCCGCTGACGGGTGCCTCTTCTTAGCCGGAGTACGAATGCCAGTGCTGCCTCAAGAACTACCGCCATTGCATCTGGATTCAGTGGGGTGAAGGCCTGCCTCAGCTGCATGTTCATAGGCCGCGCCGCCTTGTGCTGCTACACTAAGAAGGTCCGTCTGGCAGGCCGAGAACAGCCGTCGTCGCGACACTCTCCTAGCCTCTCGGCCAGGTAAGTCTGCTTTCTATCTTTATACCTCCCAGCGGGGGCCTTAGTGAATTTTAGCTCCCTCCGCCGGACGGATCGCTCAGTTTGACTGGTACGCCCGGGCTGCCGGTGCCCGACTCGACGAGAAGAGGTACATTGACGTGCGTACTTGCACCATCCTCGCCGCCAGGTCCATGCTCGGCACCCTTGGGTTTGGCCAGCTACGCTTCTTGTACGGACTGTGGTTTGACGCGAAGGGGGCGGGCGTACGAAAGGAAATTGTAGATCTCCTCCGGGATAGGTTAGACGCTGTAGCCCTCCAGTCCGGCGCAAGGCTCCCGCCCGTCATGTTCATCGGGCCGTAAGCGTAGTAGGAAATATATTCCCACTGTCAAACGAACTTGCATCTTTAAAACTCTGTTTCAAGCTGCCCGATTAGGAAGGCTTCTTAGAAACCAAAGCTTCCTCGTGTTTTTGCCCAGCGGAGCTCAGCACCTCGTTGGATATTCCACATGTATTGCGGATCTTCCGGGAGCATCGGGTGCAATGAGTCCCGCTGTCGATCTCTCTGTTTTTGGGTCTCCCGCCAGGTCTCAGAGAGATATTTAAGCTGGCGGGAAGGTCCCATTTGCTTCAGTCGTCTACTCATGTCTTTGCTGGAACATCCACTCTTCCCGAATGACCCCGTCGGCCCGCTCAGGGAGTACTATGTACGTTCCTGAACATTTTGCCTCGGGTAATTCCTCATCATTCGGCAGCCTGGCCGGGTATGCTCTGCGTGCCTCAACGCCCGTTCTCATTGCGAGTTTACTGAGTGGGGAGCGCCGTGCACCCGCTGTTACTTGCTGAAGCACAACTGCTCATACACCCAGACCGCTGAGCTGGCCGATGAAATTGCTGCCCGCCGGCACCGTTTCAAAGAGGGTCCCGATCGTAAGTGACGACTTCTTTCTTATCTGTTGCGCCACAACTGATTCCCCGCTCGCTTCTAGCGGCTACGAAGGAACAGCTAGCTGCTTGGGACGTCCTTCATGAGGGGACCCTGGCGCAGTTCCCATTCTGGCAACAATACCATTCTGTAATCGTCGGGCGGAACGTCGCAGAGGGCAGCTCAACGGCTGTCTTTTTACTTCGAGGCCCGCTTGGTTTTCCATCTTCTTCAGGAGGCCAAAACGGCTAATCTCCCGGCTGCGTATGTTGCTGTTATCCGCGAGCGGTTAGACGTTCTCGCCAATAATCTTTTCCTGGATCTTCCGGCTAGGATGCGGGCAGTGTAGATACAGGCACATGTACTTTCGGATAGTTCGTTCCGATAACACACGCTCCCGCCCCATGTGAGGCCTTGGAAACATTTATTTCTTGGTAAAGATGTGCCCGCTGCCCTCAAATGACGTGCTAGGTGACCCACCTCTCCCCCTTTCAGAAATCTCAACTGTCCCCAGTTGATCGATCAGAGGAAATTCAGGTTCCCCGGCAGCAAATTTTCGTGCCACGGAACGATCGGGTGCGTTTGAAATAAATTTCTGTGCCACCGGCGGGTGCATCTACCATAAATGGTAATCCAAGTTCGGCCGTTGACCAGATTTCGTCCAAATTATCCTTACGGCGTTAATTAACGGCCGCTCGAGTATAAGAAGCAGCGGGCGGACGGGTATACCCCCAGCCTCGTCTACTGTCTTTACTCTGCTTCCTCCAAAATGTCTCAAAACGATTACAACACCGTCAAAGCCGATTTCCTCAAGGCTATGGACGTTGCCGCCAACCTCGTCAAGTATTCGCCGCCCGAGTCTCGTAAAAACCAGCTCAAGGACGTCGCCGAGATTCTCGTAAGAGCCGCCGGCTACATTGACCAGTCTCGTTTTGTTAACATTATTCTTTTCGTTTGTAGGCGCGCCTTCCCCCGCTCATGCCTTTCATTTTGGAAGACAAGAGCGCGGTTCTTCGTGAGGCAATCTTCACCTCGCGTGAATATTACCACTCCTTGTACGACCCGGATGGTAAACGGGACGTGACCTTCCCCGCTGGGTACGATGCCCTGCGGCGGATCACCAAGGCCATTCACGAAGACCGTTCCAAGAAGGCGATCCCGCCCGTCTCCACCGTTTCTTCTTCCAAGGGGACCCGGGTCGGTTTCACTGACTTTATTTGCCGTGCTCACCATTGACTCACAACCATCCCCCGCTAGAAGAGTACTCGCGGGCGGTCTCAGGGTGAACCCGAGTCTGAGGACGAGGACGAAGGCACCGTTCGTGCTCCATCGCCCGCTCTCACCACCATCGGTGCTGACGAGGTTCGTTCTTTCATTTAACAGCTGGCCTGTGTAGAGCTGACGATTGACACTTCTATCATCGCCGTTGGGTGTTTGTTTACCCAGATGCTCGTTGACGATGAGCATGTCCCCGCTCCCAAGGCTCCCCTACCGGTCCCAAGGCTAAATCAGCCATGGCGGGCAAGAAGGGTGCGCGCGCTGTAAGTCGCACGTTATTTCCGCTTTAGCTTCTGTCGTTCATTTCAATCTTTCAGCATAGCCCGGCCCCCGCTAAGAAGGGCAAAGGCAACAAGCGCGCTCGCATCGACAACGTCCCGTTCCACGAGGACTCCTTCCTCACCAACGGTGAGTTTCCCGTCCATTGTTAGTGGTTTCCCGCTGAATGTTATTACAGCACCGGCTGAGTTTTACGCTTCGGCACCCGCTTCAGGTGCTGTTGTCGATGAGGCCGCTAGCGTCGTCGAGATGGGTACCGAGTTCATGAGCAACCACCTTGCCTTGCGCAAGCGGATGTATTTCATCATGGTCGAGCTGGCGGTCATCCACGAGAACCTTCGTAGCTCTCTGGCCCGGCGCGAGCAGCTCCTCGACGAAGGAGAGAAGATCTCGGCTCGCCTTCGCGACTTCCCCGAGTCCCTCCTCTGCCGGCGTCGATGCTCATGTTCCCTGACTCGTTCCTAAAGAGCTCCCCCAGCGGGTCCCCCTTTCTTCAGAATCCTCGGTACTGGCTCAATCGTTTCGGACACCTCACGGCTCATCCTTCTGCTGGCCGCCACACACTCCCCGGTGGTGCGCAACCTGTTCGCAGCGCACTGGCGGGAGATGCAGACAATACAATTACTCAAGGACTTCGAATCCCGTTTCAAAATGTAACGTAGATATCGTAGCAGTAATTCATTTCCGCGCAGCGGCTTTCGTGGCAGAACGAGTCTTCCGTTTGAAAGGCAGCGGCTCATCCGTGTCAGGTTCCTCTTCCTCTTCTTCTTCCTCGGGCAAGGCCTCCTGCAGAGCCGGCTCTTCGTCAGGCGTCCCCCCGCTGGGGGTTAACCTCACATTCCGAATTGGAAGTCATCTCCAGAATAACCGTCTTCCTCCTGGACCATCTTTTCTAGCGTCTCGGCCGAGAGGTCGATTAAGTCGTGAATGTCAGCGGGCAGTTTGATAGAGCGCCGCTGCTCGAAGGGGACTACCCTGAACTGAGCAATCTTTGATTGAAAGACAGAGCCGTCCATCTCCGCTACGATATAACTTCCACCTTTCGTACGCCGGATGATAATTACTGGTCCCAGGTATCTGGCGGCCATCTTCGTATTCAGCGACTTCTCGACGGTCGTATTCCTGATGAGCACCAAGTCTCCCGGCTCGAAATGGTAATCTTCGATAGTATGTTTATGTGCTATCTCATACCGGCGCAAATTCGCTCGTTTCTCGTCGGTGACCCGCTCCCTCATCTGTTCGACGTGAGTGGCGTGCTTAGCCAGAGCCTGGGCTCGATAGCCGATTAACTCAGCGGTCGTTAGAGTCCTGCCGGGCAGATGCACTAGCCAAGTCGCTTCTTCTATATCCAGCGGGAGGATTGGATGTGCGCCCGTTACCATAAAGTAGGGTGAACAACCCGTTCCTCGTCGAATAGTGACCCGGTCAGCCCACAACATCTGCGGGAAGAACCAGTACCACTTGCTGGGATTCCCGCCAGTAGCTTTCCATAAGGATTGCCTCATCGAGAAGTGCCCATTTTCGACTTTCCCGTTGGCTTGAGAATTATACGGCGAAACTCTAATATTCCTTATGCCGTATTTAGACTCAAGGTAGGCTACGGCCGCTAGGAAGGCCGGCGCATTATCTGTCACCAGTTCCTCCGGGCAACCCCACCTACAAATCACATCTTCCAGTAAGAAACAAGGCCAACGTTCTGGCATTCTCGTTCTTTATCGGCCGCGCTTCTATGTAGCTGCTGAGAGAGCAGCGGGCGTCGACAATTTTATTGAAGCCGTTGGAAGGAGTACCAACGACCATCACGTCGACGTGTACCACCTGGAAGAAGCGAAGGGGTATGGGTGACAACGGGCGGGATCTTCAATAAAGTCCTTTGCCTCAATTGACACAATTCGCAAGTCTTAATGTACCAAGTGACATCCCGCTCCATCTCAGGCCACCAGAAACGCATTTTCTATCAAGGATTTGGTAGCAAAGACGCCGCGATGAGCTAGGCTATCATGAGCCGCTCGCATCATATACATTCGGTGTTCTTTGTCTACCACCAACTGATGTGCGCTCCCCGTCGTGGATTTATGATAGAGTTTTCCATCCGCATCCTCGAAGAAGCCGGTGGCGAATCGCAAGAAAGCTTTGTATTCCTTGTCGTTCATGCCATCCGGGCGAGCCAGGGTGTTTCGCCGCCATTCCTTCATGAGGAGCAGCCGCTCGTCCGCTAGCTTCGCCGCTACCGATCGTTGGTCTCCAGAATACGGTTCCCGCTTCGTCGGGTCGTACTTCAATTCGAGGTCAGGGATCAGCGGCTCGCCTACTGGCTTGTCGTCACCCTTCGACTGAGAGAAGACTTCGAAAACATATTCCCTACTGAGGCGGGTATAAGCCCAGGCCTGTTCGGCGTCGTTTTCGAAGTCAGCGGCTGACCGAGCCTCGTCTCCTGCCAATTCAGCTACCATATATCCACCTCGGGTGTTCAATATCGTGCTTGAAATCCTCGAAATTCTTGAGAGGCGGCCAAGCACTACTTTCAGGATGAAGACCCGGCGGCTCGTTATTATCGAACTCGTCTTCTGGATGATCATACTCTGGATCCCCCGGCTGAATACGCCGGCGGGAGAGCCCATCTGGCCCGAAAGTCTTGCCCGGTACATGCTTCAGAGTGAAATGAAACATTAAGATCTCCTCGATCCAGCGGTTGATCGCAGCGTTGGGTCCCATTCCCGGGTGATCCAACATGCCTTTGAGGTACTGAGCGTCGGTCTCGACGACCAGCTTGCGGCAGCCCAACAGCCAATATTGCATGTGGTCTAGCGCCCTCTCAAGCCAAACAATTCCCGCTTGGGCTGAGAATACCTCGACTCCCGTTCGTTCAAAGGTATGGAGCTGAAGCGGGGCATAGTACCGCTTATTTAGGTCCAAAGGATCCCGCTGGTACACATGCACTCCAACTCCAAGGTACGACGTATCAACCGCCAGCACCACTTCGGTGTCCCATTCATATCTTATAGGTCTAAGCGCGGGACATTCTCGCAAAGCCTTCTTCAAAACTTTCATACAGGTGTCTTGGGGCGGGCCCCACTCGAATATGACTTCTTTCCGGGTGAGCTTCTGAATCGGTTCAGCCTTGACCGTGTAGTCTTGGATGAACATCCTCATAACGCCCACAGTTCCCAGAAAGGCTTTCACATCGTGGAAATCCTTCAGCGGGCCCCAACGCTCAATGACGCCGATTCTATCTTCATCCGGGCGCATGCCCTCGTATGAGCAGACATGGCCGACCACCTTAAAGGTTCCCCGGCAAATCTGCAACTTCTTCCCGCTTACAGTCGCCCCAGAATAGGCTAGCCGGGTAAGTACCCGGTTGCAGTCTACCAAGTGTAACCACACAAAGACCCTTATCAGCGGGTTCTCTGGGATGGTCTCGTACGTCCCGTCAGGCTTCTCATATCGAGTGAAGCCGCCGGCGACAGGCACGTCATCTATATACGGCCGGGTAACCGCAGGAATTTCATCTCGCAGGATGTAGGTTACGTCTTCGTGGAAGATCGGCACCGAGTTGGTCCAACCCCTGCGGGCAATCTTACCAATCGAAGCGCCCCAAACGGAGTTTGGAAGGTCGTGTAATCTCGAGATTCCGGGTCAATCAGCCGGTGGTTGTACCCAGAATAAAGATCAAACGTGGACCCACAAGCCCTTCCTGCGAAATGTTCGGCTAGATCCGCGGCGCCGGGAGGCACCCCAGAGTGCGCAATGGTTACCGCGTTCAGCGGCTCCAACGAATGCACTAACCGAATTGACTTCTTATCACTCTTCAGAACTCCAAAGTACTTCGTGCGGTACGAGCCGTTGGATGGTTCGTAGATATTGGCGTCGATACTCGCCCTAAGCACCTTGCAGACTTCCTCCAGCTGTCCCGGCGGGATGGGAATATTTCTTTCCACCCAGACCTTATGGTCTGCCTTCACCGGGAACTTGACTGGCGGGAAGAAATCCGTCCTGAAAGTTCCTCGTTCACTGTCATCCCATGCTACCGTATTTTCGTGTATAGATAACATGTGATGAACCAGCTTCATCTCTTCATCATTTAGGAACCCGTCGTTATGCAGTTCGTCTACAACCGCTTTCCTTTCCGCTGTGTACCTCCCTACGGGAACGAACTCTGGCGGATGAGGGTCTAGCGGGACGAGATTCTGCAGCGGATCCCCAATGATATTTCTTTCTATCCTGAACTCGGGAGGGAGCGGCTCGAGGACCGGCTTTACTTTCAGCGCTACCGGCTTATATTTCTTCGAGAACACCTCCTTCACCTCGACTTCAGGCGGGTGATCCTCGGGAACGATTTCCTCCATCAACACCACTTTCGTTTCGTTGTGTTCGAACCCGGGCACCACCCAGTCGGCGTAGTCACAGCACTGACAGCGCTCCCCTGCGGAATGCCGAGACCGCTCCTGTTTGAGCGACTCAACATCGGCACCGGCTGTCATGAACACAGCGGCTGGGTCCTTCAGTTTCTCTCTGACTTTTATCCGTTATATTAGCTACGATGGCTACATAGGATTCGCCGACGTTCTTTCCTTCTGTCAGCTGCTCATTATATTCCTGAAATAGCTGAGCAGCGGGTTTGTCATCAACTTCTGGCATGGCAGCCGCTAGGTAGGCCATTTTCGTCTCGGCCATCGAAAACCCCTCTTCTCCAGATTTCATCAAAGCGCAAATTCTAGGAACATTATTCTCGTCCAGTTCTATCTGAACCGCTAACTCTCCTTGATGGTTAATCAACTCCTCGAATTCTGAAAATTTTGTTCCTCTTCGCCGCTCGCCTGCGCAGCCGGTGGCGCATCGTTTTGTACGCGCCGCACCTGCCGCCGCTGCCCTCTGGGGAAGGTAGGGACGACCACCCGCTTCGAAGTGGAGGGGTCGGTCAGAGTCAGGAACTGGTTCCCATCAGAAGTATTTTTGATACCGCTGGCGGTCAGAATTTCGAAGGGCCGCCCCAGCAGCACTTTGTATGCCGGGTTCCGTATAACATGCACTTGTAGGTACACTGTCATATCGCCGAAACCTGAAGGGGACGTTCCTCGCTAACCCGACTGATTTTTCGGTTTGCCCGTTGGCCTCATCATGTGGATACAGTTATCGGGGTCCCAGCTGACTCCTAGCTCGGTGGCTACCGACAGGGCCATGGACACGATCTGTGATCCACCATCCAGAATGCATTCGACTTCGGCGGCTCCATGAATGAGCGGGAAGACCACTCTCAGGGCCGCTGATTCTCCAGCAGAAGCTGTCGGAGATCGCGACGAAGATTTCTCTCACCGGCTCACCATCGGCTACCGACTGCCAATATTGCACCGCCGGGTCGACAGTAATGAGAGCTCCCGCTGGCATGAGTCCATCGGCCACAGTTGAGACCTGAACTAATGCTTCGTAAGGGAGGTCCTCCAAGGCTACGCTGGAGGACTCATCATCTTCGTCGGCTTCTTTCTCTGCGTGGCTAATCAATTGCTCGAGGGTGACTCGAACAGCGGGCGAGACTCTCTTCTTCGAGAGCAACGCCTTAGCCTGACGCAGCAACTTCGGGCTGAGAGCGAACAGCCTCCCCAGCGGGAGTGCTATTTCCAGGTTTCCAAAGATCTCCATTTATCAAGGATTCGACCTCCTCATCTTCCTGGTCCTCTACGGGCGCCTTCAACTCGTAGTTCTTTTCGTTGGCCGCTGGCGGCGCATTTCCCGCCGGCCGAACTCTAGGTTCCGTTGGGCCTTTTGGCTGGCTTGACCGGGGGAACGTTCCTATACGGAAGTTCCGGCGGCTGAGTGCCATTTTGTTCTTCTGTCTCCCCCCGCTCCTTTTCCTTGGTCTCCACGATCGCCGGCTGTGCTTCAACAGCGGGCTTTCGTATCGTCCTCGGTTTATAGGGCAACTTCGGCATCACAACTTCCATTTTCTTTCCTGCGGGCGGGCGCGCTTGTCGGTTCTCCGGGGGCTTATCCGCAGTGGGTTTCCCCTTGGCCCCCTTCCTCGAACTCTCTAAAAATGCTCACCTTCGACGCTGTTCCCCGTTCGGGAAGGACCAGCCCCGTTGGAAGAGCGAGAGTTCGCTGAGACAGCCGCCAGCAGAATCGCAACAGCGTTGGCGTCGAATTGCGGCGGGGTGGAGATTGGCTTTTGATGAGCCAAAAGGGGTGGTTGAACACCCCCTGATCCATGCGACTGGAGGTTGCGTCACTTGCCGCTGGAGGTTTACTTGCTCAGCTCGCAAGGGAAACCAATTCTTCTTCTCTCGGGTCATAGTAGAATTCCTCGTTCTGGCTGAACGCGCTTGCGCGGCTTCCAGCTCCTGCTCGTCCATGTCAAGAACCGGAGAGCTGAGCGAAGACAGGACTGGTAGGTTTTGCGCCGCGGCCGTGGGTTGGGCGGCCCGGGCGGTACTCCTCTACCTGCTGCTTCTTGGACTTGTGCCCGTCTTTCGGGATTGGTATCCCATCGGGGAAACAGTCTCTGAACCCTACGACCTTCATCTTTTCCACTCCCTATGTGGGCTTGCCGAATGAGACACTTATCTCTAAAATGCCCAAACTTGTCGCAATAAAGGACACCCCTGATCCGCCAGGTTCCCTTTGAATTGCACGGTTGGCATTCGCGGGAAAGGACTGGGGAGTCAGCGGCGCCTGGGACTCTGCCCGGTAGGGACTTATAGAAGGACTCCAACTCGGCCATCCTCTTCTTGGTCGCGGCGTCGATCTCTTTTAATTGGGAGGTCTGGTTATCCAGCCGCTCCATCATAGTGACGACCGACACCTTAATCGGTCTCAAGAAGGGACTTGTTAGGGTCCTCCTCTTCTTTCTTTACCGTCACGTTTGGGTGAGGTAGTATGGACCGCCCCGCTCGACGCCTTTCCGGACCCGCTGGCGTTCTTGGACTTGCTCGAGTATCCCCGGTCAGAGGCGCCAAAGAACTCAGAGTTAGCGGGTCGAGCGTTTTTGCGATCCTTTTTAGCTTCGGTCATGACCTCGGCCAGCGTCCATGTGCGGACCTCTGGCTCGTCAGCATCATCCCCGGCAGCGGGAGGTTTCCGCTCGAGGGTTCTCCAGAATCCGTTCCTTGAACTCAGGACTCAACTTGGAGAAGAACATCGGAGAGCCTCCCGGTGCGAAATTATTTCGAATCGAGAAGCTTGTTCGCCTCGACGTTCATGACGCGCATTAGGCGCATGAGTTCGTCTTCATCGTCCCGGTCGATCCCCTCTTCCGTGAACTTACGAAGCTGCCGGTGCAATTTCTGCACAGAGCCCTTCTTTTGGTCGACTACGGACGGGTAATTTTCCAGGATTTCTTTCTTAAAGTCGTCGAACTTCTTAGAATACGAGGCGAATTGCCCGCCACTCCTCGGCGGTTGCCTGAGCAGTATAGCGGCAGACAAACTCGTTCTTCTTGTCATCCGGCGTCTCATCTAATTCCATCATACGCTCCACATGGTCCAGGAAACCGAACGGAGTTCCTCCGGCTCTTCCTCTTTGAAGAGCGGGGCGTTCCTGTCCCATGGTTCCGGCGCGCGCTTCTTTCCTCGAACGACAGGGTTGTTGTTGCCGTCGTCAGCCATCGGATTGTTTGAAGGGGTTGGTGAAGTGTTGAGTAGTGGTGAAGAGACAGACGAAAGAGTCGTTGACGACTGGGTAGCTGCACCGTCGGGGGCGTAACAGGTCTTGTGCCGGGCGGTTGAGTTGAGGTTTGTTGTTCCAGCGGAGCAGAGGGGCTCAACGACTGGGTTTGGCGGGTACGATAAGCGTGAGCTTGGGTTCGTCCGCGCAGAGAATAGAGTTCCCGGGCAAGAGCAACAGGCGGGGCGGGAAGGATCGTCAGTCTCGAGTTCGAGAGCAGCGGCAGCGGCGCGCGTAGGCTAGTGTTGGTTGACCGAGGTTTGGTGGTGGTGCTCTAGCGGATCGTCCTTCTGAAGCCACGTCTCTTCCGAAACTAAATGGCAAAATCTTCTATAGCGGGCCTGGAGCTATCGGCTCAACGGGCGGGTGTATATTCTATTCTCGAGTCAACCGGCGGATGGTTCGTGCTAGGTTATAGCAGCGTCCACAAGTGATATCTTTCGACTTGACACAAATAATCTGTCACCCCTCGCGGTGGGCTCCAGATGAAACGGTGCGTGTAGGTGTAGGCGTGAAATATACCGAAATATAAAATCACAAAATCTAATCCAATACGACGTGTGTGTGTGTGTGTGTTTGGGGTGGCGGGAGCACGTATCGTCCCTCAGAATACTTGTGCAAGCTTCAATCAATCAAGGTCGCTACGTTTGAGCGGGACGAACTACTAGATTGTCTAGCGAGAACGTAGCGGGGCAAAACGATTCGCAGCGGGAGAAGCGAAGAGTCACTCTTTCTGAGACTTCGAAATGAGAAATTCTGAGTCTAGCGGGGAGGGTCTCCGTGCCAATAGAAAAGCGTCGCCCGGTAGTGGATCGTCAACCGGCAAGAAGCTTTCTGGATGACAACCGGCGGGCAGAAGGCGCGGCTCAGCGGGACGGGGTTCTTATACGACCGGCGCGGCTCTGGCGAGAAGCGGGGCTCTTATGTCGATGGCGCGGACACTAACAGTGACCCCGGGCAGTTACACCACTACGCGGCGGCGAGCTCGAACGGGGGTCTTGGTTATACCGCGGAACGGCTGGCACACGGGGCGTCGACGGCGCGGAATCAAGCACGAAACGGGGGTCTTGGTTATACCGCGGAACGGCGAGAAACGGGGCTTTCGTATTTCAGGAGGGGCTCGGGCTCAAAGGCTGGCGGGGCTCTCAAAGTTCTGGCGGCTCGGTATGCCACAAGTCTTTCCGTATCACTCGAGGTCTCTCTCAGATATCAAGTCTAGTCTCTTTCAAAGTTCAATTCAAATTCTAGAGTCCGCTACAAAACTGCCCTTGTCTACGGGTAGGTAATTGACTGAGTAACAAAAAGTACACCGGGAGATTAAATACATGCAGGCGGGAGCAGAAACAACCAAATAAAATCATGATGAGAGAGTGTCCAAGTTTGATGCCGCGCCCGCTGGGAACCAATGGTATATTCAGGATTGCGAGTCGTGAGTGAAAAGACTGCCTCCCGGAGAAAGTCCATGCGGGCGGGTGGGTATTGCGCCTTATTGCAGTGCAATGGCGTGCTGGTTGCCATGTCCCCGGGAGGGGACACGAAATCCTTCCTTCATAATATGGTCTTGCCGCTGGTCGAGTTGAAGTCGAAAAGGCTTCCCGCTGAGTAGTTAGTCAACGGCTCGACAGCGGTCAAGTTCGTCTCGTCTTCTATCTTCAGAACAGCCTAAGTTCCAGGGAAATAGGGAGAGCCGAGTCGCGTTAGCGGCTCGCCACTCGCCGTTCGGGTTGTCCGCAATCAGCGGGAAATGCCCCCCGGCAACTCGCCATGTCCTTCTCAATCATTCTGACAGAGCCGTTGGCTGGATAGCCGCTGGCTCCGAGGTGCTCCCGCTGGCAGTCGGTTAAGTCCCGGCTGTCCGTAATCAGCCGGCGTGCTCGGTTAAAGCCTGCCGGTGATACCGTCCGTCGGTAGAGTGGTGGCCGTCCCTGAGTTCGAAGTTGAACTCAGTATGGTCCCCCGCTAGATCTTCTTCATGTTGGTCGGCGGTGTGAGCGCCTAACCTCAGGGAGGGTGGTAGTTCCTCTTAGTCGCCTCCAGCACCTTGAGATAGTAGTTTCCCACTAAGTCTCTTGGCCCGGCGAGTTTTAGAAATAGTCAGCGGCAGAGTCTCGCACCCATGTTTAGGGAAACGTCGCTAAGCCGCTGCTACCCGTTGGTGTCCCACCAGCTTGTCGGCTTATTCCACCAGCAATAAGATACTGCCCGCGAGGGACGGGCATATCTTCTAGTATCCTAGCCTCACTTCTCCCGCTGATAGGTCTCGAAAATCGATAAATTCCGGGCATTTCATGCCTAGCCGCTGGGCGGCCCTATCAACGCATCAAGGGGACATCTGAAACAGCTGACGTCGTCGTGAGATAGACTTGATTCTTGCTCACAAGTGAATTTCGCGAGTTTGGAGCTACAAAGTATTCTGTGGGTAGCAGTTCAGAATGAATTCCAGCCCTTCATGATATATTAGCCCATAGGTTTTGAAGTGAACAAAGGAAAATCCAAACCATGCCACAAAATCTTGGCTCTATGATCTTGAAGGAAGCGAACGCCCGAGAACAGATTTCACTTACGATAACGAACCGAAGCATTGGCGTTCGTTTCTCATCCAGGTAAGTCCAGGGAAGATCTGCAAACATAGTAAGACCGCGAGCGGTATCAGGCGACCAATTGTTTACGGCATTCAGACAAAAAAGGAGAAACGTGGTTCATTGAGGCTCATTCAGGCACTACTTGGGAGACAGGAACAAAACGATCGATAACATTCGGGGGTTAAAGAAAAGAAACGTAAATCTAATACGGTAGCTATCTCTGAATCTCAGATACCGAAGAACTCTGTGGAATGTAAAGTTAGAGAAATGAAACACAGAGAAGCCCAGTGTACGAACCATTGAAATTAAGCGACGACGGTCACCATGTGGTAGTCGAGCAGATCGTTGAAGGCTTGGAGAGCGAGAGCCTGAGATTTGTAGCTCTTCATACGGCAACCAGAGACCCCGACGGTGGGCGGCAAGAGCAAGGGGATGGTTCAATGTGACGCCGACATACTTTCCTTTGGTTATGCAGTACCACAAGGGGGCCTCTTCTTCACTGACAGACTGCGGTTGCTCGGCGATGGCAGTCAGATGCTCCGCGGGAACGACGAGGTAGAGGAATCCGACGACCCAAGGAGCAGTGGTGCGGAATGTGTTGGGTGGCGCACCGGCGGCGGCGGCGGCAGGCGCAGGAGACGAAGGTGCAGCATCTGCGACACCGCGGGAGGCTTGCGTGGGCAACGGCTGAATCGCTTGAGTAACAAGTCAGCTTACAGACACAGAAGTTTCACAAAATCACGTACCTTGCCCGACCGAGGCCATGGCAGTGAGCATGACCTGGACCATGCCGATGGTAGTAGCTATGAAAGACATCGATCAATAATGTGCGGTGAGGGAGAGAGAAAGTGAATGCTCACCGTCGAAACCTAGCAGCGTCGGCAGTGGCGCGGAGCAAGGCCTGGATGGCGAAGATAGTGTTGACCTGGAAAGCATTAGAGAAAGAAAATATAGAAGGATGAAATGCGTACCGTGAATTCCCCCGAAAGAAGGGGCTTGAGCCTGAGGGAGAAACTTCTCCACCGAAAGGCAGGGTTGGTCTGAGAGGTCATGGTGGTTAAAGAGAAGGAGATGAGACCACACCAGAACAAACAGGCTGGTATTTATACGCTGAAATCAAACTCCCGCCCAGAAAATCCGGAACCGGTTTCCAAGTTTTGGAATCAACAAATATTGCGTAACGAAAAAAAAAGCCCTTACCAACAAACCCCCACCTCGTTCGTGCCCCAAATCCGTCTTCGCAACTTGAGGTGGGCCAGTATTTTTGTTGCCAGAAAGACACAGACTGAATGAAAGCAAGACATGGCTAAGAAAGGCAAGAAACGCCAGCGTAAGCGCGGTTGCCAAAGAAGACCGCAAAAACTTGAGGCTATGGGCAGAGGGGGCTCGCGAAGCTATACTGAAGCCGCATTTAGACAAGTACCAGCAAGCTATGGACCAGGGTCGCCGACAAGAGAGGAAATATTTGAAGGGTGTTTGTCGTGAATTCCATGCTCGAATCAGTTGGCGAACCCAGGACCATGAAGAGCCAGAGATTTCAGAGAACTGGGTCAGCTCGGCGACGACGGGGAGACGTTGAGGTGTTGAGCGAGGAGGAGGAAGCAGCCAAGTCGGCTCGAGTCGAAGAGCTTAATGCGGTAAGTCACACTGTGACATGTAACACACTCGCTCATGCTCGTCCCTCACAGCGTATCCGTCGCTGGTTCACGTACCGTCTCAGAAAGCTTCGCAAGCAAAAACCATCCTCTGGTGTAGACCCCACGAAAGATCCTTACGCCGTCTTGCTCGCAAAACTCTCCGGGGTGACGGCACCTCCCAAAGCTCGCCAAGCGTACCAACAATTTATGCATGAATCATATGAAGAGAAAATCGCCCCCGTAGTCTCGGAGAAGTGGGAGCAAAGAACGCCAATCAAGCAGCCGCCCGCAGAACTCACAAAGGAACCAAAGGCTGGCTTCCGGGCTGAGGTCGCGCGCCAAGTATTCGCACAGCTATCGAAGGATGAACAGCAGGCGATTGGCGAACGCGCTAAGCGCGAGGCGGCCGATGCGAAGGCTGCGTACTTGAAGGCACTTAAAGAAACTCCTTCTCAGAGCCCTGAGGCTCGTCAAAGGTGCGTGGTTTGCAGCTGGAATAAGATGTACGACTGATCTCCTTATTCAGATGCATCGACGCGCTCTCTGATTTCGCGGCACCAATTTGCAAGGGATCCACCAGCATACCGGCCTACATGTAACGCTCATCGTGGGAGGACCCATTCCCGAAATTTGGCGGTGATTTGCGTACCGTACAGTAAGTGCATAGAGCTGCGAGCATTTGTCCATGTTACTGACTCGAAACAGTCTTTCGTATGGGCGGAATCTCACCCCCTTAGCCCAACATTGGCCGCAATGGGACAAAGCCCGCTTTTCCGAGCATGTCATCAAATTCTTGATCGAATATCTGGTACCGCCTACAGTACGTGCACAGGAGGTTTGTTCGTCTACCATGGATACTTACAGCAAATACAGCACCTCAAGACTGTTGCAAAATCGGCTCTCCACGACCTCAGCGAGCGAAGTACACCATCGAGCCCAACGCCAACGCCGAAACGACTCAGACAGCGACTCCCTCGTCGGACTCTTCGTCTGATGAGTCAGATGAGGAGTCGGACGACGACGAGGAAGACGACCGCCCGCTGAAGAAGCGCAAGATCACGGGCGGAGGAACGAAATCGGCCGGGAAGAGTGAGTATCTCGCGTTTCTATCCTCCATTTGATTCGTTTACGCCAAAATCAGGGTTCACTGGCGCCAATCGCGACAACCTCCCCAGCTCCGCAGGCCCCAGCACCGTCAGCGGAACTCCTAGCACCAGCAATACCGACAACAGCGAGAATACTCCACCGTCTCGATCTGGTTACCCTTTCATAACAGAAGCGGAGCGCCAGCAGAACATTCGTCGCAACCAGGCGCTGCTGGCCGCTCTCAAAGCTGACGTGTCGCAAGATCTGAATTCACTCATGGGGGAGCTGCGTGGGACGACGGCACCGATGACGCAGCCGCCAAAAAGCTCCACGCAAGTCGCGGAAGCCGGCGGCGCCGCGTCAAGTCCGGTGTAAATCCCAGCGGCTCACCAACGACGCGACTGCTCCAACAGTCGACAGTTCAGTGCCGCCCCCGATAGTCACGAATCCACCTCCCTCTCCCGGTCCACCAGCCCCTCCTCCTTCCGCTCCCCCACCTGTCCCACCGGCTCCCAACAATTCACCTGACGACGATCAGACATCCGGTCCCGATGTCAATTCGAGTCAGAGCGGTCCGAGTCAGAGCGGTCCGAGTCAGAGCGGTGCCGTCGCCTCCTCACCCTCAGTTACCTGCAACCGGACACGCTCATTCCGCCCCTCTCGAATGCAGCGCGAGTCTTAACTCAGAATTCTACTGCCGCACCACCAACCCCAGTCCCCTCTTCCACCGATTATGTCGCATGCCCTCCAAAAGCTCCGGATTGGTTTGCCGACGCACGAACGGTGCTGACCAAGCAAGATCTGGGAGTTCATTACCAGGCGGTCATTGCGGCATGGACTCGGATGGAGGAAGCATCGCGCTTCGAGCACAGCCCAACAAATCTTCCAGCGAAGTTCAGACCGAAACAACTTGGACCTTGGATAACGCGTGGGAGGCGCACAGAATTCTCAGTTGAAGACCCGATCGAGTACTCAGCGCAGTGGCAAGCATGGTGGGACTCTCTGCAGCCCGCGTGGCGAAAACGAGGGACAGATGGTTGTTGGGAGGTGGAAAATGGCTACGGCGAGGGCGGAAGAGAGTGGGGCTCGCTTTATCAATGGGGGGTGAACGGTGTCTTGGACAATTGTTGCATCTTTGTATTTCTGGGGTCGGGCTGTAGGTGATCGCGCCGAGCTTCGTCGGGTGTGGGAAAGTGCAGTTTTGGATGTGGTGTGGATGTTCGAAGGGATGGCTACGTACTATGAGATGTTCAAGGGGAAATTTTGAGTTACTCTAGTTTGCTGTATGTCTTCATTGCCAATTTCTTTGCGACGGAATGAACTCTAGTAATTTTTCTGATACATGGAGATGAAATAAACAACGTATTCTGATTCTATTACATGGAGGTCTCGCGTACAAAGAAGGCAGATAAATTCCCTGAGTATTTTCTTTGTTCGACCCAATCTATATCTTGAAATTCGAAGTCTCGCAAAGTTTTGCACAACTTTCTTGCTGTATTACAAAATCGGCACGGATGGCACTGCCACAAATATCACGCGTGTCACACTCTCACTTTCTCTGACTTAGAATTTTTTGTCGAGAATGAAGCGCCATCAACATCGCAAGCCTTCATTCTCATCAAGTACAAATAAATTGTGAATTTGACCAAGCGCAACCAACATCTGGGAATTATTGAATGTAGCAGAAAAAGTTGAGTGTACATATTACTTGTTACTTGATCAAATATGACGATAATATGTCGGAAAGGGGGAAGGAATTTCGGGGTGGAGGCGCAGCGGAAAAGGGCGGGAGAAGGGTCGGGATGCCAAGGATATCTGTGAGCGGGGCATCAAAAAGCTACGAAGGAGATCGATGAGTGTCGACTGCAAGCAGCAAAGCTAGAAAGAAAATGGTAGGTGAAGCGGGTGGCCAAAACAGGCGGGATGCCAAGCAAAATCGCGGATTGATGCGCTACGCGAGAGGGCGGGTACGGGGATTGCCGAAAAAGCGAAGACAGGTGCCGGGAGCAATATGGAGCAATACCTGGCGGAAAGGGCCGAAGAAGGGACGCGGCAATATTCGGAAAGATGCCAGTCAAACCCGCCCATTTACCCCGCGGCGGGAGGAGCCATCAATGCGGTGCAATGCCAAGCATGCAAAGGGCGCGGAACCGGATTCGTGAGTGTGGGACTAATTGCGGGGAATACCGAGCGTCCGGCGAACAATACCTCATCAGTTTTTATCTCCAACTGCTCCATCAATACTGCCCCATCAATATTGCGTCGAATTGGGAGAATGTGGGGAAGGACGAAATAATTGGTACGTCCAGATCATTCAGTCAACAGATACAAAGATGATGCGAACGTTCCAAGCGAGCCCAAACGGGCGGAATACAGTGTACGAACGGGGTGGATGACCGTAGCCAACCAGATGGGTAACTTCGAGTCTTTTGAAAGTGTATTCCATGGCTAGTAACATCGTTTCTTTTCTATATATTAGGGCTATGGCTCTCCACATGGATGGCGCGGAAGGCGAAATCGTTGATGACCTCCGGTTTTCCAAAGAACGGCGCACCACCCTGCCCGTCGTGGCCATTGTTCGATGCGACAGTAGCAAAGTGGAGAGATGTGCCATAGTCGAGATGTGCGTAATCGATGCCTGAAAAGAGAATTCAGTAGAAATTGGTGTAAAGACTCGGAGATGCGGAAACTTACATCCACCAAGGCCACCGTTTCCGAGCCCTAAAAACCGGCCATACCATTCGTCAGGGAGCCATGCCTCCGCGTGTACCATAGAGGTATTAGTTGTATTGGTGACGAATTGGACGCGGCAGAGCGGGACGTTCACGTCGGCTGTGTCCTGGCATGTCCCAAGGTAGATACTTTAGAGCCTGCGGCAACATAGGAAGCATCTATAATGGTTGTATTTTCGAGCTTCAAATGCGACACGAGCAAAAGACACTTCGAATGCTGTTCTCTGAATCGAGAACTCTCCGTCCAGCCCGAGAATAGCGGGAGACCAGGTCACCAGTTGTCCACAGAAGTTTCGAGATGAATTTGGAATCAAATGTAAGGAAACCCATCCTCAGGGAAAGATCGGGGAAAGACCCAGTGCGAGGGGACGTGCTGCCAGAATTACTACTACTAGCTCAGGCTGTGGGTTCAGAATTTGAGCTTGGTGATGGCGGAAAGAGAAGTGTTTCACGTGAGAACTTGATGCGCCATCTGATGAGCACGTAAAATCCGGGCATCTCGGACATGTTGAAATCCGGTTCAACTACTTGACTCAAATACAGTGTGAGCGAATGGCGAGAGAGGGAGCGACCTCAGATCAATCCTCAGCTGACTTAACTGTGCGAGTGGCTTTGAGTTGACTAGCGAATGGACTTTTAAAGTTGCTGGTGGATTCGAAAGCTTAGACTTCCAAGTTCCATGAAGCTGAATATCTCGCCATGAATAATTCTGATTATATAAGTGTAGCCAGAGAGTCTGTCGATCAACTGTTGGCTCTACTTGCACTGAAACAGACAAGCACAAAAAGGTTTGACGAGAGCCGTGTGTGCCAAATTGTTTGTTGTATATTCGTCTATTTGGTTACCGGGATCAACCGGCTCGTCAGAAAACGCCGGCTTGTTCCGAACCTAGTCCACTCGTCGTTAGCATCAAGTTGGCACTCGGTCTCACTCTTCACGTCGTCAGCTCTTACTCAAGGTCCCTCAGGCTGCCTGCGTCTTTTTGGCTTCTCCGTCTGACTCGTTGTTTTTTATGCTACTAAGTATCGATCGCCAGTGGTTTGCTATGGTGGCGCTAGAAAGCTGAATTTTCGAATCGAGCCTTGATCGAGCCCGGGCATTGTGAGTTGTATGGACCCGATTTGACGGACATAAATGGTGAATCTCTGTTGGTGAAAGAATAGGAATGAAATCAGGATACCAAATGAGTAGCTAAGAAGCTCTCCGGTGACGTCTCTGACAAGTCACGGTTCAAGCACGACCCTCCACTTGGTCTGGCCTCCGATTCGTTGTGCTGGCCTGGTGCTGGCCCCCAACACTGACTCTACCCAGAGATTGACGAAATTTATCTCCTCTACCGCCAAACTAGTGGTGCAGCCTATGCTGTTACTTTCTGTCAATTGAGATAGGAATTGCTTCTAGGCATTCCGAATTGGTTAGACTATACTTCACCGCGACGCTCGCCTCATTTATCAGCATAGATTCTTTTCATCCTCCGAACCCTTCGCTCCGAACTGTATCGCCTTGCCTTGACCGTCTCGACCCCCGTCCAAGTTCTTCTCTCCCTCAGTTTCAAGCAAGAAGTATCATCGTTATAGCAAATCGTTCGGAACAGCAATTCTCCCCGACTGTCCCTTGCTCCCGTTTCTCGGCTTGATAGTTCACTGCCTTCGCAGTCCTTCGCCTGCCGAGCTTCAACCTACCTGAGTCCCAGCGTACGCCAATTGCCACTTCTCATCACGACAAAGTGAGTAGTACATACTGGATGAGGCTTTCTAGGTCTGGTTAGTCGTGAACAGGTTCAAGAATCCGTGGCGCCCTAGGAAGGCTATCGCAGTGCAACTTCCGTGCTATATGAGTGGTAAATGATTTATCATATCATGGCCCTCTTTATGCTAGCCTCGGCCCGTTCGATTCCCCTAAATTTACACAGGTACACCACCTGCCCGTGGCATCAAGACGGGCGTATTTCTGCTGCGTCACGAGAGGAAGACTTCGTAAAGTTATCTGTCCATGTTCTCATCTATGAATGCTTATCAGACGGGCCTATTCTTATATTCAGCTGAACCATTTTAAGCAGCGGTCTCGGGAAAAATTCCCCCGCAATGATCTTTGTAATTGCGCGACGAATGGGCGAAGGCAAATCGAAGCACACGGTAAGTACTGAACTCAGTTACGACTTCCGCTCGCCTTCGATCGCGTTCATGGGACTTGACCACTTCGAATGCAGGCCTCCGAAACTTCTCCTCTAGCTTGCACGGTACCTGGGTCTTTCTTCGGGTGCCTCATTTCTCGAGGCCCGACTTCTAAAGTCAAGAAGCAGCCTTAGCGGCCGTGGGAAGCACAATCCGATAGGGTCCCAGAACTACCGTGGCGACCTTCAAGTGAACCGCATGTATGATGGAGAAGAGAAGTCGATGCTGGCATCCCGCAAGTGCTCAGTCAATGACGACGACTCCAAGTTGTGAAGGAAGGAGTCGGAGAGCCTCTCAGAATCGAAAAGGGTCAACTCTCCGCACGGCCGGTTTGGGGTAGGTTTCCAATATGAACGAGGTTGGTGGCAGCGCCACAATGGAAACGTCAAGTCAGTTCAGTGGTGTTAGTTACGGAAAAGACACTCACTGTTATAACGCAGATCTGTGATTGGCTGAACCTTTAGGTTAGCCTATTTACGTGTGGGGGGAAGATGGAGATTGGGCTGTTTTGCTACAAGTACAAACAAGATTTTAGTCATTGCCGATGTGTCAACCAGACTGAAAAACAAGTTCCTTCGTCCAATTTGAATTTAGATTGTTCATTGTACAGCAAGTATATTATCTGTTTACATTAAGCTGGGATTGTTAACACTAACAGTACTTTTTCAGCACCATAAACACCAGCTAAAGAACGACTGAACATTTGGTTGGTCATTCTTGCTTTGTGT